>OZ025214.1:12846662-13039162 GCA_964019055.1 Anthopleura xanthogrammica | reverse complement strand
GTTATATTCCAGATAGTTTATATGTTTCTTTTTACCTCTTCTTTTCTGCTGCTTGAAGGGTCGTGATGGTTCTTCTGTTTGTACTTCTTGGTCAATCTAATAAAAATATCATTTATAAATAACATATCAGAACGAAAAGAATGATCTTGAGTATCATTTCTTTGTTTAACGGTTGCACATGAGAAGACACATGAATATGGATACAACTCAAACAAAGAATCTTATTCTCAAGAGAATGACATGTGGTCTGAAATGGGAAAACATTACCCAACAGAAATATATGTCACTGATGGAAGCCAAAAACCCAAAATTCTCGAATCATAATTATTTCTGTGGGTCCCGAAAGTATTGCAGCACTTCGGAATGCTGCTCAATTTGAAGGACAAGACAATAGGTTCCAATTCTCAGGAGATTGAAATCCTTTTGTTTTGTCCTCCAAATTGAGCTGCATTCTGACAGTTCTGACGTGCTGCAAGGGGTTTATACGTCAACCAACCTTGAGTTCTTCTTCTGGTTCCAGAGTAGAAGACAGATCAATATTTGTTTCCACTGTCTGTCCCCCATTAACGCGCGCTCTGTTCTGTAGCACCAGGATACAACTCAAGACGGTTTTGTTGACCAAAAGAAGATTGACAGCCTGTTCTAATACTGATAAGGGGAGCTCAAGGTCGTTTACGTCCTTGTTTTCGCCTAAAGACCAAAAAGTTAAAATTCAAATTCAGGATCACAGCCATGATAGCAGCAGGATTCGAATTTTTTGAGCCATCTTGCACATAAAAGCCTTTGCAAACTAGGACGCATCAGGGGATGCTATTCCAGAGATGTGAAGCGCGAACAAGAACCCTTATATGTGCACTAAAAGCGCAGACACATGGTGCAACATTGCACGCAGTATTGCAGGCAATGTTGTTGAAGTAGGATCGTTTTATACTTCATCAACATTGCGTGCAATAAATTGCGTCGTGTGACTTGGCTCCCAGGATCTATTGCCTGCAATATTGCGCGCAGTGATTGACCATGTGTCCGTAGCTTTTAAAACATTTTCAGTTCAGACAGAAAAACCCTCGAATCAAGGAAGAGACCGAACAAACTCTACTCACATGTGTAGCTAAATTCAGGAATCAAACCCCACGACCCCAGAGGTGAAGGGCGAGTGCCCTACTGCTATTCCCGGGTTATCGTTATTGTGACTCAATAAAAATGTTAAAGCGGAAATTTCGCAATGGCACTCAAAGTTTGCGCTAGTATACGGGGGGAGGGCAAATGTTGACAAAAATGCGAGAGAACAATAGTTAGGATGTCTTACTTTTGTTAACGATCTCTGCAGACAATTTATCTCGTACACAGTCGAACAGATATCTCATCACGCGCGGTGAATCTGTTGATGGAATAAAAATAAGCATATCTTAAAGCCAAACCTCCACTAACAGACACTTCCCCACAACGGCCACCTCTACCCAATAGCCAGGAAATTTTGTTCTGGTTACAAAGGAGTTTATACATATACTGTAAATGAAACCTCTCTACAACAGCCACAATTGTTTTCCCCCGACGGTGGCCGTTGTGTAAAGGTTCGACTGTATTTTGTTCCTACACATACCTTCTTCAACATATGAAGATAAATCTACCAGAAATACAGCAGAGAAGAAGTTGACAGTCTCTCTGTCCAACTCATTTTTCAACCTCAGCAACTCCAAATCGAGTTTAGACACTTTGTCTTTGAGTATTTCCATGCTTCGTTCCTGTTCAGCGTCTTCCGTGTCGTTAAATAAGTCCTCGTCATCTTCTTCTGCCAACGGGACGCATACATTTGAACCTAGAACTTTGTTGTTTAATTCCTTGTGAAGTCTTGGATGTTGTTCTACTGGAGATCCAGTTTCGCTATGCTGTGTGCTACAACCGCTGTCACTTGGTTGACGTCTTGTTCGTGGGCTCAAAGGTTCCTGGTCGCAATAAGAACTCATACTAGAGCTTGTGCCAGACTCTACATTTTTGTTATTTTCATCAATGGAATATTCACTACTGATTTTGGAACCCATCGTAGAAGATGATGCATTATGGAGCTGTTCAAGGTTGGTGCCTTTACGATCGAATTCGTTCATGAGATCGCGAGAGATTCGTAAAATGGAAGGGATGCTTCGTTCGTCTGTGTTGCATGAAATCTTAGGAGATGATGGAAGTTGAAATAGGAAAACATCTCGTAGAGAATCAGTACTCGTCATGTGTGAAGTTACATCACCATTTTGTCTTAAAGTGTCCAAGATCATTCCCCCTTTCTCTAACAGATTCATCCCTACATTTTCCAGCAGATCATCATCATAATCAGCCCATCCACTATCTGTCGACCTTGGAAGAGCACCATTACAAACATCTGCAATGTCCTGCATTTGATATAACAATTGTAGAGACATGATTTCTGCGAGCAGGACGTTGTAAAGTGTTTCTGTTGAGGCACATTCTGGAATGACTGTCTGTTCCAGCCCAATGTCAATCATATCTTCAGTGGGTGACTGGCAGCAAGCATCACGATAGACCCTCTCAGCTTGTCTTCGCTGCTCAACCAGTCGCGTTCGTTCTTCCTCAAGCTCTGCCTCAAACTTTTCTCTTTCCAATACCTGGCGTTTCGTCGCTTCTAGACGCTCAGCTTCGAGTAAATTTTCAAGGTCAACTTTGGCTCGTTCTTCGAGTAAAAACGACTTACGCTTTTCGTCTTTGAGTTCTTGTTTCAGCCGTTCAATCTCTCTTTCATGTTCGCTTAGTTTTTCACTTTTCTCTTGTTCTTCTCGAAGAGATTTTTCTAAGAAGTCAAGTTTTTCTTGCTCAAGGAGACTTTTCGTGTTGTTTTCTTCCTCGAGTTGTTTCTTGAGGTTTTCATTTTCAGCTTTGAGTTTCTCAGCCTGAAAAAAAAAATCAATGCAAGAAATGTAGGTTGGTTTTGCTCTGTTATTTAACTTTCCAACGAATCTAGATCATGAAAAAATGGAATAGAATGGAATTGGATGGATGGATGAATGGATGGATAGGATGGGATGGGATAGATGGATGAATGGATGGATAGGATGGGATGGGATGGGATGGGATGGGATGGGATGGGATGGGATGGATGGATGGATGAATGGGATGGGATGGGATGGGATGGGATGGGATGGGATGGGATGGGATGGGATGGGATGGGATTGGATGGGATGGGATGGGATGGGATGGGATGGGATGGGATGGGATGGGATCCTCTGACCTCCCCTCTACCTATTCTTGATCTGACAGGGTTCTGGCCTCTTCCAGACGTTCATTATAATTCACTTCAACGTCCTGTTTACTGTGCAAAACTCAAATCCACAAGACAACCTTTATCAGTTCAAATTACTTTACAAACACAAAGGATTATAATCCGCCATTTCCAAGACCAAATCAAAGATAATGGACGCCTAACAAGTCGTCATGACAACGAGAAAAAAGATATAAGAAAAACAATGTCACACATTTTTGCACTTGAGTTAAGAAATTATAGGTAAGTTTAAGTTCGTTTCCGAATCGAAGTATAGGAAAAGCAGGTGACCAGCAAATTCGTAAAAAAAAAGAGTGTTCCATTAGAAGTATAAAATTACTTAGCTAAAAACATGAAAGTTTTTCCATTGGTTGACAGTGATTGTTGTATTGTTTGAATAATAAACTGAACAAGAATGTGAATATAATTACAAATGAATGAAATGACAAAATTCAGGATGTAGCTATTGAAAAACATGACAGACGTATTATGTTTTCTAAATATTTACTTTGGGAAAATGTAAAGTGCTGGCTTATATCTTGGCAAACATTTCTAAAGCAGAGCTTTTCGTGTATACCGAGTATATTTTAGAGGATTTTCTTAGGCAATTTTATCAATTAGAATTTCAATAGTAACTTTTACATTTTAATGAGCGTATCTTCCACTCGATGACATCTTGAATAGTTCGGGATTAAGCTTATATTTATCATTATTATTATTATTATACTTAAAATAAAAATAAAAATATACAACTACCAAAATAAACAGCATTACGTTTGTAGATAGCATTTGCTTTCCCTCGTTTTTTATTTAAAATAGAATTTATTCATTCAAAGCCATTTGTATGTCTTGACTAACCTCCTCTCTGGCTTCATCTTTTTCGTGCTCCAACAGCGATTCTTTCTCGGCAAGTTTAGCTAGTTTATCGTTTTGTAGTTCTTGCATTTGTTTCTCGTAGCATTCCTTCTGTGACTGTATTTCAAGCTCTGCAAAAACCAAATATAGCAAAATTAGCCAAGAAAAACGCTTAATAAGAAAGGACAGATACGTTCTTAAAAATTGTAAATTGTATCGACCAACCGCCCATAGATCCGAAACGTGTATATTTTATGCTTTTTCCATCGATTAAATATTCAAATTTTGAAGCAAAAAATCGAGTAAAATAAAATTACAGAATTTCAATAACCTTCTTTCTGAGTTCTTCGGGAAAAGAATTTCTCAACCAAAAGCATTGTTAGTTTTTAGTTATTGAGTTAAAATCGCTGGGTATCGAACAGCAAAAACGATGTCCTGTGGAGAATATAATTTTGAGTTTTGATCCAAGGTCTGTGACAGTTCAACATGTGGACGAACGAACGGCTAACGACGCCATTTTAGCTTGGAAAATCCTCTACAAAGATTTTGATTCGATGTCTTAAGCTTTCCAAATCAAACGAAGGTAAGAAGGGACGCCAACAGTAGTCCAGGGCCAGTGTTTTTACAAACGGATGTGACGATCTCACTGTGTGATTGCCATCGAAGAAACCATTACTGACTATACAAATTAAAATCAAGGTGCCAACCTTTAAGACCAAAAAACATTACTATTGGCTGGCTTTTAAAAATATTGAAATCTTGCATCTAAACCGTAGAAATGTCTAGGCAAAAGGCGTGACATCATTTTGCCCGACGTGAATCATTTAGACCGCAACACCTGCACCTGTGATCCCTTTCGATATTAACCAATCAGAAGCGATCTTCTTTAAAACATATCGGATTTCAACCAATAAGATCGCGTTTTGAAACCAGCTGGTGAGTGTTGTGTTTTGGTCGTAAATTATATGGCGTTTTGGGAGAGTTTCACGTTTACAACGAGACAAAATATTTCTACACTGGAATACTACGACTTTTTGAAACACTAGTTCATATATTTGGCTGGCAAAAACTTACAGGTTAAAAAACATGTATAAATTTAGTGTAAAATTGGAGAGTTTCTATAAAAAATAGGCTAAATTAAATTAAAGCATGAAGTAGATAGAAATGTGAGTATAATTTTTTCTCGTGCTTGCCAAATATACTATAAATTGAAACACTGTTAATATAAAAAGTCTCATTTAAGGTATAAAGGAAATAAGGATATAATTATGCTTTGATTGAAATAACGTTGAGTTGTCTTTGAGGTTTTATCTTGTCAGTTTTGTGTACTATACTGAGAGTAAGACAGAACTCTCGAAGCGTTTGCACAATACTCTCTAACAGGGGAAAAACACTCCCTTTCTCTAATTGATGCAATAGCTCATAGCTTCTATATTAAATGAAGCTGGACAACTAAATAGATGAATAAATAAATGAGATGAATTAATTAATGAATGGATGAATGAATGAATGAATGAATGAATGAATGAATGAATGAATGAATGAATGAATGAATGAATGAATGAATGAATGAATGAATGAATGAATGAATGATTGAATGAATGAATGAATGAATGAATGAATGAATGAATGAATGAATGAATGAATGAATGAATGAATGAATGAATGAATGAATGAATGAATGAATGAATGAATGAATGAATGAATGAATGAATGAATGAATGAATGAATGAATGAATGAATGAATGAATGAATGAATGAATGAATGAATGAATGAATGAATGAATGAATGAATGAATGAATGAATGAATGAGTGAATGATCGAACGAACGAATGAATAAATGAACAAACGAACGAACGAGCGCATGAAATATATAATTGTAAAATTCCTTTCATATCACATCAAACGAAAATGTTTTTCATAAAAGCCAAGTGCAGAAGAAGCATAAAAATATAATGAATAGATGAAATAAAATGAATAATGGAAAAGAAAGAAAAGAGGAAGGGAGGAAAAAACCGAAAGGGAAAAAGAAAAAGAAAAAACGAAGGAAAAACAAAAATAAAATAAAAACACCGGATTCAATCGAATTTAAGAAATCCCAAATATCTGGAAGCTGGAAAGACACATGGATTGTTTTATGCTATGGTTAATCTTCAGTCTCGTCTTCTTCCGATGCTCCACTGATCTTAAAAGGTAAGAGTAAGCTAGGATCGGTTAAGAGCCTTGGGGGATTACGATAAGATGCTGGCTTACTAGGAACAAAACATCGAAAGGATGCCGAAGGATATTGCAAAGCACTTGGCATTACGTTGAGTCTAAATAAAAGTGTAGATCTTAGGATAATGGTAATGGTTATGAAAAGAAAGGAAGTAGGAATTTGAGGGAGAGGAAACGAAAAAGACAATGCAATAAAGATGGGAGCATCTAAACCAAAATTTAAAATAATAATAATAATAATAATAATAATAATAATAATAACGATAAAAAAGATCGAGCCCTGAATTAATCTCTCGGCTGATCTAAGTCAGGGCATGGCTAACTCACAGATCGAACCCTGAAACAACCTCTGGGCTGATCTAAGTCAGGGCATAGCTAACTCACAGATAAAACCCTGAAACAACCTCTTGGCTCATCTAAGTCAGGGCATGGCTAACTCACAGATCGAACCCTGAAACAACCTCTGGGCTGATCTAAGTCAGGGCATGACTAACTCACAGATCGAACCCTGAAACAACCTCTGGGCTGATCTAAGTCAGGGCATGACTAACTCACAGATCAAACCCTGAAACAACCTCTGGGCTGATCTAAGTCAGGGCATGGCTAACTCATAGATCGAACCCTGAAACAACCAAGAAAAATCGGCGCCAGACTTCAAATATTTTCCGTACTCTTATGTTAACATTGTCGCATAGCTAGCGACACCTAAGACATTCATTGACCATCAGCTCAGCGACTAGAAAACTTTAGATGCCAAATAGCGACAACAAAATAAATATTTCAACGATAGGATGGCTTATGCATCCGCCTCGATTAAATATCAATACACATCTTTCATGTATGGCGACACATGGACTAGAATATAGACATTTAGCAGAGACGACATGCGGCGATGATAAAAGAACTAGACACTTATTTTTTCTGCCTGCACCGTCGTCTTTATCAGGTCTGGTTACAACTCGTTCACGCACGCGAGCGTTTCAGCATTTTCCAAGAATTCAAAAAAGCATTTTGGTGAGAAACAAAATATTCATTCATTCCGAATATTTTTTAAGTATACTTTTGTGTGACCAAGATGAGGTATTAAATATTCAATATGGAAAGAATTAGTCTTAAATTTCAAGAACTGGCTTAAATTTTTGACAATTTGTGAAGTCCATTAGTCAAGCAATTTGGAGGAAAAAACAATAGGTTTCCAATTCTCAGGAGATTGAAATTCTTTTGTTTTGTCTTCCAAATTGAGCTGCTTTGAAGTCACGTGAAAGGGGTCTATTAGTATCGTTTCTACAACTTAGTCAGCATCTAGAAATTTGGCCATTTTTCGGTGTTATACATATATGAAATATTTTTTCCATCACAGTGAGCATTCGCATATCCAGTTGATGACGTCGAGGGGATTTATAATCTCTACAAGTCTCTACATTTCTATTGGAGGAATGTTTTGGATAACAAGCAAGATTAAGGGAGCACTTGACATTAGGAAAAGCATTTATCGACTTATAAATTCCTTGTACTTAATCTCAGCCTGGGGTCAAAACATTAAAAAAATATTTTCAAAAAGATTTCAATCCTCAAGATTTCAATCCTCAAGATAATTCTTTTGTTTTGATAGGGAATTAGTGCAAGAGGTTATTTTTGAATTTTTATACGCTTCCTACCTTGTGCTTCTAGCTTTCTTCGTAGATCAGCAGAAAGCTTAACAAAGTCGACCTGAAAGAATACGTTATGATGGGTCAGCGGGTGTCAAGTTTGGCCATGCGCAATTTGTGCATGATACTATATCTTGATGCTATTCAAATATCATGACTCAGTGGGAAGCAGTAGCGCTTGGGAATGTACTTTAAGATGGATGGAACTCAAACTAAGGATCTTGGTCTGGAATGAGGAAACGTTATGCCCAAACGAATACAATAACTTGCACGTGGGCGTAATATTTTCACATTTCAGACCAAGTGTCATTCTCTAGAGTATCATTTCTTTGTTTAACGGTTGCACATGAGAAGACACATGAATATGGATACAACTCAAACAAAGAATCTTATTCTCAAGAGAATGACATGTGGTCTGAAATGGGAAAACATTACACCCAAGGTAAAAAGGTGAGGAACTTCTCTAATCAATCCATATTCAATCTAACCTCCATGTTGACGTAGGTAGTGTTTTTGATTTTGAGAGCCCGCGAGCCAAATTCCAGCGTACATCTTGTTTCGCTGAGGTCTATTCTCGTCGGGGAGACACACAACTAAAAAAAGAAAATCGAGACAATAGGTTATATTCACGATAGACGCCATGATGGTTTTCATATTGTAATGCAAATTAGCCTTGCGGTCTTCCAGGACCGACAAACCTTGGGGGAACAGAGCATTTTTAAAAGATCGGCTCAAAAAATCGAGTAAGGACATTTCAAAAGCCGTTTATTTTCTAAAATAGTGACCAAAGCAGTCCAAACTCGAGTATTTCATTTATCAGAAATATGTTATCAAATATTCACTGGAAAACATTCAAATTATATTAATAAAGCAGTCAAAATGCATGCAGCTCAATTTGGTGGACAAAACAATAGGAGATTGAAATTCTTTTATTTTGTCATCCAAATTGAGCTGCTTTGACGTCACGTGAAAGGAGTCTATTGACTTTCACATTTAAAATGCAAAGAACATAACCTACCACAAAAACAGTTTTACAGTTTCCTCCAAGACTGTCCTGCAGAAGCCGCGTCAGGGTCGAGTTACGATATGGAATATGAGTCCTGTTACCTTCTGAGAGAGCGTGAATAGTGTTCCTAAAATATCAAAATAAATAAATAAGATTTAATTCTTAAATTTGATGCAAATGAGCTCTATCGAAATATTTTACTGCATGGGTGTGAACGCTGTTGCTATGGAGACAACCTTAATGTTTCCAACTGTTGGGCACTCTGTGTAAATACTGTTGCTATATTTACCCTAATTCCAAGAGTGACAGGTTGATGTGTTGTAGTTCTGATAACCTTTCTCCGTCCACTTGAGCTCGCTTAACTCTTTCACTTCCGGCCAAATCACATCTAAATGGAGATCACAACACAAGCTGTTAACATCTTGGGGACGACCAATCTCATGCCTAGAGACTGCGTTTCTCTTGGTCAGCACCGCGGAACGTATCTCGGTACTGACCAAATTAAAAGAAACACAGGTTCTGGGGACGAGATTGAGTAACGACAGGGCTGAAAAACGTGTGCGCATGCGCCAAATTGTCCAAGAAAACAAACATGGCTGCTTGAAAACTTCGCATCAAACACTCAAATTGGTCGAGGTTTTCAGGGAAAAATATGTTTGTAACTGAAAACATTAGAAAAGTTCTACATACCATAAAAATAAACCTTAGATATTGGTTAATAGAACATAATACAATTTTTTCGTAACCTTACAGAAATGAGCTTGTTTTCTGCATTTTTATAGATGATTTTGGGATTTGTCCGAAACCATAGGACGCGGGTGAGCCTGCGATTTTACATAACCGCTGACTCGTTTTTTAGCTCTGTCCTTTACACTTACATGTTTATTCTTCCTCTCGTTACGACATCATCACGAATCTTTATCGATTGTAAGAAGGCCTCGTCATCATCCTAGTTATACAACAAAATGAATTTCAATAATACAATCTTATCTTATGCGACACAAAACGCCAAGTAAACGTGGATCAACGGAGAGTTCGGGGGAGTTTGCATCCTTTCCTGTAATTCTCCTTAAATTCACGAAGTTTCTGTGGTTTTGTCGGGGAAATTCAAGCCAAACCCCACTCCCCTTTCCCCTCCAAATCTGGGATCCCCTGGCTATGCTATTTCCTAGTAATAGACCCCTTGCAGCACACCGGAATGTAATTCAATTTGGAGGACAAAACAAAAGAATTCCAATCTCCTGAGAATTGGAACCTATTGTTTTGTCCTCCAAATCGAGCTGCATTCCAACGTGCTGCAAGGGGTGTATATATTCTTGTGATGCTAGATACATACTTCTTCTTCGTCAAAGATGTCAGACTCGTCCTCAAAAATACCAGAAATACCCACAGGAGATTTCTAAAATACGAGACAAAAAAAAAAAAAAATTTTAATTTTAAAAACTCGTAATTTGTCAGTCGCGAGCACTCAGTTATATGACCCAAAATTCCAATCTTGCATCGTGTGTGCGTGTGTGGTCGTACGGACTGTCCCCGCTGCGAAAACCTGGATCAAGAAGAATCGTTGTTGGAATAATCCTTCACATGTGCGCAAGGAGTGGGTTGGGGTCCGTTGAAGGGCACTTTTCATAAATACAATAGCTTGTTATCCTTCACTGCACATGAAAACCATTGTGTTTATGCAAAGTGCCTCTCAAAATTGATGCAAATGAGCCCTCTCGAAATGCTTTATGGGTCGTAAGAAAGCATCGTATAGTCCCCTTGCATGTGGCGTCAAGGCATCTCAATTTGGTGAACAAAACAAAATAATTTCAATCTCCTGAGAATTAGAACCTATTGTTTTGTCCTCCAAAGTGAGCTGCATTCCGACGTGCTGCAAGGGGTCTTTATGTTCCTGTGACGACCTCAACGATGAATACGTACCAGCGATTCGACGCTTTCTGCTTCACTATCCAATGACATCAAATCAGACTCCATTGAATCAGACAAACTGCGACTGAGCTCATGAAACGATAACCTGTTTGGGGGTTTAATGGCTGAAGGCAGTTCAGGTAGCGAAGACACAGACGAAAATCTACAATCAGTCGGTGTTCTTAGACCATCCGTCACACGCAAATTTGGAGTGGAAGCTTGGTGGGGTACAAAGGCATGAAAGTTCTTCTGTCCATCATGGGACCCTCGTCGCTGAGGTGTAGGGATCTTTGAACCACTTGTCACGTGATCAGGGATTGGCACTGCACGTGTTATACCAAATTTGGGCATTGGTATTTTGGAGCTTATGGTATCTGAGTTGTCATGGCTACTGTGTCTTCGACGAGCTTGGGCGGGGACAGTGTTGGAGTTGCTTATAGTAGAGTCTGAAATATATAGATTTTTATTGCTTAGATCATAACTTGAGTAGAACCTGTATTAAGCGACCAGCCTCTGTATATCGACCACTTGGTTGTATGCTTCGAGCCTGCCCTCTTAATAAAGGCTTTAAAGGGAAGTCTGAACCATGAATCATTAGCCTGGGTTTATTGCTTCCCAGTAAAGTTTTTCTTACCAGATCTCTGAACACCTTCTCTTGCGATAGATCTTTCGACTGTTATCTGACAGACCGAGTGGGACCTGGGAACAGTTATCATCAGCAATAAAAAAATAAATAATAATTTATAATATTATCTAAACAAGTAATTACAAACCACCTATATCCTCCAACATGGCAGCCATGCATTTTTTCTTTCAGAAATAATGATATCAATAATAAAAAAAATATGCGTATGAGAAAACCTTAATCACAGTGCTAGTTAAATTACAGCGTGCACTGGACAGTTAACTAAAGGGTGCTTCAAGGATGTTATGAGAAGAATGTCAGTCAGTCTACCTAGTGCAGTAGAACACAGTTACAGCAAGCACATAAAATCGGTCACCCATAAACGCGAGTACAAGGCTAGGTACGAGTTTATCAGTAGTCTTCTTCACAGTACCCTGCGCCATCTTGAAAGATAGCTGTTCATTTGCATCCCCAGTACTGTACTCCTCTACTATAACTTCGAGTCGGAAAAAGCAGTGCAAATGGATTACGAAGGTCAGATCTTTAATTATCGTTATCTTTATGTTTTCAAGCATTAAAATAATTCTCTAAAGAATAAAGTTTATTGCGTTATACGTAGAGACCGTTATTAATCTTGTACCCAGATCTCCTAGACTGCTGACGGCCATCCGAAGACGATAGGGCCTGGTATAGTTTAACGGGGAATCGAGGGTGGTGTGGCGGTACTGCGGTAGTACACTCGCCTCTCACCTCTGACTTAGATCAGCCCAGAGGTTGTTTCAGGGTTTGATCTGTGAGTTAGCTGTGCCCTGACTTAGATCAGCCCAGAGGTTGTTTCAGGGTTCGATCTGTGAGTTAGCCATGCCCTGACTTAGATCAGCCCAGAGGTTGTTTCAGGGTTTGATCTGTGAGTTAGCCATGCCCTGACTTAGATCAGCCCAGAGGTTGTTTCAGGGTTTGATCTGTGAGTTAGCTGTGCCCTGACTTAGATCAGCCCAGAGGTTGTTTCAGGGTTCGATCTGTGAGTTAGCCATGCCCTGACTTAGATCAGCCCAGAGGTTGTTTCAGGGTTCGATCTGTGAGTTAGCCATGCCCTGACTTAGATCAGCCCAGAGGTTGTTTCAGGGTTTGATCTGTGAGTTAGCCATGCCCTGACTTAGATCAGCACAGAGGTTGTTTCAGGGTTTTATCTGTGAGTTAGCCATGCCCTGACTTAGATCAGCACAGAGGTTGTTTCAGGGTTTTATCTGTGAGTTAGCCATGCCCTGACTTAGATCAGCCCAGAGGTTGTTTCAGGGTTTTATCTGTGAGTTAGCCATGCCCTGACTTAGATCAGCCCAGAGGTTGTTTCAGGGTTCAATGTGTGAGTTATCCATGCCCTGACTTAGATCAGCCCAGAGGTTGTTTCAGGGTTCGATCTGTGAGTTAGCCATGCCCTGACTTAGATCAGCCCAGAGGTTGTTTCAGGGTTCAATGTGTGAGTTATCCATGCCCTGACTTAGATCAGCCCAGAGGTTGTTTCAGGGTTCGATCTATGAGTTATCAGAGATACCAGAGGCTGTCTCCAGTGGCATTGTTTGGTTTAGCAGTCTAGCAGTCTGGATACAGGATCGTTATACTTGCAGGTTATAGTTTATTATGCTGTTTGTTACAGAAGAGAAGCAGGTGATTGATGACGTCAGTAGTGTGAATGGCAGACATGTCAAATAGTCACGTGCCTATCACGTCACCTTACCTGGCTCGGCACGGAGCCTGGCGCCCAGTATCTTCACCGCTATCGTCATAAGATTAGAAACTCAAAGTTACAACAAAGTAAAATTGAACCAACTTTTTAGATAAACTTTAGTTTATATTTCAGGGTTTAGTTTTGTTAATAGTTTTTAATATTGTTTTTAGATTAAAGGTTTTTATGTTATATTTGTTGGAAAGACGACGAGGAAGACACCAAGATAGCATTGACATAGACACCTGAGGGAAAACGCAAGAGAGGAAGGCCTAAGGAAACGTGGAGAAGAACGGCGGAAAGAGAAACGAACGTTGAAGGAAGGAGAAAAAGCTGTCGTTGATAGACAAAGATGAAAAGATTTGTGCCTCGCCCGATGCTCCACAAGGAGCTAATGGAAAGAAGATGTTACACCTATTTTTATGATGATACAAAGAGATGATAATGCCACATGTAGCAAACTTGGCTTTTCGTTGTAGTGTAGTATGAGATTTAATTGATTATTCTTGCATATGTAGCACATTTATATTATGGAAATGGAAAGAGTTGTTTTGTCAGGATTTTTTTTAGTACTTTTAGACTTTAGATGTCCTATAGCTTAACCCTCGTGAAGAATTCGTTACGTTCTCGGTAAAAGCCACTGGGGACAGACAGACAGACAGACAGACAGACAGACAGACAGATAGACAGATAGACAGATAGACAGACAGACAGACAGACAGACAGACAGACAGACAGACAGACAGACAGACAGACAGACAGACAGACAGACAGACAGACAGACAGACAGACAGACAGACAGACAGACAGACAGACAGACAGACAGACAGACAGACAGACAGACAGACAGACAGACAGACAGACAGACAGACAGACAGACAGACAGACAGACAGACAGACAGACAGACAGACAGACAGACAGACAGACAGACAGACAGACAGACAGACAGACAGACAGACAGACAGACAGACAGACAGACAGACAGACAGACAGACAGACAGACAGACAGACAGACAGACAGACAGACAGACAGACAGACAGACAGACAGACAGACAGACAGACAGACAGACAGACAGACAGACAGACAGACAGACAGACAGACAGACAGACAGACAGACAGACAGACAGACAGACAGACAGACAGACAGACAGACAGACAGACAGACAGACAGACAGACAGACAGACAGACAGACAGACAGACAGACAGACAGACAGACAGACAGACAGACAGACAGACAGACTGAAAATGGAAGACTGATTCATTGAATGAATGGATGTCAGAATTACGGAAGCAGCAAGTCAAATACGTAATGATTTTGTAGCAAGGTGTTTAAATAAAAATTATGTCTAACATATGATATGTGTATGATATGAAAGCACAATGTCCTCGAAGCATTAGCACTGAAATCACGACTTATGCACGTGGTTTATCAGCTTACATCTTTACGCCTTTAAATTTCATGCGTTTTTATACGATTTTAAGAAATACATATAGGACTTACATGACATTCAAGATATAGACCCCTTGCAGCACGTCGGAATGGAGCTCAATTCGGAGGACAAAACAATAGGTTCAAATTCTCAGGAGATTGAAATTCTTTTGTTTTGTCCTCCAAATTGAGCTGCATTCCGACGTGCTGCAAGGCGTCTATAGGTATAACTACTATAGCTTGGCTCGCACACAAGCAACATAAAATTAAGATGAATGCAGAAAAGGCGGGAAAATGACGCGCCTGGATTAAACGGCTTCATAAAACTAAAAATGTTAATTATTGTTCACATCAAACCTATCGTGGAATATGATTGGTCGAAACAACTGCACTACGCAACCGCGCGAAAATAATTGTGACTTGAGCATGCGCATTAACAGCTACTGACACTGAAACCGTGCGCTGCCAAAATATTGGAAAAATGTTGAAAATGTGACTTTGAAAATTTAAAATTTTTCTATACCATATGGAAGTTGTAAGTCATACGATATATTGGAAACATTCTCTCTGAAACACTCCCCATAAAATGTCATCAAATTGATAGTGATAATTGCCCTGATTTCAATGCGACGTCACAGCTTGTTCACATGGACAAGAATAATAGAAATTGAGGCTAAATCGTCTTTCGTTCGGGATATTTAGTGTAATATTTAGCTGCTCTCACTTTCCACTATATTATAAACCAAATTATTGTGATTTAATTTGTTTTGCTGCTATTTTGCCCCCTTTCACGACCATGATCCTTAGCGTTAAAACAATAGATTGCTTTGATGTGACGTCATAGTGAAATAGGGCAATTGTTGAGAAATAAAAAAGTTCTAAGATATTATACGCGTCCGCGCCATTTTCCCGCCCTTTTTGTGAGCATGCGCATTACATTTCTCTTAGCCTCACCAATGGTACCAAATGAAGGAATACCTTCAGAAATACTTCAGAGAGATATTATTATTTTACCATTTTAAAATTACCTGCTTGAGAGCCTGTTCATTCGAGTCTCGGCAAAAATCAGTCTCTTTTTCCCTGACCGTATCAATGACATCACTTCTTCAGCGCTCCGTACGACATACTCTGTTAAATTCTCCACATAAACTCCTAAGATACAAAGTCCAATAACTTAGTAAATGCACACTAGAGTGCTTCCCAAAAAGATTGATGGTGGACGTCAATCAAAATGTTTTCTGACACTTGGGTTTTCAAGGGTACTCGCTCGTTCAATCTATGACTTGACAAAGTTTTCAAACGATGAAAGGCGAAGGAAATAAGCATAAAAGGGGACAATACAATGGAATACCTTTCTTAGGGTCTTCCCTCAAAACCATTTCAAGCTTGTGATCCGGGTTTATGAGGTCAAAGATCTTCTCTTGGTAGATTTGTAAGTACGACATGTACACCTGTAAAGATCAAAATTTCCGACATTAACTCAAAAGTGATATACCTTTCACGTGACTTCAAAACAGCTCATTTTGGAGAACAACAACAATAATAACAACAACAACAACGAAAGAATTTCCAAATCCTGAGAATTGGAACCTATTGTTTTGTCCTCCAAACTGAGCTGCTTTTTGATGTCCTAGAAGGGGTCTATCAGTATCAAGCGACAGTGGTGGTCAATTTGGGTTGGAATAGTACGTCATGCCATGTGTGCGAACATAAATAGTATCTTTGGGACTACATGTCCATATGTCAAAATCAGGAAGTACTTTATGAACATGGCGCACAGGATGTGCTATCGAAGAATTCACTATCATTTACTTGTTTTCCTATCTTTGGCCTCTTTTTTCTATCCATTGGTAAATTGGTATGAAAATCGGTGAATTTTCGTTTTTTCTAAGAAATTTCAAGATAGTTTCTATGGCTTTAATCGGACCAGAATTTTGTCGGAATCTGGTCGGATGGACGGACGGACGGCGCGGACGAATGCATGGATGGATGGTGATAGAACGGGTGAATGGATATGGACGTTGAACGGATGGATGAATGGATGAATGGATTACTTTCGAAACGGGTCTAACAAGATTTTTTTTTTCTTTTCAAACGAACGGCATACCGTAGCCAATCTACTTCGCCACATGTCGCGTCGTTCAGGTCTACTAGCCTTACGAACATCTAACAAACACGTCCAGCTCTTTGACATTTTATTGGCCGCCATGTTTCTGCAGTGACCTTCGAAATTTCCAAACGTTATTTTGTATTGTTTTTGACTTTTTTTTCAGACCATGAAAAAAGTGATTTACAACAGCCAAAATACGAGAAAACATACAGAGTATGAAATTTTCTGGTTCGTTGGATACATAAAAAGCAGTTTACAACTAGCATAGCGTATCGAATGAAGCACTTGAAGTAGAAATGCTTCAATATATTGTGAAAGGTCATTATCCCACGCTCATTAAATTCATTTTTAAATAATTTTATTTTCGTTTGAGGCCATTTTGAACCCCAACTACTAATTTCTACAACTTTTCTTCTTTCTACGACTTGATATCACTACTCATTAGTGAAACAAAGCTTATTTTCTTAGGGTTTTTTCAGTCCTGGAAGTTCCATCTGTCGATGATATCACTGACCTCGAGCTAACGGAACAATTAACATGTGCTCATAATCATTCAACCGGGCCACAAATTGAAAATAATCTGCTAATACTTCATGCTATAATGTGATATAATTTCCTCTTGATAGAAGAAGGTTATCAATATTAAAGGACTCGTGGAATTTTTAAAATGGAAGGCCTAATAAGTTTTCAAATCTCCAACAACAAAATATTGAAAATTTAGAAAACTATCCATTATTATTATTGTTATTATTATTATTATTGAATTTATTTTTATTGTTTGAGTACAAACACTAAAAGTGCGCAACACAAATAGTATTAATAGTGATAAGTTTTGCACGCTTTTATTGTTTGTACTCTATTGACATACATCATTATTAGAATAAATATCATTATCTTTATTATTATCATTATCTTTATTATTATCAGTATCATTATAATCTTTATTACTATCTTTATTATTATTATTATTATTATTATCATTATCATTATCATTATCATTATTATCATTATTATTATCATTATTATTATCATTATCATCATTATCATTATTATTATCATTATCATTATTATTATCATTATCATTATCATTATTATCATTATCATTATTATTATCATTATCATTATCATTATTATTATCATTATCATTATCATTATTATCATTATCATTATCATTATCATTATCATTATCATTATTATTATCATTATCATTATCATTATTATCATTATCATTATCATTATTATTATCATTATTATTATCATTATCATTATCATTATTATTATCATTATCATTATTATCATTATCATTATTATTATCATTATCATTATTATTATCATTATCATTATCATTATTATTATCATTATTATTATTATTATTATCATCATTATCATCAAATTATCATCAATCTAATTTTAATTAGATTTTTAATTTTTCTTTGTATGTGCATATTTTATTGATATTTTGTACCTACATTGCTATATTCTTAATTTAATATTTGAACTCAGTTTTTTTTCTTTACCTTAATAATACTTTCAATACTTTAGATTTTAAATACATATAACTTTGTAAATAGTCATAGCAATTTTTATAGCATTTTTTGTAATTTTCATTATTATTATTATTATTGGATGTGAAATAAAGATTTTTATAATTATCATCATTATTATTATTATTTTAATTATTATTATCATTATTATTATTATCTTTTTTATCACTATTTTGATTTTCTTATTCTTTGAACCGTGCAATGTCATCTCGTAAAACTATATGATCATATTAATTTGCCTAGCCAACTAGAACGTTTCCTATCTTTGCTCATAACACGTATATCACCTACACTTGACCCCTTGCAGAACGTTGGAATGCAGCTCAATTTGGAGGACAAAGCAATAGGTTACAATTCTCAGGATATTGAAATTATTTTGTTCTGTCCTCCAAATTGAGCTGCTTTGACGTCACGTGAAAGTGGTCTATACTCCAGAATTCTCAAAGGTTTCTTGATGACAGCAGATTCCCAAAGAAATATCAAAAGGTCATGAATGAGAATGATGTCTATGACATTCTTGAAGCAGTTCTAGGTCGCGGAAGATTATTATGTCCTGAAAAACACTATTTGTAAACTTTTTATTGTAACTCTCCTTGTCTTCATAATTTTTTTTTCTTTTCCCTTCCAGTTCCTTTCTTTTTCTTTCCTTTCGTTTCTTTCTCTCCTCTCCTCTCATCTCCCCTCGTCTTCATTATTTTCTCCTTTTCTTTTCTTTCCTTTCCTTTCCTTTCCTTCTCTTCTCTCCTCTCCTCTCATCTCCATCATTCTTCTCATTTCCTTTCCTTTTCTCTCCCTTCCCTTCCTCTTCTTTCCTTTCCTTTCCTTTTTTCCACCATAACATCCTTCAAAAAATCTTTCAACTGACATATTCCGACATCAGATGCTCAGCTCTACGTAGAAAACACTTTACCATATGTCTGCAATGTCTATTTACATCAAGAAGAAACATCTGGTCAACTGCTGTCGTTGAATTATACCGACATTAATAGTGCAATACTCTCAATGAAGTGATGACAATAAGCCATCCATCCTCGCTGTGCATACGAACATATACTCATAGAACATGTGCGTTACAAGTATTTAAGCTATTGTTATTATTAACTGACACACATACCTAAGTGAAATTACTATGTGGAAAGTTTTTAAATAGTTGGCAGATGTGTTTATCTTCATTAAAAGGTCAGAATACCATTAAGTATAGCTTAAGTTCCAATTCCACTTAGGTTCCAAGGTCATCATTGATAGTATTTATGCCATAAGGTGGTTTTAAATGGTAGATGCTACGAATACCTAGAATATGGTTTACGAGAGATTTGCTGGTAATTGTTTGGTGTTACACAATATGGTTTAATGAAACAAAAGAGAATGGATGGATGGATTGATGGGATGAGATGGGATGGGGTGGATGGTTGGGTGGGTGGGTGGATGGTTGGGTGGGTGGGTGGGTGGATGGATGGATGGATGAATGGATGGATGGATGGGATGAAATGGGTGGGTGGATGGATGGATGGTTGGGTGGGTGGATAGATGGGTGGATTGATGGATGGTTGGGTGGGTGGGTGGATGGATGGATGGATGGTTGGGTGGGTGGGTGGGTGGGTGGGTGGGTGGGTGGGTGGATGGATGGATGGATGGATGGATGGATGGATGGTTGGGTGGATGGATGGATGGATGGGATGGTTGGGTGGGTGGATGGATGGATGGATGGGTGGGATGAATGGATAGATGAATGGATAGATGGATGGATGGGATGGGATAGAATGGATGAATGGATGGATGGATGGGACAAATGAGTGAATACCTTGTAGTAATGCTGGGTATCATTTTGTATTCTCTTGAAGAGCTTCTGAACTGACAACATACAAACACCACCATGGGACATCTGTGTGTAAGTTTTACCTTAAAAAAGATAAATATCACAAATAAATAATATTATAACCATACAACTTCATATGATAAAATATTCAAGCTTTAACAAGCCATGCTAAATAACAATTGAAAACCTTAAAAAGTAGTTGGATTGGGAATTATACATGCACCAGACTAGTAATAGTCATTATCGCAGTTGAGCCAGGAGGCCAGCAGTATTCTAAATAAGCATACCTCAAAGTGAGGCTATTGGGTCGAGCTCATGATAAATCTCAAAAAAAAAATATTGAATTTGTTTTATAAGAAAATTGCAGCTCATGTTGCGAAATCTATTTATCTTGCACAAATTTTCTTGAAATTTATATTGAGCTCCACCTGATATCCTCACTTCGATGTTTGCTCATTTAGGATACCACATGGTCAGAGGCTCGACTGCAGTATGAACATTTAGTGGATCTTAGGGACAAGTGGAGGCTATGGTCCCTTCAGTCCTTCCCTCTTTTCAGTCCCTGAGTATACACACCTGTCCCAGTTTGTCCATAAGCCATGAGAGTGCCATTATATCCTTTGAATGCTGCATCAACCAATGGTTTACCAATTTCTTTAAAAACCTACAATAAAACCCGCATTATATTAACATATGATGTATGTCATTATTGGCCATTATCCCCTCCCTAAATTTTGCAATGAAAACTAAAATTAAGATAGATTGTAACATTACTTTTTTTTAATTCAGCTACCCACAACCCCCACATCAAAGACTTTGCATCTGCCCTCTAATCATGGGCCAGGATAATTATAGGACCAACATTAATGCTTTCTGCAGGGAAGTTGAAATTTATAATTATTCAACTCTGTTGCCTTCAGTATTCATAACCTCTTATCGGAAGCAATAAATAACACACAATTGACCCATACCATGAAAATTATAGTGTTGAGGAATACTCTGGGGGGGGGGGGGGTACTCCCCAGAATGGACTATTCGGGGATGCTCCGCCCGAAAATGGTACTTTTTTCAGGCTACACGTATAGCAAAGGGGTGGAAATTTGTGAGTTTTGGTATAAAAAGGGGTAGATTTTCTTAAAAGGTATATGAAAGGGGTACCTTTTCAGGCAAAAAGGTATAAAAAAGGGGTACCTTTTTGCTGAAATTTGGTATAGAAAAGGGTAAGGGGTCGAGAGTCTGGGCGGAACATCCCTCTATGAAACGACCAAAAGTACCCCCCCCCCCCCCCCGGCTGGGTTGGGTGATTAATACCTGTCTGTTTGATGCTCTGCCTGTGAAAATGCCATCAAAATTAAACCTTTTTTCCTTTCCATCACCGAAAGCAATCTGGGAGAAAATGCAATACAAAAGTTATTTAGTACTAGCCTCTATGTTATATACTGCACTGCACTACTGCACTGAACTACACTACTAACAGTCTGCACTGCACTGCACTACACCACACCACACCACACCACACCACACCACACCACACCACACCACACCACACCACACCACACCACACCACACCACACCACACTACATTACACTACACTACACTCTACATTATTTTTAGCTAATATTTCTTAATATATATGATGTCAATTATAGCTCTAGAAACACTTAATAAAGCCTATTTTTCTACAAAATATAGAAATGTTTAAATGAAAGGAAAGCTGAAGCCTAAAAGAACTAGTTCGCTTAAAAGAACTTTTAAATATTTTTTACGTTGATATTATTGAAATTTTTGATTCTGTTTGTGAGATTTTAACGTTCATACTTCTAATGTTTGCTTATAAACTCCTTATGCAATGACTCTATGAAAGCATAACATTTATTCAAAGCAGTTTGTTTATACAATGCCAATTAACAACGGGAACTAGGAGTTATAAAAACATGATGGCAAAATCAGCAGGATGATTTTTTTCAAATTAAAAATAAATCTAAATTCTTTAAAATTTTGTACGTGATAATCCTTTAAACAACAAAGTCAACAATGGAATAACTTAAGGTATAATTTTGGTAACCAACTGAGAAAGCATCCATATCTTGTGTAATAATTTGGTTACCATGACAATCAACAGTGGGCAGCTGGCAGTCATGCTGTGATGTTTTTGCCAAACTCAAAAAATAACTTTAAAAGACATTTTAAGCACATTTTAAGGATCAATGGTGGTCACTGCTTATTTTTTTTCCAAGATGTTTTTTCTTGCAAATTAAATAACTTAATTGGGCTAATTATGAAATTAAAACATCTACATATTGTTTGTTTCCATGTTTCAACAGCGTTTATTGAATACTTATCATTCCAACTTGCCGCCTATCACAAACAAAAGTGCCCAACAGAAAAGAACAAACAATACAACAATATAATTTTGTATTAAAATAACAATATATATTATGCCACAATCATTTTTGACAAACAAACATGTCATGCAAGCGAGTACTTTTAAAAGCATATCAAACTATATATTCAACACTTTATTTCAAAAGTAATTCCAATTGTTTATTCTATTTTTTCCATATCGTATCAAAAATAATTGCTCAAATATGAATTCAGTAACACAATATCCAAAATTAATATTCCCATACATCTGCATAACTAAAATAATGCATTTATAAATTTTTTTCATTAAGTTATTTTTGGAATGCAAGTTTTCCATCTATGTTTTTACTTTAGATTCAAAATTTAATATTCTTGTTGTTATATTAGTATTTTTCTTTAAAATAGCGTTTTAATAATGCAAATAATTTTTTGGGGAAAATTATTGAAGAGTGACTGAGAATAAATTGTTTCAATTAGCGTTGCGTTTAACTAGAGAGACTTACATATCAAAAATCTTAAGAGCCACTTCAAGTTAGAAAGTCACGATGCAAGTTTTATGCATTCTGTAATATTTATGAAAGAAAGGCAAATTTTATAAAAAATTATCATACCCATTCGATATAAATTTTTTATATTTTTTCTGACGAAATATAATTTCAATGGGAAAAACGATTCTCATAATATCATAATATAATCGTAATATTTGAATTCCTTTTCTAAATATATAGCTTGTCAAAGATAAGATAAATAATAAGAAAAAACGTGTGCAAATAAATTATATGTTTTGTACTTGAAGCTTGGTTTTTTATAATGAGTTACGACAGTGTTTATAATATGAAGGATCTTATTATGAAACCATGTCTGTGAAATATTAAGAGTTGCCCTTTTTTGATATCTGTTGACAAAACTCACCTCGTTTCTTTCTTTTATCGTTTCAAAACCAACTACTTCTCCTCTTCGAAGTTCGTCATCATTCAAGGGTCGAATACGCACAAAAACACGTATTCTATCAACCTCTAGAAAACAGAATAAAGGAATATTTCAATGTCTAGCGGTTTAGAAGGTGTACATGAGATGAACGATTTACTAGCTAAACAGATAAAAAAGAAATAATCTCCCTTGAAATCTAGATTTTTTAAATGTGTTGAAAACTGAGACTCAATAATGGAGCTATACTCGAAGAAATAAACGACAAGGTGTGGATTTTTAAGCTTTTTTAAACACAGCTTGGGTTGATTTCATTAAAGCAAAGGTGCGAACCAGACATGGCTTACCCTCCTTTCCTCTCACGGAGCCTTTCTTGTCCCTCATTACAGCCAAAAGATCTTCAAATATTCCATCTTAAAGACACGTAGAAGACGTTATCCGTTCTGTAAATTTTCGGCGGGATACTTCCACGACTTGTGAAGCGAACCGCGAATGCCAAACAACTCCAAGTAGAGTATTATTGGAGTACGCGTTCGTCTGATGACTAAGGTACATTAATATGTAAATTCCTCAGCTGACCCGATTATACATTTGTAGCCGAAGTTATGGGTAAAATACTCGAACACCTTCGAGTACAATCCAAATATATGTTAACCTTTTGTCCCGCTTGTGTTATTAAAGGTTATTTCAGATGACAGATAGAATATTAAAGGCAAACATTCTAGACCTTACAAGACCTCACGCAAGTTTACAGGTTCGGTGTGGAGATTTTATTTCCGGTTGTCACGCAAGAGGGAAGTTATGCAGGAAAGAGTTAATAGACTGCACGTTTCCGTCACACAATAAAACATTTAATATGGAAAGAAAAGGAGGAAAGGAAGGAAGGAAGGAAAAAAGAAAACAAGAAAAACACGGAAAGAATTGGAAAAAAGAATGAAAAAGAATAAATGAATAAATGAAATTAAGAACCGAACGAACGAACGAACAAAAGAATTTATGAATGAATCAATGATGAATGAAAGAAAAATCTATAAAATTCAGTTAACGGGTTAGGGTTTATTTCTGTGTGGTGTTGATAGGGTTTATTCATTAATCCTTATGAATCCTGGATTAACTCGGAGCGTCAGAGAAAACAAGTTTCGTAATCATGGATCAAGGGATAATAATGGCTCCATAATAGCGCCCAGCACGGCACTCCAATTATTTTCTTTTCCATAGCAGATATTACATGTAGGCTAGTATCACGGTGAGTGTCATTTATGATATGCCTTGTTTCAGAGGGTGTCGCAAAAATACATACATATTTGTTTATTGTTCACGTACTCATATATGTGAATTTTTTTTCTTGGATGTAGCAATTTTAGATGTTGGGTTACCTGTGGTTTTCGCGCGCGAAGCAAGACTATCGTACGCTTTCCAAGCATATTTGGGCTTCCTGTCTATACTATCTCTATGGCGAGCATTTGAACATTTTACGACTGAGTTAAAAGTTTCAAAATAAAATAATTCAAATGCAAAAATTTTAACGCAAAAAAAAAAGAAAAATATCTTAAATATCACCTTGTGAGAGCATGGTTTTATTATTTTAACCGCTGACCAAATTATTCAGGCCGGTCGTGGCCGCTCAGTGCGCGCGCGTAGTCGTTACGCATGCGCGCGCGGTTCAAATTTTCCAGGTTATCTGTTACCATGGTGAGCATAAGCGTTGCTAAGAGAAAAAGCGACGATTTTGACTTTGAAAAACGAAGAGCGCCATTGTTACCTAAGCACGATTGTGTCGTTGTGATCAGCAATTGTTACGCTCGATAATATGACAGATAAAACGATTGTTGACACTCCCGTTAAGAGAAACAAATTTGGTGAAGATATTTTACAACTGCAAGAAGGCAAAGAATGTACAAAGAGCCCGATACAAATCTCTGTATCAAAAAGCAGCGAAGAAAAACGCGACGAAAAAGTCACATGTACTGGAGGAATCAAGAACGCCACGGTACCTGACAAGAAAGGTTCAAACGACTCGCTCGATTTGAATATTCATCAAAATATTTCAATACAATGGAAGCCTCTATTCAAGGGTTTTCCCGTAGATCCAATGGGGCAGACATTTCTTCGTATGCCGCACATTTGCCATACTGTCCAGGCACAGATGAGACAAGAAAACGCGCAGAAAGTCAAGCGTCCAATGAACGCCTTCATGATCTGGGCACGACAAAACCGCTCGACAATAGCTAAAAGATATCCTAATGCTAACAACGCTGAAATTTCTGTTAAACTTGGAGAAATTTGGAACGATCTCTCGAGTGGACAACAGAAGCCTTACTTTGACGAAGCTGCACGTCTGAAAGAAAAACACAAGATTGAGTATCCAAACTGGGTCTATCAGCCTCGACCAGCTAAGAGAAGAGCTGTAGAACTCCCTGGGAGTAATGCTTGTAGTGCAAGTCAGCTGTCTACCAATGCCGCGTTACCCGTGAAAAAAGAAGTTTCTCAAACTAGGAGCTCGTTTGAAGGCCGTCATAAACAAGGCCATCTTTCAAATGTACAACCATTCTTTACGTTACAAGGAGCAGCAGCAGCTAAGCCTACGCTTACTCAATCACTCCCTTGTACCATTACATCGTTGAGTTCTTCGACTGGATCAAACCGAAGCGGTCACGGGTTTATAAATCTATCCAGCTCAACCATTGACCATGGATTGATTAAACACATTCTCGCGCAAAACGATGGCATCTCGTTAGAAAATTCGTCCAGCCAGCCTGATTCAGAACTTAAAAATAAAAAAATAAAAAGCAGTAACTGGCTAGATCGAGAGTACAGAAAGATTGAATCAGGAGGTGCTTTTGCGCAGACTCAAAGCCAACGTCCTGAAGAAGATGGCGAAGTCGTCAAAGAAGATGCAATGTTGACTTCCATTGAAGTTCACGAAGAAGTTGACAATGAAGACTTGAGTTATGATAATTGCGAGCTGGATAAATACCTTGCTGGGTTGGATGAAACCATTAAGAAAAGCTTGGAAAAGCTTAATGAAGTACCAGATGATCTGGATCTTCTTGATGATGATTTGGAGAAAAAGTTTGCAGAGTTGGAAGACGACGACGATGATGATGACGATATCTGAATTATAATTTCTAAAGTTTATACATTCTATTAAAAAAAATAATTCTAAAAGTGCAAGTAGCTCAAATAAAAAAATTGATACATAAAATACAGTTACAATATAAAAAGCAAAAATTGATAATTACATAGAAAAATATTCTGAACTCTGTAAATATCACTGATGAAATAAAAAAAATCGTTTGTATAAAAAATAGTGTTTTATCGTATCTGAGAACATGTTTTCCTTGAAAAATATGAATGGCTTATTTACAATTGAAATCAAATTGGAATTTAGCATGTTTGGTTTTGATAATGAGGAAAACCAAAGAAAAGTTGCAGCCTACCATTACAAAACGACTAAAATAATCGCGTCTAAATGATGAATAAGGAGTAAAATACAGATGTTCTTTGCCGTCTTGTGCTGTTGCTTGTTGCTTTCAGCTACGACTGACAACCTTTTTTTGAAATAGGTTCATATAGTCCCAACCCCCGGGGGGGAGGGGGGTACTCCCTATAATTGACTATACGGGGATGCTCCGCCCGAAAGGGGTACTTTTTTCAAGCCGCACGTATAGAAAAAGGGGTGGAAATTTGTGAGTTTTGGTATAAAAAGAGGTAGATTTTCTTCAAAAGTATATGAAAGGGGTACCTTTTCAGGCAAAAAGGTATAAAAAAGGGGTAACTTTTGGATGAAATTTGGTATAGAAAAGGGTAAGGGGTTGAGAGTCCGGGCGAAGCATCCCCGTATGAAACGACCCGAAGTACCCTCCCCCCGGGTCCCAACCAGATGTGAAGTTTGAGCGTAAGAACTCCCTTCAGTTCCCATGCATCATGCTTTGTGCTATAATTTCGAGCTCATGCACATTGGCAAGTTGATATGTATACAATAACATCTGACGAAGATGGCCCTATAGACTTTTACCAAGAAACAAATATGACTAGACTCATACAACCATTTTCATTACAACGTTACCACCACAGCCAAGTTGTCTAGGTTGCCCTTTGTCAATCATAAAATTCTAATCCAGAAATTCAAATATGACATTTTTATTGACGGAAGCCAAAACCCAGATGTCTGGGATTGTGACGAATGGTCATGCAATAGTCCCCTTCACAGTTCCCTGCGCCATCTTGAAAGGTAGCCAGGCCTTTGCATTAAAGCGAGACATGAGGTGCATTAGGAGGTGAACTTGCAATGATAGAGACCTTCACATGTCTCTATCATTGCAAGGTCACCGTTAGTCTCGCTTCGATGCAAAGGCCCGGCTACCTTTCAAAATGTCACAGGGAACTGTGAAAGGGACTATTATAAAATATGGGTAGAATAATATCTAGGCAGTAAGTTTAGTCAGTCTAGACTTTGTCTTCTTTTTCAGTGATGTTTACCCTTGGAGATTTTTTCTCTTCAAAAGTTTCAGGTGTTGGTGCATTCGTTGTTTCTGGTAGCGTAAGGCAAGCGAGTCCTGCGAGGAAGGCCGCTACAGCAAAGATGGAGTACGGCAACAACACGTGAATACGAACCTAGCAGAAACGGAGGAAAAAGAACCATGAATGATGAGAGTGCAATACACGCAGGAACTGGCGTAATCTTCTCATCTAGGCCCTGTGCATTTATAGACAGCTATTTCAAAAAATTAAGGCGAAGGTTTCGTTGCACGTTGCAAGTTGAATGTTGCACGTTGAATGTTGTGAATGCTGCATGTTGCAAATTGAATGTTGAATGTTGAATGTTGAATGTTGAATGTTGAATGTTGAATGTTGAATGTTGAATGTTGAATGTTGAATGTTGAATGTTGAATGTTGAATGTTGAATGTTGAATGTTGAATGTTGAATGTTGAATGTTGAATGTTGAATGTTGAATGTTGAATGTTGAATGTTGAATGTTGAATGGTGCATGTTGCATGTTGCATGTTGCATGTTGCATGTTGCATGTCGCATGTCGCAAGTTGAATGTTGCATGTTGAATGTTGAATGGTGCATGTTGCAAGTTGAATGTTGCAAGTTGAATGTTGCATGTTGCATATTGAATGTTGCAAGTTGAATGTTGCATGTTGCATATTGAATGTTGCATATTGAATGTTGAATGTTGAATGTTGCAAGTTGAATGTTGCATGTTGCAAGTTGAATTGTTGCATGTTGAATGTTTCATTTTGCTTGCCAAGCTATTCATAATGTCAGCAAAGAAGAAAATATGCCGAAAAAACCTGCAGACAAAGTGTTTGAAAGTTCTATAGTTGTGAGCTTATTGAATTCTATCGCCCATAGTGGGGAATTTCGGGCTTGGTATCCAGGCATGCAACATGCAACAAAATCTTCACCAATTTCTTTTGAAATAGCTATAAAAATCAGTATACTGGTTAGTCCACCACTTACCAGCCAAACAACAAAAGGTGCAGTAATAGACCCAATACGGGCAGCTGCTGATGACGACCCCATTCCAAAATTCCTGTAATTCAAGCAAAATTTCTATGTTTACATGTGGCACACTCAAAGATCACATATCTTATCCGCACTACTAAGGGAGAGGTGGGTTGGGAGATTAGTCATTCCCTTAGTCTTATGATCGCTCGGTGAACCTATGCAGTCAGTATTAATCTGTAGGAGTTTTGTTTGGGTTGCCTGTGTTCTAAGAAAAGCACTTGCCTGACGACAGTTGGAAAAAGTTCTGCAGTGAAGATGTAAATTGTATCATATGACATATTGATGAAGAACTTGGCTGTCATCGCCATGATGATGCGACCGACAAGAAAGCCTAGGAAGAAAGTGAAAAGAAATGAAAATCGTTGATGAAAGTCAACATGTTGTATTTCAAAACGAATAGCTATGAATGATACGTAATACCTTTTTCAGAATTATCTCGTTGAAGAAGTACAGCACATGCGGCAGACAAACTCGACACAATGAGACCCAGGAAGGTAGTTTTCTTACGACCAATCCTATAAAACAGAATTTTGAATCCAAGAATACAATACATCCTGCAACACCAAGAAACCTGACCAAGAATACAATACATCCTGCAACACCAAGAAACCTGACCAAGATTACATTACATCCTGCAACACCAAGAAACCTGACCAAGAATACAATACATCCTGCAACACCAAGAAACCTGACCAAGAATACAATACATCCTGCAACACCAAGAAACCTGAACAAGAATACAATACATCCTGCAACACCAAAACACTTGACCAAGAATACAATACATCCTGCAACGCCAACAAACCTGACCAAGAATACAATACATCCTGCAACACCAAGAAACCTGACCAAGAATACAATACATCCTGCAACACCAACAAACCTGACCAAGAATACAATACATCCTACAACACCAACAAACCTGACTAAGAATACAATACATCCGGCAACACCAACAAACCTGACTAAGAATACAATACATTCTGCAACACCAACAAACCTGACCAAGAATACAATACATCCTGCAACACCAACAAACCTGACCAAGATTACAATACATCCTGCAACACCAAGAAACCTGACCAAGAATACAATACATCCAGCAACACCAGGAAACCTGACCAAGAATACAATACATCCTGCAACACCAAGAAACCTGACTAAGAATACAATACATCCTACAACACCAAGAAACCTGAACAAGGATAATACGACCCGCAAAAGTTATTCTTTATACCAAATACCACTGCTTATTACATAGATTATTCTTTGTTCTAACCTGTTCATGAGAAAGATTGCACGAGGTAACGATTGCCACCAAAGTCTCCAGAACTGAAGGATACGCCATAGTAGATCATAGAGATAACAACCCTGCCATCCGAGAACAATGAGCAGTTATTAGATGGAGTTGAGCATGATATTGAAATCTTCAAGACCGAAGTTTTAATTATTTGCGGAAATCGTAGACAAAGTTAAATAATGCAGTCGAAGTCTCGATACTTTGCGATATCATGCGAAAACGAAATTCTATTATTGTTTTATTATAAATTTGTAAACTGTGAATGATGACATTATCTCAACCAATCACAGCGGGCGAGAACACTGCTCTGCAAATGAAAATGCTCTGACGTGGCACAGTCACGATCATACGGCACGGCAAAAAGTTTACGTGTTTAAACAGGAAAGGGCAATACAAAGAAATACATGGCCTACCAGCACAGCCAGCTGACAAGAGTTGTATGCGCCATCTTGAACGACCGAAACAAATCCCTGAAGTCTCCAACACGTTGTTTGGTGGTCACAGCTACAATAGGATTGGAAGGCATGACTTTACGATTAAACTTGGCAACTTCACAAAGATACTTTTTTCCTTGTTCTGTCTTGTTGTTTACCATCAACCAACGAAAGGACTCGGGGAGGAACCTGACAGAACAAGTTAAGGTAATTCTCTTGTTTAACTAAATTTCACTTTTTTCTCTTTTTTGAGACGAAAAATTGCGATTTTTGTCAAACTCGCCCCAGTCCTCACTCGGGAAAGTGTTTTCGACCATTTTGCGATGTTTTTTCAAAATAAATTGAAAACGAGAATGGTGACCCCAGCTTTTATTTGAAGTTTTTAATAAAATCGGTGCTGTGCATTATATATTAAAATATGAAGGAAAGCTTATTGAATAAATTTTCAAATATTTTGATGAGAAAGTTGAAGCGTGCGATTTCTGAACGTTCGTAGAGGCGTACATACTTTCATTTTTCACTAATATTTCAACAATCATAGTCATTCAATTACTTTGATAGATTTAGTATTATAGCTTAACTTATAAACTTTGAATTATGTATACGTTTTGTTGTAAGGAAGAATAAAGAATAAAGGTTTTTGATTACAAATTCCGGTTACTCAGTCAAATGTCGCGACAAAACCTATAAATTGCTATATTTGAAGAGCATCTAACGCAAAAACGATAATAATGGCCCCCTCTTTTTATTGCAGTTTTTAAATGTTCATTACATATTTAATGTCCATGCAAAGTTTCAGAGTTTTGCATTAACATGTTCCTTTTTTCGTCTTTTTTTTTTCTGTTCCCTTCTTCCCAATTCTCCCCTTTTCTCCCCTCTCCTCTGCTCTCCACTCTTTTTATGAGATATTACTCACGTACCACCAAAAGAATACTTGCAATAAGCCAGGAGCTGCACCTGCTATCGATAAAACTCGCCAATCTGCCTTGAAACCCCAAGCGAATAATGCTAATAGCATTAGAGAGACAGTCCAGAAGTAAAATAGACTGGTACCAATGGCTGCACGATTTTTAGGATTTACATACTCCACCAAAAGAACGAACATAGACAGAGAAGAGCTTCCTAGAATGGAAAAAAATTAAGAGGCTTAAAACCACAGAATTAATGACATTTAATTGCAGGTTATGAGAGTTATGGATGACAAGCAAACAAGCAAACAAGCAGGCAAGCAGGCAAGCAGGCAAGCAGGCAAGCAGGCAAGCAGGCAAGCAGGCAAGCAGGCAAGCAGGCAAGCAGGCAAGCAGGCAAGCAGGCAAGCAGGCAAGCAGGCAAGCAGGCAAGCAGGCAAGCAGGCAAGCAGGCAAGCAGGCAAGCAGGCAAGCAGGCAAGCAGGCAAGCAGGCAAGCAGGCAAGCAGGCAAGCAGGCAAGCAGGCAAGCAGGCAAGCAGGCAAGCAGGCAGACAGACAGACAGACAAGCAGACAAGCAAACCAAAAAAGAAAACAAGGAAGCAAATTATAATCAAGCACAAACAAACAAGGTTAACTGGCAAACAAATAAACCTACTGCAAACATGGTACGACTTGATTGAATACTTACCAATACAAATCCCTACCAACGCCCGAAGCAATGTAAACGCCCAAAATGCATTGACAAATGAGGCAATCAATCCAAGTACATTACAAAGTACCGAGAGAAAATACACAATGGGTTTTCTTCCAAACTTATCTGCAAGAACTCCTCCAAACAGGACTCCTATCATGTATCCAGCAAACACGACGCTCTTGGAAAGACTGGCTAGGCTAGAACGATCACATACCAAATCCCACTGGAAAAAAATAGAAAAAACTAAAACTGTAATAACGAATTAATTTCATGACAATCAACAATGACAGGCAGACACTGCCCGTCACGTGCTATTAACCAGAGGGTATTCTATTGGTTGGTATCAATCAGCTGAATGAATCTCCTTATCAGCCTACAAAGACAGGCAAACACTGGCCGTCATGTGCTATCAATCAAAGAGTATTCTATCATGCTTGGCATCAATCAGCTGAATGAATCTCAAGAATCTCGTTACCAGCCTACATAACAATGATGGACAAACACTACCCTCCATGCTCAATTATCCCTGTACATTTCTATTGAAATCTTGCCATTCAGCTTGCAAACATTCCAAAATCAGAAATATATCAGTGTATACTGACAGCAACCTCTACGCACCTCCGATACGATGGAAGTGAATTCACTCGTATCAAACTCCCATTCAGAACGAGGCAAGCGACATCTGTGTTTGTAGAATTCGTTCTCTGGTGATATCGTGCCAGTGACATTACATGCAGTGCTGTTCTCGACGCATTGCCATGGAGGTTCAGCAGCCAGGAATGTAGGAATCATTACCTGGAATCCATCACCAAAGATTTTCATGAAACCCATGATCACGAAGAGTCGTGCCTGGTACCGACCAAAGCTGCCGATCTTCTCCATGACGTCATCGACTGTGATTGGCGTATCATCTGATGACGTCAACATATCTTTCTCGTAAATGAATGAAAAATAGAGGGTCGTTAAGGCCCATTTACACTGGCGATTTTTGCTGCGATTTCTGCGGCGATTTTTGAAAATATAATCAACTTTGTCTTATGCTTCTAAAGAGACATTTGTCAAGGGTAATCTTGGTGTCCTGAATAAAACTTTACGAGTTAATCATTTACCATTCTTGACTATGACCAAAATCGCCATAATAATCTCACCTAAAATCCAATAGTAAATAGTCCAATGGTAAAATATTTCTTTATCTGAGTGATGCCGCGTCTTTAAGATATGAAAGTTCATACCTCCAATATGTTAATGACCGAGACGTCTGCTAAGGTATTTTAGTGTATTTGTAGTGTTTAGTAATACTTAACACTGGCCATTTTAAGAAAACAAATTTAAGATATCTTTTATATAAACCACGAGTAAAATAATGATGCTTTTTAAAAGAATACTGATACTTTATGGTTTTTCTATTTAGTTTTGGTCTGATTACCAGTAAAGCATCTTAGAATCCAAAATCATCTGAAATCATAAATTTCTGAACTCATTCTAATGCTCACAGAACTTCAAGCTACGTCCGACAACAAATGATGTTGGATTGTAAGATGCTTTACTGGTAATCAGATCATCGAAATTAAATAGAAAAACATAAAATATCAATTTTTTTTTTCTTAATTATCTAACAAATCACGATATTTTGCTCAACCTCGTCCAATAATTGCTTATAGATAGATTTATTATCACCTTAAATTGCAGCTACAACTGAATTGATAAGGTTAACATGAATAGAACTAGATAAATAAATATAAGAAATATAATAATTATTACAATACATTATAAAACTCATGAATAATCAATGAGGAAAACACAATAGAAATCATTGTCCGTGGAAGAGGTTGTTTATCTGATAAAAAATCGTCCTGATTTGCACTTTAACTCCAATTTTCTCAGCCAAATTCAATTTTATCTTTAAAATTTTAGTAGAACATGAATGTATACACCTGGACGTTTCATAAGTGGTTCAATAAGCTCGTAGATCGTGTTTTATCAGGTCTAAAACCTGATAAAAATTCTCCTACTCGTTTATTAAACATTACATAAAATCCTAAAACAACTTCGGTCTGATCTAAGTCAGGGCATGGCTAACTCACAGATAGAATCCTAAAACAACCTCTGGGCTGATCTAAGTCAGGGCATGGCTAACTCACAGATTGAACCCTGAAAAACCTCTGGGCTGATCTAAGTCAGGGCACGGCAAACTCACAGATAGAATCCTAAAACAACCTCTGGGCTGATCTAAGTCAGGGCACGGCACATTTTTTCTAACGTTTCAAATTTTCTCAAATACGTAGAAAATAAACTTATCTTTTTGTCGTCAGTGAGATTCTCTTTCTCCTCTTCCTGGTTCATCTTTTAGCTGTTCTAACTTTCAAAAGCAGTTGGCTATAATGAGCAAATGCTCTTGATGCTGCACGACGAAAAAGTCCAAGGACTCTTTCGATATTCTGGTTGAGTGATCACACACAAACGGATATATGGCCTCCTGTGGCCCCCTGCCGTGACTCAGACAAGAGTCACATACATTCTCTGTAAATTACAGGCCGTTTTCCTCAACTTTCGCTCGTAAATCGCGAAATTGGGCACAAATTTACTCAAAATTCCAATAATATTGTGTATATTATTGATCTGATGTGATTGATTAAGGTTTTATCAACTATCAAACGACTGGAAACTTTCTACATACCATAGAGGTAGACTCAGACTCAGAGCTTTGTTTGTCATGCGGGGGGTCCAATAGCGTGACATCTATTTTTTAGTAAGGGCGCGCTGCGCTATTCAAGACGAGGCTCCGGGGAAACAAAAGAATATATTAGGATTACTCCATTGTTTCCCCGGGGTCTCGTCTTGAATTGCTTTTTATCCCACACCATAGAAAATACAGCCAATCAGAAAACAGGAAAGCCGTTGTATATTCGGCGGTATTTCGCTCATCCTTCCCATCATGCACCGCGCGTTGAATCTACGCATTCGTATTTCCTATGGTGTGGGATAAAATGGTTATACAATGGTTTCTCGTGGCATACCATGGATATCCCACTCGTCACTTGCATTTTCTTTGTATACACACTCGCATAAAGGCTCGTGTGTATATTAGAAACTACAAGTGACTCGTGGGATATTCCACGGTATGCCACTCGAAACCATTGTATAACTAGTATGTATGTCATAATTCAACCAGAATATCGAAAGTGGGGTATTGGTTACTACTGACTAGAGAGGTAGGTCTGTTGTACTAACTGTTATGGTTTGTTAAATTCCTGCGACAGTATTTGACTTTGTATAATGGGAATTAAATTCTCAGTCTACTTTCCCTTATGTTTTATATTTGTGCAGTTTGTTTAGTTTGGTTTTTGCGAGTACGGCGAACAATTTTTTATTTCCGTTGTTTGAGCTCCATACAGCTTATTTGAATATTAGCAGAACTCATTAGCATGGAAAAGTGCGATATACGAATTCGCTCTAATCAATCTAGACGTAAAACTATAAAAAAAAATTCTTAATTTAATACTCCAGTTTCGAGTTCTCTGTTGCCCAGGCTAAGCCTCGATTTCGTATGTTATTATTTTGAATATTTATGCATTCCAGTAAAAGTCCGTGGAATTTTAAAGAGTTTGTATTGTTGAAGTTGTGCATTCTTTACTTTACCGTTGTTTTTTGTGAATATTTAGACGCTGAATTGAGGTTGTTAAAAAAGGTCTCTATCATTGCAAGGCTAGCTCACCGTTCGCCTGCGCTTCGATGCAAAGGCATGGCTACCTTTCCAGATGGCGCAGCAAACTTCGAAGGGGCTACTCTTTTCTGAGCTTAAAGACTTCCCACTTGAATCCCAACCTCCAGCATTTCAGGGTCATTACTGATAGTATACCTAACTACTTTTAGTAGATAAAGAAAACATACACAGAAGCGTTGATTGAGTGTGTAGAAAGTCTCTCCCTCCTGCTTGCCTCGCAGATCTCTCCAATTCAACAGTATCGCAGCCATAAATTGCAGAACCATCAACTACAATCACAGGAACGCCAGGAAAATGATGCTGGAATGCTTTACATTTGATATTTCCATCAATATGTTGTTGCGCAGGAGGCCTAAACATCAACGCCATGGCATTTTCCGTCGGTATTTGAGTAGATTTAAGCCTCACCAGACCTTTATGTAGGTTTTCTATTATTTCGTTTTCACTTGAGCCATGGATGACAATTGAAGCAGATATCAGGTCTCCAGCGAATACAAGACCAACAATTTCACGGAATGTCACAGTTGATTGGTGGAAAAGTACACAGTCGCTATAGCAACCAGCAATGACTGTCTAGAGGTAATAACAGCAGAAGTCAAATATTAAGAATTTGGTCAAGTTGTTCTATAGTTATCCCAAAAAATTCATAGTTTTACCATTCTATTGTCACTTCCTCATCCATTCCCTTTTCTCCTCTAACTCCTCCCCTATAGAAAAACACCTCATCCTCCTTGTTCCTTTTGTATCCGCATTTTACCCCCCCCCCCCCTTCCCCTCAAAGAATGATTCTGTTATTTCAAACTATATAGAGACTTTGCACCATCACGTGGTGGCAGCCATGACAGGAGGCAGGAACAATTGAATCTGGTCTAATCTGATTTACATGAGAAAGAATTCACTTTCCAGGGGAAAGAGACTATTGTTGTGCCTCCTGTCATGGTTGCCATCTCGTGATGTAGCAAAGCCTTTATTCTCCCATCCTCTCCGTCCCCCTTTCTTCTCTAGCCTCCCCTCCACTCCCCCCCCCCCCCCCCCCCCCAGGCCCAAATATTACCTTTCCACCATACTTTTTCTTCACTTTTACAGCAAAATTCGTAAGCTTTCCCAATGACAAAGGATGTGCGAGTACAATAACCAGTTTGACTGGTTCTTCCATAACCGGTAAAAACGAGTCTAACCCACTAATGCTCTTGTACTTGTTACGTAACGGAAGATGAAAGCTGCAAACATGCACCCCAGGGGCGCGTGGAAATAGAACCATTGCATTCAGAGTGTTAGTATCCTCAATTGGTAATAAAATATTTTTACTAAAAGAACTTGATTGATTTTTTGCTAAATAATAAACTCCTGAAGTTCCACATCCGACAAGAACACATCGTCTTGGTAAAGAAGCTTGGTTGATTTTTAAGTATTTTGAATTATCCTTAATGTACGGAGGAATTGGAGCTGATGTAGAAGATAAATAGGTAAATAAAAAAGCCGCTTGTGGCTCTGTAGCTACACTTGATAAAGAAGGAGAAAAATCAAAACATGGTTTATGAGAACCGAGTTTGTCGAATGTGACGGTTTGTGTGAGTATCACGCAATCTCGTCTTGTTTTCCGAATTCTCTGAATTATGTCACGCCAAAAGGTGCACACACTGACTGCAGACTCTAAAGATCTCCCTGATGCAAACCTGAGGATGTATTCGACAATATCCGCCATCTGTGTGAGACATCTTGCAGGAACTTCAAAAACCTCTACTTCGTCCGCCATATTGGATTTTCGAACTACCACACAGGTAGCCCAATTCATATTATTTCCTTCAATGGTTGATTTAAAAAAGTCGGATTCCCGAACTTAACTATGTTATAAAAGTAGAATAAAAAGAAGACAAGAAAAAAACATGAGACTAAATTATTTCTATTTTTATTGAGAAATCATACGAAAACTAACGATAACTTGGGTTTCCTGTGGTTTTTGAGCTCGCAAAACCTTCTGGGTATATTCCAAGATGGCGGACGAACCACAATAAACGTGATTTTAACTTCGTCTTCCTAAAAGATCAAATAATGGCAGTAAACTTCTTACACCATCTTTTTCAAACCAAGATAGAATGTAGCGGTGTAAGTTCTGATGGCCACTCACCACAGAATCTTGTAAGTCAATGTTGGAGGGAAAGAAATCGTGGTTTTTTGGCATCACACTTCATCAAACCTCCAGTGTATCTTCTCTTCCAGTTACCATTCCCGATTAACGTTCATTCACTTGTTATTAAGCCTAAAGTTGGTTCGCAGATTTCTTCTGGTATTGATATATTCGTTGCTGGAATAAAACACGATTCTCTTGGTGAAGTAGCTGTAAAAAAAGAAAGAAAAATTGGTCAGAAAACCTCGTCATCTTCATCAGGTCGTAGCTCTAACAGTACTCACAGTAACATCAAACCGAAAAACAAAAGACGAAAACTTGAATCTGGAAGTCCATGTACAGGAGACGAAACTCAAGAAACATTGTCACAGGGTGATGAAGAAAGGTCAAAGAATTTTGAAGTTTTTGCTCACAAATATTCGTCGTTGATAACTCCTGATTCTTTCAAGACTGAACACAGAAGTCTTTTCACCTTAGTAGGCCGAATGAATGAACCTTTGGGTAGAACAATTAGAATAATCAATAAACGATATGGTGGGCATATAAATCCTGCTATTGATAGTTGTGGAGATGCAATTATTCATGACTTCTTTCAGTCTCATACTCTGAATTATGTAACACATATTGTGATTGTGATTAGTAGGGTTAAAGGGAGTTGTGTCCCTGGCATTGGAAGGCTGGAAATTTGGGGCCAAGCTTCGTCATGCTGTGGTGCTTCTATCAAGAACTTTGTTTCTGATATCCAGAAGAAAATAATGCAGAAAGAACATGAAACTTTTGCTCCGAATGTTACTAAGAATAGAAACAACAATAGCACAGATGAGGTAAATATAACAGGCAAAGATACTACAAAAGAGAGGCATATAGAAGATGAAGACACTCCATCTGAGTTCATTGATCCTATTACGTGTAACTTAATGACAATTCCAATGCTCTTGCCATCTGGTTTAAACATAGATTTAAGCACACTTGAAAAGCATATAGAAGCTGAAAGGTTATGGGGTCGTTTACCTTCAGATCCGTTCACTGGAGTGCTGTTCTCTGACGACGTAAAGCCATTATCTAATGCAGCTCTGAAAGTTCGAATTGATAAATATATCTTAACATCTGGTGTGGATGTCAGAAGTTGTGGAAGAACTGTTGGAAGACCTCATGAAAGTATTCTTCCCAAGACAAATTTGAAAGGAGGTTTTTCAAATAAAGCACTTGGTAGTGCCTTGAATGGGAAAATGAATGAATTATTACAGAATAAGACAAAGGAAAAATGTATTGAAAATAAAAAGAATGAAGAAGTGCTTGGGCAAATAGGTTACCATGGTTACAAGAATGAAGAATGTGTGGATAATATTAGCAATTATACAGGAAGAGGTTTGTTTGATGTCTTAGAAATTGTAAATAAAAGATCCTGGAAGTGGGTCTTAGATTTGAAATTATTATTGCTTAAGTAGTACTCAAGCTCTGATTGTTTGAGAACTGTGCTGTATTAGAGAATGGAGCACTGCGGCTTTTGCCATCCATGTGCGCTGCCAAATGTTGCAAAGAAGTATAAGGAAACAGCTTTGAATATTACAAAAAAAAATTCTATATATTAGGAATACAAAACGGTGCTCATGTCTATATTCAACAAATAAAAACGGTGTTTTCCGTTCAGTAATAATGCACACAGGAAGTGATGCAAGCATGAAAGAGGTGAAAGGAGAAGCATGAGCCATAAGCAAGTGCTTCTCACAGTTCTTGAGTTCTTTCAGCATTTATTACTGAACAGAACATGGAAAAAGCTGTTTTAATCGTTTTACTATGTAGATAAAAAAAATAATTGTTGTAGTTTTCAATGCTGTTTTCTTAAACTTATTTGCAAAGTTTGCTGCACATGCAGATGGTGTCAGCAACCTATGCTCCATTCACTAATAAAGCACAATTCTAGACCAATCATAGTGCACGTACTATCTGAGCTATATTAAATAAACTGTGATATAAACATGTTGGGAGCTGTACAGCAAGAGATAAGTTGTAGAAAAACACCAAGCATAGCCAAGTTTTTTTAAAATTCTTGAGTGCGCTACAACTCCTAGAATGTTTATATCACAGTATATAGACATAAGCAGATGTTTTATTTAAAATTTTCATATTTACAGTATGTTATTGGTTTTCAGATATTGTCCAATCGCATGAAGAGAAAGTATCAGAGAGCCTTGATAGTGCGCTGATGAAAACCCTTGGGGGTGCTTCTTTTACCAGAAGAGATCAAAGCCTCAAAGAGTCTGTAGCAAGAAATAAAGCATCACTTCCTTGTAAATCATCGCTAGTTGAGAATCTTGGAAAACAAGCTAAACTTGGTGGGTTGAAGTTTGATGTTTAAGTTAAAATAGCTTGGTTTTGGTGGTGGAACAAGGAGTTCAGGTCCCCTTTTCATTCTGTATTTTCAAAAAATGGAAAGAGAATAAAGACAGAGGGAAGGATAATTATTGAAGGAGAAATAAATGAATGCAGGGTGGGAGGATCAAGGAAGGAGGGAAGGATGGATTGATGGAAGTTAGTGAGGGAAGAAAGGAAGGAGGGAGGGATGAAAGGGAGGAAGGAGGAAGGGAAGGAAGTAGGGAAGGATTGAAGGGAGGGAAGGAAGGAAGGGAGCAAGGGAGGGAGGGATGAAAGGGAGGAAGGATGAAGGGAAGGAAGTAGGGAAGGAATTCGAAGGAGGAAGGGAAGGATGGAAGGAAGGAAGGAAGGGAGCTAAAAAAGGAGGAAAGAGGAAGTATGGATGGATTGACGAAGGCAAGGAAGGAGTGAAGAATGATGGAAAGCAAGAAGGAATGATGGGCTCTCTTGTTATCTTCTGGGTTTCTGGTTTGAGATGTTTGAACTAAATTGAATTATCATCTTTCACAGAGACTCAAAATAAGACTTCAACAAGTAAAGACACTCAACATCACCAGAGTAATTTCACCAGCAGTAACTGTATTGGATGTAAAAACCCTCTCAATGCCCTAAGTATATTCCAGTTACCATGTCAACACTTGATGTGTAGAAAGTGTTTAACAGATCAATCAGGAATATCTAAGACATTGAAATGTTGTTCATGTGGATGTGGATTTGAACAGAAAGATGTTATCAGAGTTCATCATTAGCGAATTTGAACTAGTGTTCTTGGGTGCAAAGTTTTCTTATTCCAAACCATGAGTCATTCCCTTGAGAAAAAGATTATTTTTTAGTTTTATTATTAAATAATCTACAGTTATTTCAAAAAAGGTTGGTGAAGGTTTTGTTGCTTGTTGCATACCAAGCCCGAAAATATTTAGACTTGAATATAGAGTTGTGCATGCAGTGATTGGTCAAGTGACCAGTGATTATGAGACAATATTCACTTTGCTTTCGGTGAATAATTAATAAATATTCTAGGAAACAAAGAAATAATACTCAAGGAAATGGCACATGGTCTGAGATGGAACTATGATTTTTCTTTGTATTAAGGCATCTTATATAAGCAAAATATTTCCTTTTGGCTACCAAAGCTCAATCCTTTTGCAAAAGAATTTTTTTGCTTGGACAAGGTTTCTCTAACCTGCAAAGATGAAATCTTTCTAAAATAACATCATATGCTTTTAGTTATTTACCTCAGGCAAACGCCTCCGTATTCTCAACGTGTCAGAAAACGTAATTCATTTAGTAAGACGGACAAGGTATCAAAGATGGGAAAAAATACATGTAGCTATTTTTGGTGTTTTGACGTGGCACAAGCAATAGAAAAATACAGCTTTTTCTGAAAATATTCTTTCTCTGAATACCAAGCGCTAAAAGGCATGAGCATAGTCCTTGAGTCCTTCGGGGAGGGGGGATAGTTTTTCAGGAGGCAAAACTAGAGCAAACTAACATCATAGCTATTTACAAAAAAAAACGTCTTTGTTTTTCCGATGATAGCGCTTAATAGCCAGTGGCCAATATGCTTTGGGGAAGTCAATAAACTTGATTAGTCTAATGATTTTCTTCTTTTTCTATTATTCTCTTCTCTTCTCTTCTTCACTTCTCAGTTTTCGCCTCTTCTAGTTCTTTTTCTATTCTTTTCTTTTTAATAAGTCTAGGGATGTAGAGAGGATGAGAAAATCGTTTTTGCTTTCAGCCTACACAGAATTTAAAACCTTTCAAAATCTTATCTTGTTTATCATCCAGGAAGTACAAAAAGCTGCTTGTCAAACTTGGATACTTACTTCCAAACCTCCCACTAAGTCTTTTAGTTAGCGGCTTATTTTGTCATCCTCTTCTTGTCTTTCGCCTTGAAGGGTAATAAATATTTTTTAGTCAAGTGTTTTCTTCGTTATAAAGTTTTTAATTTTAATAAAGTTTCAGAAAATTCTGAAAAAGTGGATTTTTGAATGAATCGTAAGGATAAAAATTTAATCAAAACGTTCTTATGTTTTGGTGATATTCTCAACAGTTTCTTAATAAAATACTTGACAAATAACACAAGATTTTCCTGAGCTATTTATATTTAAGTTCATTAAATTAAATTACAGCGGAAAATTCCATATTTTTGCACGTGATCTGTCGAATCAATTATCCTACGACTTCCTCCTTCCTACTCTGATGAAGCATAAACAACGGGCTTAAATTTAATAAACCACTCCTAAAAATAATTATTATTGTCATATACTTAGTAAGTTCCTCAAAATAAAAGATATGAGCTGAAAAACAACAACATCGCGAGGGGTAAAAAGGAAACTACTCCTGCATAAAGTGCTTGCCTAAAACCGGCGAGTTGTCAAAATATTTCCGTTTTCTTGTCCATTTTTAAGCCGTATTTCTCTTTTAATCTTATAACTATTATCATTTAAGTTTTAGCAAAGAGAATAGTCATTACAAATAAGTTTTTAAGCAAGAAAATGGTTATTATTAACAGATTAGTGCTGACATTTTACGCATGCCTTTCGAGTAATTATAGAATAATTCTCATTCTAAAATAGGTTTTCAGGAATCGTAAATATTAAAAACAGCAAACTTAATGTATACTTGAGTGAATTCCAGTCCCTTTTATACACAATAAATGAAGCTACGATCTCTGTGCTATAGCTAGTTTCACTTCAAAATACTTTTGTGACTCAAAAATGCAACCATTTTAACGTTCACTCAGTGATGAGTTTTAATTTTGAACAGCAACAAAAAAAAAATTTTTTTCAAACGCCTGCCAAACACATTTTTTCTAGCCAAGGAACTAAATTCAACTCAACTCTCGACAATATTTATTTCCTTTCCATTCAATTTTCAAAACTCTGTTTATTCTTGAGTTATTAATTAAATTTCTTGTCGAAAATATTTCTTCTAGTTGAAAAATATCAGCCTTAATTTGTAAACAACTTCAAACACAGATTCCTACAATAAAATAGTCCTTCACTTCATCTTAACGTTTATTAAGTTCTGTCATTTCTAACATTTTGGCTTCCTTCCTGAACTAAGCCGTCAAAACAAAAAAATTCAATGTGATAAAAGAAAATATGCCGGAAAAACATGTTTTCGGGATGTTTACTTCGATTAAGTGACGTAGGGTCAACGCCAATTTTTTTACTATAAGAACAACGGTTTGAATAACGAGGGTAGGTACATTCAGCATTCTTGTACTTCCTTTTTACAATGTTTACATGCAGTGGATTTGATTGAGAAGAAAGTATAAAAGGATAGCATGAATACATTGTCAATATTTTCAGTTAGAAAATTTGATCATAGAAAATGGATTCTCGAGGATGAAGTCGTAAGATTCTTGGATCAATTCAGCATGGCTACAGTAAGTGTTGCATGAATATCTTTAACAGGCATGCGTAATTAATTGATTTCAATGAGTGATTTCGATATTCGCTTAGCTGGCTACATAATCAATTTACAAAAAGTTATCATCAAAAATTTCATTTTTGTACTTGAAATAGCAGAATGAATTTCTACAATGCTACACATATACATATATTGAATCATAGCTTGTACAAAAGGTCTAGTTAAAATAGTAGTATGATGGAGCATGCATCAGTTATATAAGACTTGTAGCTCATCGTTGTCGTCAGTTGTCGCCGTAGAAACAAAACTAGAAGTATTAATAAGTTAACCGAACAGTTCTTAAACATTAAGTTTATGTGAATGATGTTCTGAGAAAACCGAAAAGAGCATATTTTTGTATTGTCTAGAACAGAAGAAAGAAAAGTATTACTGATACATTAAAGAGGTGATTGCAGAAGTAAAGAAAGTAGGAAAGAAAAGGAAAAGATAGAAGAGAAGAGAAGAGAAGAGAACAGAACAGAACAGAACAGAACAGAACAGAACAGAACAGAACAGAACAGAACAGAACAGAACAGAACAGAACAGAACAGAACAGAACAGAACAGAACAGAACAGAACAGAACAGAACAGAACAGAACAGAACAGAACAGAACAGAACAGAACAGAACAGAACAGAGTCTATAACTTAGAAAAGATATAGCGAAGAAAGTCAGCATCGAAGTCATCACCGGAAACTTTTAGCAAACGCTATGATGCTGGGCCGGAAAATTCCAGATTCAAACTTCCAGTTGAACGTGATTTTCTGTCTCTCAAGCACGCTGAGAAAAATACCAAAAACAGCACGTCTCTCTTGTTATGCAGTAAGTCTAAGTTGCCTGCACATTCAAAGCCGAACTCTAAAGTTATTTCTTGCATTATTCCTACACAGCGGTATACTGTTTTTAATACTCCTTGTACCCGACTTTCAGCACGCACATAGTTTTATCATAATCATAATGAGTCAAACAGAGAAAAAGCTAAAACAAAATAAAACTACGATAAAATAAGGATTTGCTGCAGTAACTTAGAAAAAAAAAATCTAAAACGCCAAAATGTCAGTAAAATTTTTGAATATTTTTGAATGTCCTTGTACTGAAGCCTCCATGAAGGATGGCAGTTGTACAGTTCCTTTTCACAATTCAATAAACTCCCGCAGTTTCTAAACGTTGACAGGGTACATTGTTTTGACATTTCTGAGAACCAGCTTTCAGTAAGAACAAAGAAATGTTTTTCAAGAGAAAATATACTGGGTCGTTCTGTTTAACATCCTGTTGACTGAGCTTAATCCTTATCATATGCTTACGATATAAATACTCTCATTTGTTGAGAAAGAATCGATTTAAGGATTTGGTGCATAGCATTCAATGAATTCGTAAACTCTTAAACCCAAGGTAAGGTTTTTATATAATATTGTTGTACATAGAACTGCTCTCCATGTATATATTATCATATATATGAGCATAACAAACACAAATAATTCAAACACCAAGCAGGAAAGGTTCTAGAGCCACGAGGTGCAGAAAACATCGAATCTGGAAGCGAATTCGAGTGTTCCCGCGCAATTGTGTTACCAATGTCGACTCCAATATATGAGTTCCTAAGCCTCCTCTGCGAGCATCTCACTTATTTTCTTTTTTTAAGCGCTTGGGAGCCCTGAGGAGCCATGAGAGTTCCTCAGGCTCCCTCTGCAAAATCTAAAAACGATATATAATCTATGACTTACCGTGCCCTGACTTAGATCAGTCCAAAGGTTGTTTAAGGGTTCGATCTGTGAGTTCAGTAGCCATGCCCTGACTTACAATTTGCACCATTCTGTTCAATTCCATGAAGTAACGGATTGAAAATTTGCCAACTTCACTAGCGTTGTCTCAACGGAACCTATTGAGGCTATATGCTTGGCTTCCCATACTTGACTCTTCGTTGTCTTTCATGTCCATTCGTACTTGAGTACTAATTTGAACAAGATCTTTGCTGTGGCAAGATTTGTTTAGACAATTATTATAAGTACTATAAACTATAGGTTCAAGCCATCCCGAAATAGTAATATGAAATAAGCCCTTTACATGAATCAAGGTACCCTTCTATCCAGAGATGGTTTGTCTTAATTCTATCCATCTTTAGGGGATGCTAAAAATAACAGTCATGCCTCAGTATAAACCCCTTGTAGCACGTCGTAATGCAGCTCAATTTGGAGGACAAATTACAATAGGTTTCCGATTCTCAGTCTCAGGAAATTGAAATTCTTTTGTTTTGTCCTCCAAATTGAGCTGCTTTAACAGTACATATTATCACCCATCCGGGGCGGGTGGAGCCAAGGAAAAGGGATTCTGTTATAATATCTTGATAATGTTCAGGTGGACATCTACCCTCTGGCCTCTCCCTAACCGACTGACCCTATCATGCCCTATATCGTCATGTAACAGGCCTCTGATAAGAGATATATCTATGCAAGGGGCCTCAAATACGATCATCAACGTTGGGTGTGAACCTTATCGTTTGTTATATAGCTTGCAGGCAAATGAGGCATTATTTTTAATTGAGTGCAATTTACACTAAAATCGGATGACCTTTATCATTCAATGCTTTGTAGTTTTTTAGGTTAACAAGTGGCGGTCAGACTTAGTACTTTATATCAACCCTGAAACAACCTCTGGGCTGATTTAAGTCAGGGCACAGCTAACTCACAGATCAAACCCTGAAACGACCTCTGCATGGGCTTATTTAAGTCAGGGCACGCCCGCTAACTCACAGATCGCGTTGGAATTTAGCGTGTTAGGTTTTGAGGAGGGAGAAAAACTTGAGAAAAACCCTCAAATCAAGGGAGATACCTTTTTAAAACAATCTCTACTCACATGAGATGATGGGTCCGGATCCTGGAATCAAACTCAAGACCCTAGAGATTAAAGGCGAGCCAGTACTACAGCTGTGCCACTCTTGATCGCCAGAAGATAAACGCAGCTTTATGAGATCATTTAGAATTCGTAATCCAATTTATGATGGTTAAACAAATAACATGGAGTTTAGAGGATGTTTCAGACGGATGAATTCACCAGAAGAAGTAATTACCGGATATTTCGCGTTTAGGACAACAGAATGTAGAAATACACTTAACACCTACCTTGAGGTGTACTGGATGATAAGAACTCTGGGGGATATTGTTGTAATGGATGAAAAACCTGGTGTTAAGTAGCGAGGTCTATCATCAGGAGTATCCGATGAATGGATGACTTGGCTGTGTTCAAAAATTAAAAACAGACATAGTTTTAGTTTTAGTTTTAAAATGAGGGGACGGAAAGGGAAGAATAGGAGAGAAATGGGAATAACTAAGGAAAGTCCATGTAATAATGAATAAAGAAGGAACGAGTGAATGAATGAATGAATGAATGAATGAAAGAGTGAATGAATGAATGAATGAATGAATGAATGAATGAATGAATGAATGAATGAATGAATGAATGAATGAATGAATGAATGAATGAATGAATGAATGAATGAATGAATGAATGAATGAATGAATGAATGAATGAATGAATGAATGAATGAATGAATGAATGAATGAATGAATGAATGAATGAATGAATGAATGAATGAATGAATGAATGAATGAATGAATGAATGAATGAATGAATGAATGAATGGATGGATGGTTGAGTGTGTGTGAGTGAGTGGATGGATGGATGGATGGATGGATGGATGGATGGATGGATGGATGGATGGAATGAATGGATGGATGGAAAGAAACTGAAGAAAGAAAGAAAGAAAGAAAGAAAGAAAGAAAGGAAATGAAGGAATGAAATCGAACAACAGAAAGATAAGAAAAATAATTGACCAACATCGATAAGACTGGAAAGAAAAAATCCTGAACAAACCATTCAAATAATATTGACAAAAAGGGGGCACGTACGAAAATTCAATACAAAGGAGATCTAAAACGAGAAACAAAAGGTCGATAGAAACATAACTGGGCTCATACGAAACACATTGGAATTAGAGGAAGTTAAGCTACAAGATGGCTAAGGTATATTGCGATAAACGATGTGCCGAATGTCACTCTATTTCAAAAGATCCAACGAACATCTTCGTATTGATCTAACCGCAATTTATTCATAAAACCTCCTAGGACTATTGCGGTCAGTGCTTGCTAGTGGGAGAAAAATATATGATTGTATCAGACTTAGGTATATCGATCTATAGAATACACCGAATCGAAATATGACGACCAATTTGAATAACTATTGTTCTGGACTGACTAGCCTCGTGTTCACGTGGAAACATAAAAGCGTTTGTACATGTATGAGAGGCTAGTCAGTCCAGAACAATAGTTATTCAAAATTAGTCGTCATATTTCGATTCGGTTTATTGGATAGGAAGGAAGGAAGATTCGATAACGATTAGAAATTTTGACCATTGATAATAAAATTGCAGTAGTTTTGAACGATATTGCAAAGAGTAGAAATATTTGCGGTCGAACATCTTGTAACATGTACATAATCTTATAATATGATGTATCTATTTCACGTAATTGGTTTTGACTCCAATGCTCTGTACAGGAAGGAGCGAGGTCTTGATAACAAGCAGCTGGTGAAATGCGACTTAGAAATGGCGGAAATCGGAGTGTTGGAGCTTCTTCCGTTCGACCTTGAGTTACCATGTCATCCAGTAGCATATTAAGCCGGGATATCTTTAGTTATTTTAGGGTTCATATTAATTAGCATGAACTTTGGGTGCTGTTAGTGATTGAGGTTTTGATAATAAGCTCACATCTACTGCCGGGGACGACGAGGAATTCCTGAACCAATGTGTACTGGTTCATTGTTAGGTGAGCATGGCGCGTGGCAACATTCGCTGATTTGAACACTCATTTCTTTGGACTTACTTCAAGTTCAAAAGCAAGGTTTAGGATTTTAGCAGGAAGAGTTTATTTATCTGCGGATTTATCATGAAGAATCGTCACTCAATGGTAAGATAATAGTGGCTATGCAGGTGATGTTTTACTGAAGGATTCATTTGGCAAACGGCATGAATTGTATTGACCGCTTCACTTAGATCTCTAAATTTCCAAGTGAAAAATTCTCGCCAAAATTTGTCCCTCTATTAAAGAGAAAAGTATACTAAACTTGCTTTCGCAAACGACTAGTCGCTCACGACATTGATATCGATATTATTATATATATTGGAAGTTAAGTTCGTTACATTTTATGGAGTTTTGCCGATGAATGGTTCGAGCGGTATCAGTCAGCAAGGAACTCGTGTTTGCCCAATCTTGTTTTGGATTTTTGCTACGACCTTAACCTTTATCTTTAAACGTGATTTTGGTAGCCGAAACATTACATTTTCGTACATCCACACTTCACACTAACTTGAAAGGCACGGGTTTTTTTCTTCAGCAAAAAACTGAATCGTTATTATTGAAAAACAATTCGGCAAGTCAAAAATCAGTTAGATCACTCTGTTTTGTTCTTATATCAAGAATCTTGTTCACTCTTGGAGATTAAAGTCCATGAACTTTCATTGATTTTTAGCTAAGATAGCGGTGCCATTCTCTAAGGTTGGTATGCCAAAAATTCTATTAAATCATTCTTCTGCTCTCTCATAGCAAAATACCTTACAAATTATTTTCAATTGTGAAGTTAAGATACATAAACGTAAGAGAATTAAGTGCATCAATTCTGAGTTAAAACTGCTTTCAAATGTCATTCGTCAAGCCATTATCGTGTGTTAATTTTCAGTTTACCGGAAAAGATGCCATCAACGGCCATTTTCGAGCCTTGTTAGCAAACGTTGTCTAGACGAAGTGTACATAAACACAGACCTGAATGTACTATGATAAGAATAACTTAGTGCAGCTTTCTCCTGTTGTTGATCAAACATAACTATCGCTCGCTTTGAAAAGATAAGTACGAGCATGGCTTAGATTACAGCGTAATAGATCAGTGCCATAGTCCTAGAGGGGCCAATAGGGGCCACTTCAGACTCCGATGACCAATGGGGGCTACTTAAATCTTCGTTGGCCCATAGCGATCACTTCAAACTTCATACTATATAATTTGTATCCATTAATTAAGCTTCTTGCCTAAGGGCGCTTTCAGGATATTTTCAGGGCGTGTGGGATCGAGACGAGATACGTCATCATTTGGAAGAATGACTTCAAAAATGCGTATTCAAAACCAAAGGAGGAACGACTCTGACGTAATAGACCCCTTGTAGCACGTCGGAATGCAGCTCAATTTGGAGGAGAAAACAATAGGTTTTCAATTCTCAGGAGATTGAAATGTTTTTGGTTTGTCATCCAAATTGAGCTGCTTTGACGTCACGTACAAGGGGTCAATTTATCATAAAAGTATGATATATTTATGGCTTCAAAGCATGCCTTACCAATCTTTTCCACTTCGCACTTCCACTAATACTGAAAAATTAAGCGGTCTTAGCCGAAGCAATAAATAAACTTTGAATAAATAAGAAGAAAATAATTTTGTAAATCGTCGAAAAAAAGTTCAAATTTTGCGGAGGGTGACAGTACGTAGTTAAAATCGAATATAAAATCAGTCATCAATTTAACTCCATGCAGTCTTGCCTTGAGGTCCAGGCTTAATCGTCTTCAAATGATATCTTAACATTGGATTCCATTGAGCTCCTTTATTTCTACCTACAACTACGCACTTTCCATAGTTTGAAACAGATTCTCTGAAACCACAACATATGCGGAACTACATGCCCACTCTTCGTATCAAACTTCGTTAATCTACCCACCCACACAATAAAACACCAGCCACAAGGTGAACTACAACCTACCCTGGGTGGACTATAGAGTCAAAAGCTATTGGCTTTCTGCATAATTTATAAATTAATATATGCTAATGATTGTCCCGCGTTGATTCTAGTTTCGGCGCGTCTAGGAACAGTTTGCTGCTACATTATAGACAACATGTTTAACACAGTAATGACTTGACAAGGTTAATCGTTGAGTATTAGTGCGGATTGGCGAGGCGCCGACCGGCTAGGAATGACCACCATCAAAGCTTTGAATGTTCCAGTGAATGGAATTTCGATAAAAAAAACAGAAACGATGCAGGAGTCATTAAATATTCGCACAAGACATGATAGAAAAGGAACAGCCTGTGCAAACGTGTTCAAGCTAAGATAGAAATATTTTCCTAACTTTGCATCAGGAAATTGATATATTTTTTGGCCTTTGAAACGTGATAGTCCTATTCCAAAACAGTTCTTTATTTCGATATCTTATCCAAAGAATCAAGCCAGCGGTAGAACACCGGCTAGACTCATCTCTGCATGAGGTCTCGTGTTCGATTCCTGGACTTGTTATCACATGTGAGTAGAGTTTGTTAGGTCTATTCCTTGATTCGAGGGTTTTTCTCGCAAGACCGAACGGCAAGCTACATTCCAATTCGATTTGTGAACTAGCCGAGCCTCGACTTTGATCAGCCAAAAGGTTGTTTCAGGGTTCTATCTATGAGTTAGACGTGCCCAGACTTAGATCAGCCCAGAGGTTATTTCAGGGTTCCATCTGTGATTTAGACGTGCCCTGACTTAGATCAGCCCAGAGGTTGTTTCAGGGTTCTGTCTGTGAGTTAGCCATGCCCTGACTTAGATCAGCCCAGAGGTTGTTTCAGGGTTTGATCTGTGAGTTAGCCATGCCCTGACTTAGATCAGCCCAGAGGTTGTTTCAGGGTTTGATCTGTGAGTTAGCCGTGCCCTGACTTAGATCAGCCCAGAGGTTGTTTCAGGGTTCCATCTGTGAGTTAGGCGTGCCCTGACTTAGATCAGCCCAGAGGTTGTTTCAGGGTTCGATCTGTGAGTTAGCTGTGCCCTAACTTAGCCGAATGTGCGAGACGTTTTTTCAGGGTTCAATCAAATTTGGATATTATACAATTTATTGTGACAAATTGAGTTTGATAGTGCCGATAAAGACCTTCTGTCGTATGGTGGTTTTGCATCGGTATCAACCTGCCAAAAGCCGCTTAAGGTTGTCGAGCCGACCACGCAGTGACCAATAGTAATAACCCATCGAATATTTTAACGTATCGAACGGGTTGTATGTAATGCTTGCTGCGGTAATACTCGCATTTTTAATAAGGTGGAGATCTGCCTATACCTGACTTAGTATTGCAACCTTACAAGATTTTAGGGACTGAGAAAAATATGCGATTGTTCTTATCCATGATCAAACCAGCATGCATCAAAGCAGTTTACAGTTATGGACCTTAGTTTTCGTAAAATACCGCTGTTTTCCTTGATTACAGACTCATTTACGCAGGGTTAGCCTCATTTCTGTGCCACAATGTTCACAAATACAAACGGTAAAGTAAAGAATGCACCGCTTCAACAACACAAACAATTCCATGGACTTCCACTGAAATACATGAAAATTCTACACAAAATTAAGGCTAATACTAAGCAATAGAGTTCGCGATAGAAACTGGAGCATTCTGTGTGCGCTTAATATACCTTTCGCGACTTCGCTTACGACATGCCGTAACATTGAAATGGCTTCCTATAAGAATGGCTATCGTATGAGTGGTAAACATACGGTACTGACTTACAGCACGTACACGGTACAACATGCCGTAACATTGAAATGGCTTCCCCTAAGAATGGTTCTTGTATGAGTGGGAAACATACAGTACTGACTTACAGCACGTACACGGTACGACATACCGTAACATTGAAATGGCTTCCCATTGTCTTCCAGTAATTCATCCAATCACAACGCGTAGTTACAGCTACGGTAAGATACGGTACGGCTAGGTACAACTAAGAATTTGCCCTACCGGGCCCACTCATACAAAAACCGCTATAAATGCATGAAAACATCAAGCCCAACCTTATTTCCAGGACCCACAATTCTTTCTTATTCGGGAAAGGTCTTTTCGGAATCTTTAAGCATCCTCGTAAAATTTGGACTATGGGGGCGGCTTGTGATTATCGGGTCATTCCTCTAATTAAACTATATAACTGAAGACCGCTTTGATTCAGAATATGACAACATTCATTGTAGGCGTTAGGTGCAGTAAACGAAAGTAATTTTCGTGAATGTGGTTACTTTATTGTGGCCAGAACCTTCTGCTGGAATGGTCAGCCATTTATAAAGCAAATTACTTTTCCCAGACCATATAAGCGAGTATTTTATCAGTCTTGGTGTGCGCTATTTCTTGGGCGCTGCCGGTGGATTGCGATGGTAGCGAAGGAGAACACAGTTTAGGAATTTGGTAAGCAAATACGGAGTACATACCGGTTATATAACCAAAACAATTTACTGCAATTTTCATGAATTAAGTTTCAGTTTACAGAGTTCAGAAGGCCTCTTTTTTTTCTATTTTGCTATAAGAAAAAATATACGAATTTTACGAGTCATATACTAAGGCGTGGCAGGATAATCTTTGTGTCAATTTTGTCCTCAAGCATAAACTTCGTCTCCAAAAAGGGTGCTTTCGCAAAAGTTAGACTAAATATGGCTGATTTTTAGATTTAATTTTAGTTTTAGTTAATAAATAACTTACTTTTCAGATGTCATTCAATAAGCATATTGAAGTCTCGTTCGTTTTAACATGCCCGGTCAAAGCCTATTGTTACAACACTCATTTGGTAACAGTTATTTACACTACTGAGATCGCAGAAACATAGTTGCACATATTTCTAAAAATCTGCAAACATCAAAAATTGTAAAAAAAAAATCATTTGTACATCTGTATATGCATCAGTTATATTAATATATGTTTTCTTTACGATAACCGTTTTCTACTGAAGATGTTATTTCCCATATCTTCGCTGAATAGTGCAGGTTAAGAAATGAATATGAAGAAATTCTTATTACCCATCAGTTCATTGGTCTTGCAATCACCGATCGCTGTTCGCCCTTTCAACTTTTTGCGAAATAGCTGTACTCACACATAGGTATATACCGGAGTTTTTGTCTAAATTTTTTTATCTCAGTTTCGATATACGAGAACTTTTCTGCTATTAAGTCTCATTATTTAGGGTTATAATTTTCATATATTTTTTATTAAAGATACATCAAGTATATCTGATATGTGAGGTGAAGTAATGTCTTAATTCCTAGCATCAACGTTGTCTGTTCTTCAGATGTTACGTCTATATCTATAGTACAGTATCACATTATCTTCCACATAGCCCAGAAAAAATACCTTTGCACCAAGCGATAACCCTTGACTCTAAGCCCAAACAAACTCGTAGCATTTAGCGGCCTTGTTTGATTTGTAACTTTACAGAGGATACGTATAATGGACACGCTAAACCGAAAACTATTGTCACATCTTTCGATACCTGTCTTTTTGTGTATTCTTCCTTCAGCTAATCTCAAATATTTGTTCTCGCTGTTTCACTTCCATTGGTTGCCTACAAAGAAATGTTCCACGAATTTCTAGTTCAAAGATTTTTCGGTAGATGTATCCATTATTACTTCATCCAAACGATAAAAAATTCCATTATATTACTTTGTTAAGCTTTGGGTAAACAAGTTGGACGGCTTGAATGCATTTTCTCTTAGCCTCCAGTGGCATGTTGCCAAACTTGGTTGATATGTTAATAAAGAGATGAAAATAAAAAAGAGATTTTTTTCAGTAATGATACTCCGTAGATTCAAACTTATGGTAAAATTGAAGATTTTCACTTCATAAAGTAAGGGACTCGACGTTGTTTGGTTTTCAGCTGCAACAATCAAAAGCCCAACACAATACAAGTCGACATTGATTAACGCTTGTTATTCAGCAAAAGCTTTTTAAAATGCAAATAATGGAGGACAATAGACTCTTGTAAGAGGCCAAACATAGTCTGTTGTCCGGCTTGTAGCACAAATTTTACTCATTTGAAGTTAAAGTTCTGTAAACTATTCTCCACCCACGCGATTCGTGACCAAAGCTTATAATTGAGGTGAAAAATACCCATTTTTTTTTAGCTTTCCGGGTTGAAATGACATTGAGAGCTGAACACGTGGGAGCAGTTAGCGCTGATGATGAATGCATTGACCTCGGCCTGTGCGATTGATAAATTAATTTTTATAAAATTGAATTTAACGTAATGCTCAAAGTTATTTCACTAATCTCACCTGCGCTGTGAGGAAAGGAATGCTCCTTGAAGCAAACAAAATGCATTAGTTTTGAACCTAGAAATCCGAAGGTATAGATTTAAAAAAAAAATCGTTCTTTGGAAATATTCCCAACTATATTTTCTGTGTTTTCTTTCTTGTCAGGATTGAGCCCACAAACAAGAAGTCATCTCCAGCGGTGTCATTAAGAGTTAGTTCAAAGGAAAATTTGTTGTAAACAAGAAAATTACTCAATCAAGATGGCACTGTTGACACGGATGGTCTCCTTGCTTTTAATGCTACAGAATGGATTCTACACTTTATGTTCGGCCAATAGTTTATCAGTGAAAAATATATGCCCTAAGCAATGTTCTTGTGATGGTACAAGCCTCATCACAATATACTGTGGATTTTATGCGGATGAAAGCTTTCAGCTTCTAAGCCATGTGCCAAAGAATATCCCAACTGGAACAGTCTTCTTGTCTCTTTATAATAACATTATCACACAAATTTCCAAGCAAAACTTCAGGAATTTGACTTCTTTGAAAAATCTGAATCTCAGATCGAACCGGCTGACAGCGTTACCGGAGAAAGCCTTCCGTGACCTATCGAAACTAAAATCTCTAAATTTAGGCGCCAATAAGTTATCAATACTTCCCGACAACGCTTTCGAGGGCTTGGGATCCTTGGAAGAGCTGTTCTTGGACTCCAATAATCTTCGTGTGATTCCCAACACGTTATTCAAGGGATTGACTTCGCTTCGTCGATTGTACCTTCACAAAAACATGTTGACTGTGTTTCCACAGAAAGCACTTCACGGTGTAATTAATTTGAAAGGCTTTTGGTTGAATAATAATTTGTTGACCCGTGTCGAAAAGGGCACGTTCAAAAACCTGACGGACTTAGCGATACTCTATCTGAGTAACAATATACTGGCTTCATTGGATTACAACGTCTTTCATGGGATCTCTGCTCTTAAGTTACTTTCAGTTAGCCACAACAATTTAAGTACTTTACCACAAGGGATATTTGATGTTTTGCCTCAAGATTCAAAAGTGTCCTTAGACAATAACCCTTTTGTTTGTGACTGTAAGCTTCACTGGATCAAAAGATGGATCACGTCCAGGAGACTTATTTATAATCGCAACCAAATTCGTTGCCGAAAGCCAGTGGCATTGACAGGGCGCTCAATAACAACTGTCCGAGATAACCAGTTTACATGTAGCGCAGGTGAATGGGGCTCTTGGAGTAACTGGTCTCCGTGTTCCAAAACATGTGGGAATGGTACGATAATTTCTGTTAGAACTTGTGTTACTACTGTGGAGGGGAAAGGCCGGGCAGAGTGTCCCGGGAAAAGTATTAAATGGCAATCTTGTGTGATTCAAGGCTGTGGAACAGATGGAGCATGGACCCAATGGACCTCATGGTCAGAATGTTCAAAAACATGCTCAACTGGAAACAGAATTAGAACTAGGGATTGTACAAATCCTGCTCCTCAGGTTGGAGGAAAAAACTGTACGGGAGATCACCATGAAACTAAGAAATGTCATCTTGCAGATTGCATCGTTAAGAGAAAATGGACAAGTTGGTCATCGTGGACTGACTGTAGTTCTACTTGTGCTGTTGGCAAAAGAGCAAGAACTAGAACTTGTTTAGATGATATTAACTGCAAAGGCAACTCATCTGAGATATCTTTGTGCTATTTAGGATCCTGCCCAATTAATGGGAGTTGGAGTGAATGGAGTAAATGGACAAGTTGTAGTGTTAGTTGCTCAAAAGGGACTAGGAGTCGAGTCAGGTCGTGCTCTAACCCTAGCCCAAATTATGGTGGGTCTGAATGTAAAGGGAACTCTAGTGAATCTAGTATATGTCGTGTTCGGCCATGCCCGGTACACGGAAGCTGGTCGGCATGGTCTGATTGGACAATCTGTAGCACAACTTGTTCGTATGGACAGAAATCTAGGAATAGAACTTGTACAAACCCCACGCCTGAACATGGCGGTCGTAACTGTTCGGGAGCAACGTTAGAAAAAACGGTCTGTGTCAATAAACCTTGTGAAGTGCAACGCGTTTGGAGTCAGTGGTCTAAATGGATTTCATGTAGTAAGTCATGTGGCAATGGAACACAAAAACGAACTCGAGTTTGTTTAGGTGATCAAAATATAACTTTGTCAAGTCAAAAGTGCCATGGTCAACATGAAAGTGTTCGATCATGTTCCTTGTTGCTTTGTCCTGTGGACGGAGGTTGGTCAAGCTGGTCTTCATGGTCGACTTGCATTGATCCTTGCACGAATGGGACAAGAAAAAGATACAGAAAATGCAGCAACCCGACTCCAAAAGACGGAGGTAAAGACTGTTATGGTCTTGCACAAGAAATACAGTCTTGTTTTGTGGAAGACATCTGTGTGGGTATCTGGTCTGGGTGGAGTGACTGGACCAAATGCAATGTGTCTTGCTCCAAAGGATTCAGATACCGCTCGAGGAACTGTACGAGTAAACACGCATCCAAAAATATCCTTTGCGTGGGGAGTTCTGCAGATATCGAAGAATGCAATGCAGGTGATTGCGCAGTCGCAGGAGCGTGGTCTGAATGGAGTACGTGGACATCATGTAGTGCATCATGTTCAAATGGTACCAAATCCAGGAACAGAACTTGTACATCAGTGGAAAACAATTGCGCAGGTCAAAGAACGGAGACTGTTCCATGTTTTGTTAGAAACTGTACTTATGATTTACAATGGAGTGCTTGGCCAAAGTGGTCTGAATGCAGAGGCACTTGTGGTTACGGTAAAAGAACAAGAACGAGAAATTGTACACAGGATTTTGTTGTAGTGAACAGTATTCTTTGTATCGGGAACGCAACACAAGTTACACCTTGTAAAATGACGCCGTGTCCTGTTGAAGTTGAGTACAATCTATGGTCGCCCTGGTCGAAGTGTTCCGTGTCATGCGGTTTAGGAAAGCAAGTAAGATTCAGGAACTGCAGTCAAAACACTCGTACACGAGGAAATGAAATTTGCAAAGACCCCGAACAAGAGGCAAGAGTTTGTTACACACGCGCCTGCGCGAAGCCACTTGGTTGGTCAGCGTGGTCTAACTGGACAGCATGCTCAGTAACATGTGGAAATGGTATTAAAGTAAGATCACGTATATGTCATAACCCCACAAAAAGAAACGTTTGCAGGGGTCAGAATTTAATGGTAAAGAACTGCAAGGCGCCAGATTGCGATCATTTACGCTCTCGTCAAGTCAGCTGGTTGCCATGGACACAGTGGAGCACGTGTTCAGCGTCATGCGGTCGAGGTCATCAGATGAGATGGAGATTCTGTTACTCTCCCCGTGACAAAAGTAACGCCACCAAATGTTCTCCTAAAGCCCCATTCGAGGTTCATTCTCGAATCTGTAACGCAACTCCTTGTAATTACAGTTCCGTCTGGACAACATGGACCAAATGGAAAGGATGTAACAGGGGCTGTGGTATTGGTATGAGAAAAAGAGTCCGATACTGTCTTAGCCAAGCTGTTGGGATTAAATGTAAAGGGAAAGCAGTGGAAATAGCGCCTTGTAATTCTTCAATATGCTCTACACCTATTCCTCTGACTTATCCTCCCTTCATCAAGCTAGGCTCTCCTATTCCTTGTCCAGATCCAGGAACACCTATGAATGGCGAACGTAAGTTCATAGATCAAATCCAATTCGGCTCTTACTTTGTATCTTACAGCTGCAACAAGCACTTTTATCTTGTGGGCGCGAAACTCCGACATTGCGAAACAAATAACAAGTGGTCCGACAGCTTACCCAAGTGTGTTCCATTATGCGGTAAGTCCTCTAATACTGTAGCTCACAGGAGGTTGAGAATTGTCGGAGGGGGTGCTACACTGCCTGGTGCATGGCCATGGCAGGTTGCGTTGGAATTTGATACATTTCAGCCGGGTTTTAATACCTTTCATTGTGGAGGAACACTTGTTGCCGAGCAATGGCTAGTAACTGCAGCCCACTGCGTCGTGTATAAAGACAGCCATATTCCATATCATGGAGTAAGAGTATATGTCGGTGTACATGACATCACGAAAAGACGCTGGGATTCCAACGTGCAAATAATCTCCAGCGCAGAAATCATTGCTCATCCAAAATTCAACTGGAAGACTTACGACTCAGACATTGCTTTAGTCAGACTTCGATGGAGGGTTAACATCACTGACTTTGTTCGTCCAGCGTGTCTTCCTAATAGCTACCAAAGACGTCTCGTTAGACCAGGCACCAAAGGTGTCATGCTTGGGTGGGGTGTCACAGAAACCAAGAAACCAGCTACAAAGTTAAGAGAGGCGTTTATCCCAGTCGTGAACCATAAATCCTGTAAGAAATCCTACGAAAATGAAACCTGGCCCGTCACTTCAAATATGCTCTGCGCTGGACTCAAGGTTCAGTCGAAGGATTCGTGTAATCGAGACAGTGGAGGGGGATTTATATTCTACGATAAAAGAACCAGAAAAAAGAAGTGGTTTATTGGAGGTGTTATAAGCTGGGGCAACCCTAAATGTGGTGTTCCAGGAAAGTACAGTGTATTTACGAGAATAACTCATGCATATGTTAAATGGATTAAGAACCAAATGAAGAAATTTAGTAACAATGATACTTAATTAATGATTTTTAGAATTAAGAAATTAGATAAAATGTCAAATAACAGGCTAAAGCACAGGAAGCCCAACCCACAGGCTAGCAAAAACAAAGACAAGTTAGGGGAGGGGAGGTTGCCTAGCGACACGAGAAAGGATAGAAGCTGATTCTGGAGGGGGGAAGGGGGAGGGGGAGGAAGAAAACAGAGAGTTTCCTTCTACATTTCTCTAGAAAGTTCTGGAATTTTTTTCAAAACACTCTAATATAATCAGAATTGGGCTGCCTGTGGTTTTTCTGGGAGAATTATAAATTAATCTAAATGATCATTAGTAATAATTTATAAATTAATAATTTTAAATCTTTACTCAAAATTATCTTTATATTATTTATTTATACCTTAATCCTCCATATCCACGAGTACGAATCGATCAGATTATTTTTGTTATATTGTACGTAAATTTGATGCAAAATATATAAAACGTTATTCATGGGATTTGTTATCGTTCAATTTATTATTTTCCAGTAGAAATACATCAAACACATGCGCATGTGCATTAGGTTGCACGATTTTATGGGAGCTCAGTTTCGGATCTAGGGGGATGTAACGGGGGAAGGGGGGTCATGGCCACCTATTTGAACTAGACAATAGTATTTTAAGCCCCAGCAGTGGGGTAAGCTAATTTCTTTTTCGAGAACCTAAGCTTTACCTGGTACGGGCACTGAAAGACAGATTTTGGCCCGGACGAAAGAGGTTGATGATATGCTGATATTAAACAACAACTGATGGGTACAATATTTTCTGACAGTGTATTGAGTCCAAAAATAACTGCTTATCTGAGAACAAGGTGGCCCATTAACTAGCATAACCATACCATATGGAAAACATCATGCTCCTAGCTGGTAAAGATTTGTGATTCAGGATGCTAAACTAATTTAAGGTTTGGAGAATTTGAAGCCAAATATAATGAGAAACAGCTTCTGCCGACTACGATTGGTCTATCAGAACTTTAGTTAAGATTCAGAAGAGGACACCGAAGTTCGAATTCTGTTCTGTTCTGTTCTGTTCTGTTCTGTTCTGTTCTGTTCTGTTCTGTTCTGTTCTGTTCTGTTCTGTTCTGTTCTGTTCTGTTCTGTTCTGTTCTGTTCTGTTCTGTTCTGTTCTGTTCTGTTCTGTTCTGTTCTGTTCTGTTCTGTTCTCTTCCCTCTTCTCCTCTCCTCTCCTCTCCTCTCCTCTCCTCTCCTCTCCTCTATCTCTTCTCTTCTCTTTTCTTCTTTCCCATCCATCCTTCTTCATTTCCCTTTAATTTTTTTTCAGTTTCGTTCTCTTCTCTTTATCAGTCCAAAGTAAAACCATTGGGCTACCTGTGTTACATTAGTGCCCAGTCCTACTCATTCTTCGTTTGGAGGCCATTTTGTTTACATTTTGTGCCTCTAGTTTTTACTGAAAAATATTCTCCGGATTAACTAATCAGGATTCAGAATGGACAGTCCTTTAAATTGGGTAGGTAACTTCCGCATTCTATCATTTATATAGCGATCAGATCTAAAGAATTAAACTTAGATAGCCAGATCTCTTACCACTCGATCGATCATCACAGAAATGAAACAAAGAAATGAGCTTACCAAAATCATCTTGTCCTCTGACCAGTGGTTAAGGTTATTTCGTTTTATCATAATTTATTTCTAGAAATTACAAAAAACCTTAAATTCATCCATAGATCTCAAATTATCTGTTCTCTGATGAAGTAATAATTCAGCTTAGACACTCAAAACGTTTCTGGCAAGTGAAGTTTTCATAATTATCTTTCTCGTTTATCTTATATTAAGCTAACATCTTATCAGTTAGATATTTATATTACCATTATTGATATATTTGATTTAATTGTCGTTTTATGACAGGCACATCTACAAGAAAGAAAAGCTGAATCTTTTCTAAGTTGTCATCAGTTTTCTGAAGCCATCAAATGTCACCAAAAAGCTGCAGGTAAATATAAGCTTAATAAAAACAAAGCATTCATTCGAGGCTTCAAGATTCAAATCTGAATAACCCTTTAAAACTACCTTGCAGCCTAGATTGAATGCTTTGTCTGTGACCAGTGAACCGATGTATGGAAAATGGTGAATTAGATTACAGACTAGACTTTCGCAAAGTTCTCCGTCACCATATTTTACATGCACTGAATAAAGCACAGGCAGCCCAACCAAGATCACATGCACTGGACCTTTTCTCTGGACAAAGGACTTTTCTAACTTCTTAGCGACTCCAAAATAGGTTTCCGAATTATGCTTGTGCTCTTTGTCAATGATGCAAGTGTAGCACACGCTACAGAAATACACACCATGAAACCCAAATAAAAATCCATCCTTGGGAACCCAGAGGTTAAATTCTGTCACTCATTTCTTGCTACCATGAGAAATACCCCTGGGCACAAAGTCTGTTGAAACTTTTTCCGGAAGTCGAAATTCAATGTGGCAATTATTATAGTGTGATGCACCTAACAGATGCCACTCAATTAAATATTTTACAAGTTAGCCAATCAGCGAATGAGAATTTGTACATTTTCACGTGAGGTCAAAGTTGTGTGAGCAAATATTTTACTTATATTTGCAACAGAAAGGACCAAAAACATGCCAAGTTGAAAGGATTGAGCGAGTTTTCTTGTCAAAATTCAAACCTTTACCTCGATGATATTGATATGACTGGCTAATATGCCTCATTGAACAACTTGTGAAAACATTAATTGGGTGGCCATGGTTAGGCGACTCACACTGTAACAACATTGTATTTTTGTCTAACTATGCTTCATGCTGATTGGTCAAACTGCTGGGGCCCACCAATCAGAAAAGAAATCAATCCTGACTTCCAGAACAAGTTCTGACAGACTTTGTGCCCAGGGGTATTTTTTCTGGAAGCGAGAAACGAACGACAGGATTTTACCCCTGCGTTCCTGAGGATGATGAAAATCTTGCAAGAGGAAAAAGTTGACCTCTTGTGACTTTGAAGTTTACTTCTTTTTCTTTTCACTTACTTTATGCTCCTGACTCTGTCAGAGTCTCAGATCACAGATATTGGATTGGAGCAAGTCTAGTTATACAGACCTGGCCATGATTTTTGTGTATATTGGTATCAGGGCATTTTTAACCCCCAGTATTCAGTATTTCTGATGATATTTATGGGTACATATAAAGTATCTTGTTTTTGGAACATTTGGACATTCACTACTATGGAAAACACTGAACTGTTGAAATGCAAGAAAAAACATGCCATTGTCACGCTCACAAACTGAACTTTTAGTTTTAGATAATTTTAGGTATTTGGTATCCCAATTGTTCCTGAAATACTGTTTATAAAATATTAGTATTATCATTATTATAAACTTGCTCTTGCAGGATTTGCATTTGCATTTCGCACAAAAAATGGTGTGTATTTCTGTAGCATGTGCTAAATTTTCGTACACTTATAAAGAGCGTTTACTTAGCATAATCGGAGGGAAACAAGTTGGGAAAGTCCATCATACCGCATGTGTTCTTGGTTGGGCTGCCTTGCTTTATTCAGCACGTGTGAACTATTATGAGATGAAGGACGTGTGAAAGTCTATTATTATTATTTTTTTATTGTTATAAATCGTTGTTGCTATTGTTGTTTCCTTATTGAAAGCTTTCACTTAATTTTTTATTTATTTTATTTTAGAATATTTAATAGAAGCAATGAATTTAACCCAAGTCACGCAGGTATGTCTTCAAGAAATATAAAACAAATTTCCATTTTAGATACTCTGATCTATTAAAACATGTGGGATGCTGAGATAACATGAAAGAAGCATAGAAAACCATCTTATTTACTGGGCAGAAGGTCTGGATAAGGGAAAAGTGTGCCTGAGATCTTGAATATTATACGGAACAAGGCTGTTAGGCAGAGGTCTGTTTTCAAGGCTGAGGGCAAAGTTTTCCCTAGTACGATCGGACCGACTTTAGGATGGTAAATAGGAGCCTCGTCTTGGAATGCTTTGTGTGTGATCACTCAATCAGAATATCAAAAGTGAGCTATTAGAATGCATGATTTTTAGGATACCGGACCAGAAAAAATACTAATTTATTTTTCCTAGAAAAGTTCAAATTCAGAGTGTCTGCAGAAGAAATGGATCTGAGCATTTTATATATTCTCATCTAAAATATCATTTTGACCAATCAGAGTGCACGTCAGAACTCTGTAATTTTATTTTGAGTGTATGTGAAAGTAGAAAACACTTTCCGGCCTCCTTAATTTATGTGTACTGGGGGATGTATGGCATGGAAAAATGCTTATATTGGATATTGAACTAGAAAAGGTGGCCATAAACTACCCTATTGTATACCAAACACAGTTTCTTTGTTATTTATGGAGCTGTATATCTCATACAGCCCAATGAATATGTTAATTTAGGTATTTATCTAGATATTGCCCTAGTAGCAGGGCAATATCTAAATACAAACCTTGAATTTGTAATGAGGAATCATTTCCTCATTACAAACTCAACATACCGGTATTCAATGAGCAGTGTTGGAGAATCTTGCCTTAAAGCTAAGGGGCACTTGGATGAAAATCGATGAAAATTGGAAATGCCTTGAAACTTGGTTAAACTTATCTATATGGCCCCAATAGTAGCCAAGCCATATTTTCTTTACAGTCAAAATTTGCGGATAAAAATTATATATTTTTTCAGCATTTAAATTGTGAGTAAATGACGTCATTTACTCAACTCTATTGTTCTTTTAGTTTTTAAACTAAAATTTTTCAACTGCCAGTGGCTTCCAGGCTAAAATTTTTGCCAATCTGGTTTTCATAATCGTGATTGAGTCATATTATTCTTAAATACTTGAACTATTCAGACTTTAAAAAAATGGGGCGTTTTCATCCAAGTGCCCCTTTAATGACATTGCTTATGGTCAACCCCTACCACATGATTCGAAAAGAGGTTGAAAGTTCATCACAACATGTTCCAACCTCCATTTCTCCATATTGAAAAATCTAATTCTTAACATTCTGAAAATCCTGTATTAAGTTACTAACTGACATACCTTTCAATATTGAAGTGTTCCATTTCTTCCTTTGGTCTCTTTTTAGAACTACAAGAAGGAAAAAGAAGCTATTGTATTTAATATGCAAAGTGCTTTTCAGTGTAAAATTCAAGAATAACAAATTTATTTTGCCAAGAGAAAATGATTTTGCCTTTTCCATTGGAATTTATCTAAAAGGAATTTTTCTTATAAGTCAAATAATATTGAATTTACTAAGTCTTATAGCATTTTCAACTACATGTACTTTCTTTGAACTGAGGAATGTATGCACAATTACAGGCTTCCTTTACCAGTAGTTGGGCACTGATACTCATTGTCCACACTTCATTGCTAAAAAGCTCTTTTTAGTGAGGCACAAAGCGACATGCAGTCATCTTGAACTCCTTATTTTTTTAAAAACTTTTCTAGTTGGACTTCATTGAACAATTATTGTAACTTAAAAATAGATAATAAGCTTACCTACCTTTCTTATTCGTGTACATCACGCTTGCAGACACACTATATTTGTCTTCTTAATATTTCTTTCTTTTCTGGTTCTTTTGCTGATAATTTATTTCACGTTCATTTTTAAACCTTTCTTGGACGCCATTTTGAATAGCCTCGTTTCTGTGAAGTAATTTTTTTAAATAATTATGCACACGCTTTTTTTTAATTTTTAAAGGAGCACTTGGATGAAAACGCCCCAATTTTTGAAAGTCCGAATAATTCAAATATTTGAGGATAATATGACTCAATTATGATTATGAAAACCAGATTGGGAAAAAGTTGAGCTTTCTTATCAAAAAAGAACAACAGGGTTGAGTAAATTACATCATTTACTCACAATTTAGATGCTACAATAATTGATAATTTTTATCTGCCAATGGATTTTGACTGTGAAGAAAATATGTTGCTTGGCTACTATTGGGGCCATGTAGATAAGTTTAACCTAGTTTCAAGTCATTTCCAATTTTCATTGATTTACATCCAAGTGCCCCTTTAACCTTGAACGACAATTTTCTAGTTGGAATTGTATGTTTGTCTATTCTTATGTTTAAAAAAATTAAAGATATCTTTGCGGCAGTCTTAAATTCATATACTATGAGTGGGTATAATAATATTCACTCAGTTGTAGTTTGTACGGATTTTGGAAAGGAAACACACATTGGATAGTTAATAATATTGCATTTTCCCTTTCGACAGGCTCTTGCTTCAATACAACTTCAATACGAGAGCAACCTTCGCCAAGAAAAGGTAATAAAAGACAAATGGCGAAGATACGAACTACACCAAGAAAGACTTCGTCATGAAAAAGAGCGTCTTAAACGAGAATTACAAGAAAAACATAAAAGCCCCAAAAAGCTACCATCAGATTTAATCGACGGCCAGAAAAGTTGCGAGAAGTTGGACACTAGTACTTGTAGTCTAGTTATTTCAGCTGAAAATTTTTCGGTTTCATCTTTGAGTTCGAGTACTGAGTTGTTGACGAAAGATGACAAAGACGAGCTCAATGAACTTAGAACCCAAGTTCGAGACCTTCAAATACAACAGCTATCCGTTTCTCAAGCACTTGAAGATTCAAACAGAGAAAATTCAAAGTTGAAGAGAACCATTTCTGTTTTAAAAGAAATTCTTAAGACTAAGTTAGATATGGATTTTGACGAAGACTTTATGGCAGGTGTTATCGATGAAGAAAACAGTGACGAAAACGAGTTAAGCAATTCAACACCAAGTACCAAAACTACTAAAAATCAAAGAGAATTGTGCAAACTACAACAATTTTAGAGTGCATGGCAAAAATAAATAAATAAATAAAAATATAACAGAATCCAGTAAAACTGTTGACCTAGGTTGCGTTGTATTTATTTTGTGAACTTTGTGGCTGTTAAAAGTTTAAGGATATATCTGCAAAATAATCAATATGTAATAAGGTTCTAGAGGAATTTTCTTTTTAGCACCTTAATAAATTTTGTGAGGTTTGTTTATTTGGTAGGTTAATCAGAGTTAGTTCCCTCTACTAACTCTGGGTTAATGGATCATACTTTGAGGGCACAGTTTGACGCTAGTGGCTGCCATATTTATTGAAAACAACAACAACTACAACAACAAAGATGAAAGAAACAAAATTTTGGTATTTTTCAAGTGAAAATCGCCGCGAGTTGCACTAAATTTCGCGAGTATGTTCGAATTGGTGGCGACGTGGTTGCAATAAAGTCGGCTGTTTTCACTCGCCATTTGGAGTTGCGATAAAATCGCGCGACAAAATTGCTAGTGAACAGAACTTTTATTACATTTAATACTGAGTAATACACATAATAGAATATTTGAAATTACTAATTTAGTAAATACAAATATTCCTATTTAGTTGGCTTCATCATATGGAAAATAAATTCTGTTTTCAGCTAATCTGAGAAAAAAAGTTAGACAATCAAAATCATGAAAATTTGCAAAAACGAGGTGCTACACTTAGTAGCCTACAGTAAAATGAGAAAAAACTGCATGCTACTTCGCTATTTTGTTTGGGTATTGTTTGTTTTTGTGCTGCAGATATTTTCTGTAGTATGGGCATAAACTAAACTAGAATGCACTATTCAGTATTCAGTATTCAACGTTAATCAGTTGAAATAGTTGTAAAGTATGGAATAATTTTCACATGCTTCATGACACCTCAGTTTTGCAGTGACGTTATTTCTAAGTCACTATTTCAGATCAGTTGGTTATATTTGAATATTTAGACTCGTAAGTCACAGATCCCAAGATCTTTGAACAAAATTCTTTAATTTTTGATACTAACATGATATCCCATTGTTTCCGAATCTGCGGGTAATAACATAGAACTCTTTCAGTTCAGTAAAAATTTATTGTTTCGTCCTCAATTCAATTTGAGCTGATATAGGAATATGCCATTGGTTACCAGGTGATACGTAGTCTAAATTCAAAGCTTTGAAATTAAATGTTACGCAAACTAATTATTTCATTTTAGCCAATACTCATGCGATTATTAATTCATACCGGTAAGAATTCGTGTATATTTTATTGAGGCAAGAACTGATTGTCAAGTAAAATTCGCCATCTCCAAAATGCTGGTCAAAATAAATGGGCTTTGGCTTTTGTTCTTTGGTTTTGAGGTAAGAAAGTTGTTACCTTATAGACTTGATATCTATATAGTAAAACTTTACGATGACGGCCAACTGCTGATCAAAACGTTTTGAAACTGATTCGCAAAGTTTTACAGTGAGGACACTCGAACCGTGAACACTTCTATTCTTACTTTTTTTCTCCTTTATCCCTTGTGTGAATCGATTGGAAATATGATTTATTTTGAACATTCAATAAGATTATTTGAGTTTAGTGCTTCATTTTCAGAAGGTTTGAAGCAGTAGAAAGTTCATGAAATAAAAAATATAAAAATATCAAGTGTTCATGGTTCGAGTGTCCTCATAAGTCGGAGATTTTTCCTGCCTTTCAATTAATTAGTTTATTTTAATTTCAGTCTCGAGGAAATAATATCGCTTTTAACAAGCCAATATCCTATACTCAGATTTAATTTCCTCGTTAACGACAGTTAAAAAAAATTCACCGTTTTAAAAAATACTTAATTGAGTTTGTTTTTGGATATAACTTATCTAAACACAGGCAAAAATAAACTGGTGATACTCGGCAAAGCGGTTTTTAAAAGAAAATTGCTATCAATTTCGAGCATTAAGCTTATAAAATATAAAAAAATTCCGACTTGTTTCAAACTTTGTCAAAACAATTTAAAGTTTGAGAGTTATTTGTGAATAAACCGACGGATGGAGGGACGAAGGAAGGAGGAACGGACGTACGAACGGGAAGGACGCAAGCAAGAAGTGTCATGCATGGGAGAGAAGTAAGGGAAGAAGGAACAAAATAACGGACGAAAAAAACGAGCGAGCGAAAGAACGAACGAGCATGACGGACGAAGGAAGGAAAGAAAGAAGCAAGCATGGCCGTAGGAGCGTAAAAAGACAGTAGAAAGGAAAGGAGGGACGAACGAACGAACTAACGAACGAAAGAACAACGAACGAACGAACGAACGAACGAGCGAACGAAGGAACAAATGAACGCACGAGCGGACGAAGGAACAAATGAACGAATGAACGAATGAGCGAACGAAGGAAAAAAGGAAAGGAAGAAATATTCATGAAAACAAAATGTTGGAAAAAATAGTTCTCTCGCTCTTTTTATGACAGATTCTAAAACAAAGATTGGTTCTTTGTGAAGGTAAGTATCACGCGATGAAAATTTGCTTTGCCTTGATATTTTTTTATTTATGTATGATTCTGATTAAGGTGACTGACTGCGTTAGCAAGGGTAATTACAAAATGTTCTTAGAAAGATATTTTACATAGAAATTTAATGCTGATTCCAAAAATGAAAAGAAAAATGGGGTGTCCCGAGCTCGTTTTCGAGATAATGAATTTTGAATATGACCATCTTGACAAGTTTTCGAAAGAAAAATGCCGGAAATCAAGCTTTGCACGCAAAAATTCATAACTCAAAAAATAAAAAAAGCTCTGGAAGCAATTTTCTTAGGACATCTACTTTAAACATAATGTTCGAAAACTAACTAAAAATATTTGAAGAAAGTTTTAAAAAAGCTCAAAGTTATGATATGCTTTGTTATTTTGAGTGTGAGAGCGTGAGGACAGCAATGAGGGCAGCATATGTATTTACATAAAAAGATAACGTGTGTTGTAAAATAAACGAGGCAGAAGAACTCAAGTATATATAGTGTTAGTCGAATTCGTCTTGGTTTATTTGAGAGTATTATCAGGTTTTAAGAATCCGTGACAATTTAGCATTTTTTTGGCTCAATGAACCGAAAATATCGTACTCAAATGATGGCAACAAAAACACGTAACACGCTTTTTTTATAAGTTCTAATAATTACGTTTTTTCCAAAACCACTTTCTCAAAAGATTGATTTTCACACAGAAAAATATAGTCTCGTGCAAAATTTGGGGTTTTTGCTCTGTTGAAGTTCAAAACGTGTATGGTTCCTCAATAAAATGTTGAAGGTTGTTATGCGGTTTTGAGCGATTTTTTTTGCGCGTGCACATCGTGGGCTCAAATTGAACGTTCAAAAGCAGTCAATCACCTTAAGATCATGTACCTGAACCAGTTGGTTTGCTTCCTTTGAACTCACTGCACACAACCAAAGACATCAGTAATAGTTACCTGACAACTGACATGAATATAATTGTGATTTAGATGATGTACCTGAACCAGTTGGTTTGTTCCCTTTGAACTCACTGCACACAACCAAAGACATCAGTAATAGTTACTTGACAGCTGGTACTGCTGTTGGTGTCAGTCTTGCACTAGGACCATATGGTAAACCAGGGGGCTCGTACTCTTTTCCAGGAAGCTCAAGCAGTTACATCGAGATCCCACAACAAACTAGACTTGACACCAGGTAATGTTAATACTAAGCATGTGCTTTGCTATAATCCCTATATTAATATAACAAATAGTTTTATTATTTTTGAACCACTTGTGTTGAATTGATATAAGGCCTCCTGGATAAGGCTGTAATTGCGGCGGCCACCAAAAAAGAGAGAAAACTAGAGTACTTACGGGAAACATACAGTACAGACTTACAACATGTACATGGTACGACATGCCGTAACATTGAAATGGCTTCCCATAAGAATGGTTATCGTATGAAAGGGAAATATACGGTACTGATTTACAGCACGTACACGGTACGACATACCGTAACATTGAAATGGCTTCCCATAAGAATGGTTATCGCATGAAAGGGAAATATGCGGTACTGATTTACAGCACGTACACGGTACGACATGCCGTAACATTGATATGAATAACGGTTATCGTATGAGTGGGAACATACGGTACTAATTTACAGCACGTACATGGTACGGACGGTACGACATGCCGTAACACTTAAATGGTTTGCCATCGTCTACACTACAAGTCAACACCACAAATTTTCTGTATCGTTTCCAACTTATATGAAAACCACTTTAATCAAAAAAAGCCCGTGCTTCCTTATCATGTTTACTTTTGTTTCAGATATTCTCTAAGTCTTCTCTTGTGGATCTACAATCAGGGTTCTCAAGGCCCAGTTGTCTTTTACGATGTTCAGTCAAGCTCATTTGCCGTTCACTTTTACATAACCGGAAGCTCATCGTCACTTTTCATCAGGGTTACCCCTAGAAATACCTTCACCCTCATTTCTGCTCTATACTATGTAATGGGCACTGTTAACAAGTGGAGGCATGTCGGCTTTACATATGATTATAATACTGGTAGGCAGCAGCTATTTGTTGATGGAGTGAAGGTGAGGGAAGGGAATATCGGAAGCATTCAACTCTCAACAAATTACAAGGTGATTACTTCGTCTTTTACTCTGCTTGGCAGAGGTTTTCTTATATCTCTCCTTTAACGAGAAGGAAAGGAAAACCTCTGCACGGATCTGCTCGATATTGTCCAGCATGTGCGAAAATGCAACGTCATCAGAACGTCACTTCCGGTGAAGTGGCAACGCAGACTCAGACCATGCCAGCAGATAAAATCATCAGGCTAATTATAGTCAGTGGCTATTTTATATCGTGAAAATTAAAACTGGTTTTAACGGCTTTAAAATCGGTTGTGAGTTAATTTTGTGGGTGTTTCTTGGTGTTGCAGGAAGTATTGTATTTAAGGTTAGGGTTCTTTGTATTGTAGGGTATTGTTTCGTTCTAAGTTCTTTGTTCTTGGCTATTGTTTTATTGTGTTCTTGCCTCAGGTGTCCTGCAACACCAAGAAAGAGCCAATTTTTTCATCCAGATTTCTGGACGGCTTCGAGCAGATCCGTGCAAATTCTTCTCGTTAAAGGAGAGAAATAAGGAAACCTCTGCCAAGCAGGATATTCGTCACATTTGAAAAATGTGTGAATAATAAATGAATAAACGAACTAACGGTTAGAATGGATGGATGGATGGATGGATGGATGGATGGATGGATGGATGGATGGATGGATGGATGGATGGATGGATGGATGGATGGATGGATGGATGGATGGATGGATGGATGGATGGATGGATGGATGGATGGATGGATGGATGGATGGATGGATGGATGGATGGATGGATGGATGGATGGATGGATGGATGGATGGATGGATGGATGGATGGATGGATGGATGGATGGATGGATGGATGGATGGATGGATGGATGGATGGATGGATGGATGGATGGATGGATGGATGGATGGATGGATGGATGGATGGATGGATGGATGGATGGATGGATGGATGGATGGATGGATGGATGGATGGATGGATGGATGGATTGAAGTCAAAATGAATATAATACTCACTTCTCATTGAACAAATATTTCACATTAATTAGATCAAGATTGGTGGCACAAAATATGGCGATTCAAGAACCTTCAAGGGTCGTGTTTCATGTCTTCAAATATATAACAAAGCATTGACACAAGCCCAAATACTGGCTGCCAAGAACAAATGTGTCGAAAAAAATGGTGGGTAACATGATTAATAGCATCAAATTAGATTAGTTAGAATGAATAGATGGGTGGAATGGACGCTTATTTAAAAATTGGACGCGACAAAGAAATCTTTTCTTTTAATTTAATGGTATATTTTCCATCTGTATGAATTGTTTTTACGGGACCGCGGCGCTTATATTGGGGCGGGGCTTATTGGGGGCCGGGGCTTATTCGAGGGCGGGGCTTATTCGGGGGCGGGGCTTATTCGGGGGCGGAGCTTATTCGGGGCGGGGTTTATACCATATTTTTGGTATCTTATTATCGGTTTTGGGTTGCATTTTGCATTTAAAAAAACATGAATACGACAGATTTCCATCCTTCACTGCACATGGGAGTCATTGTATTCGTGTAAATTTGATGCTAATGAGCTAGTATAATTGTTTTATACAGATTACACATCTTGTACTCAATACACCTTTAGCGACGATCCAACGAGAGTCCTCGAATCTAATGTCATCGGTCAACCACCCGATAGACAGGCTTTTATTCGCAGGAGATGGTATCGAGTGAAGAGCAAAGCTGGGACAAGAATAGTCACTTCCTGTCCAGCCCCAGGTTCCTGTGGAGCCCAGTCTCCAGGATGGATCAACGGCCAATATCCATCGTTAGAAACTGGGATAAAGAAGATGGAAATATGTTATCGTACTGGAGCAAACTGCTGTGCTAACAAGGCTACTGTTTATGTGAGACAGTGCTATGGGTACCCTGTGTTCATGCTTGACGATATACCAGATATCAGCCTTGGTAATCGTGTCTGTACAGAAACAGGTGAGTAATACAGTGTTATGGGTACCCTGTGTTGTACCACGTAACCAGATATCATCATAGACTATCCTCTGTGCATTGACAGCTTCCCGTTTACTCCATCTTTTTACTTCCAGCTGCTCCAAAAATCTTTCCAAACCAGATGTTCCAGTCGACCAATGCGTTGTGCTTAACTGGTCACGTGATCTACACAGAAAGTGACGTCACCGAGGCTGCTGTCTGCATGGCCTACTGTCTAAATGCAGGCGAGAAATGCAAGTCTGTTAACTTTATCCAGCTTGACCATGGCACCTGCCAAGTAAATAACGCTACCAACATCGAGTTTCCACTGCATGTTACTGTTAACAGTAGCTGTACATATTATCAGAGCAGTACGGCGCTTATGTCATATGTCATGCCATAAGATGGAATTCAACCCACGATGCATCCCGTTGATCAGTTTCTAATATATATCGTCATTTACAACGCACGATACGGGGCTGTAAGGTAGTTTCAAGAATTTTTTCAGATTTCGACCTTTTAGTTTTGATACTTTTTGGGGTTAACTAGTAAAAAACTACCAGCAAATTAAAAGTTTTTTTAAGCTTTTTACTAGCCTGGGAAAAATACTATTCTGCAGGTGGTATTTCTAATTTGATTGTACACATTAATCTTCGAGATATTGATTTATTGTTCATTATGTACAAATAAATATCACATTGTATTTTACTTTGTTTAAGCAAACAAAAGCCGACTATTGTTTCCATCAACACACGATGTTTATCTTGGATTTGTCAAAAAAATCTCGAATAAATTTTCAAAAGTTGTGTTTTGAGTGTTACTGGAAACATTTCATTATGTTTCAGAGAAAAAATATGATCTTAATGGGAATCGAACCTATAATCTTCTGATCTAGAGTCAGACGTGATAGCCATTACACAATAATTGTCGTCCTCGTAATAGACATAAACTATGCGAATTATTGCATGATTTTATTTCTCTTTCAGTGGGATCCCTGTGTTACATTAGTGCCCAGTCCTACTCATTCTTCGTTTGGAGGCCATTTTGTGCCTCTAGTTTTTACACAGGCAACCCAAGCTAACTACATATATAAGAGAATGTATGGGGATTTAGAATATGCCGTATTTTATTTGAAAAAACGTAAATAAAAGTTTGTCGACTTACCTGTTGTGTCATTATGTTTATTTTTGACTCTTGTATGCAGTTTCAGCGGGTTTTGAGCGGTATTTCCTAAAAAAAAGTCCACCACTAAGTAATAGTGAGAAGGTAGGAAGCTGCCTAGTGCAGTGCAGTCCACTTTGAACCGTTTTTCTCGGTAAATACAAATCTGATGAGGATTTTGCTTCACATGAGCACAGAGGGATAGTTTAGCAATAAATCTGTGTGATTCGATTGGAGATAGCCAAGAACTACCAGTTATTCTTTAAACTTTAAAGACTGACTCCAACGAACGCCTAAAAAATGCGTGACGCCTGCTGCTGGTCCAGACTTTCCCGGCCAGGCCTTCAAACCACAGGTAACCCAAGTTATGGGGGGGGGGGGGGGTATGCTTGAGAGCTGATAACATGCGAAGTGTACAGAGAAATTACTAAAAAAGCAAGAAAATCACATTTAACTCTTTTATATATTTGATGGGGAAGGTTTAAAGTGTTTGTATTCGAATTTGAGCGAGTTATGGCGTTGAAAGTTGGATTAAAATTCAAAGCTATAAAAACTGAATACCATATCTCGCTATTATACGGAATGAGGCTGTTAGGCCGAGGTCTGTTGTCAAGGCTGAGCGCACAGTTTTCCCTAGAATGATCGGACCGACTTATCTTATGCACACGCTCAGATGATTTCAGGATACCGGACCACGGGCAGATACTGAGAAAACACCACCTGCTCAAACAGCCAATTAAAATGCACGATGTTTAGGATACCAGACCAGAAAAAATACTAATTTATTTTTCCTAGAAAAGTTCAAATTCAGAGTGTCTGCAGAAGAAATGGATCTGAGTATTTTAGATATTCTCATCTAAAATAGCATTTTGACCAATCAGAGTGCACGTCAGAACCCAGTAATTTATTTTGAGTGTATGTGAAAGTAGAAAACCGTTTCCGACTTCCTTAATTTATGTGTACTCGAGGATGTATGGCATGGAAGAATGCTTATATTGGATATTGAATGAGAAAAGGTGGTCATAAACTACCCTATTGTATACCAAACACAGTTTCTTTGTTATTTATAAAGCTGTATATCTCATACAGCCCAATGAATATGTTAATTTAGGTATTTATCTAGATATTGCCCTAGTAGCAGGGCAATATCTAGATACAAACCTTGAATTTGTAATGAGGAATCATTTCCTCATTACACATTCAACATATTCGATGAGCAGTGTTGGAGAAGCTCGCCTTAATGACATTGCTTATGGTCAACCCCTACCACATGATTCGAAAAGAGGTTGAAAGTTCATCACAACATGTTCCAACCTCCATTTCTCCATATTGAAAAATCTAATTCTTAACATTCTGAAAATCATGTATTAAGTTACTAACTGACATACCTTTCAATATTGAAGTGTTCCAGTGCTTCCTTTGGTCTCTTTTTAGAACTACAAGAAGGAATAAGTGCTTTTCATAGTCAAATTCAAGAATAACAAATTTATTTTGCCAAGAGAAAATGATTTTGCCTTTTCCATTGGAATTTATCTTAAAGGAATTTTTCTTATAAGCCAAATAATATTGAATTTACTAAGTCTTACAGCATTTTCAACTACATGTACTTTCTTTGAACTGAGGGTTGTATGCACAATTACAGGCCTCCTTTACCAGTAGTTGGGCACTGACAGAGACGAAAACAACGAGTTAAGCAATTCAACACCAAGTGGCAAAACTACTAAAAATTAAAGAGAATTGTGCAAACTACAACAATTTTAGAGTGCATGGCAAAAATAAATAAATAAATAGAAATATAACAGAATCCAGTAAAACTGTTGACCTACAGGTTGCGTTGTATTTATTTTGTGAACTTTGTGGCTGTTAAAAGTTTAAGGATATATCTGCAAAATAATAGGACAATAACATGGCTTTTGGAGGGCATATTGATTATTTGTGGCCCGAGTAGCATCAATTTTGCGCCCGAGCGCAGCGATGCTACGAGGGCCACAAATAAACAATATGTACGACAAAAGTCATGTTATTATCATTATCATTAATATACAAGACCAAATTATAAAAAGTCTTCAATATCAAAAGTTAGAATCTTAATAAAACATTTTCATTCAAAAATAAAGTTTTTTATATATACAAACTATCAGTGCTCCTTAATTATTACGTTTATTTAAAGCTAAAGCTACACAGAACAGAGAGAAGTCGAAACAGACGTGGAGATCCTGAGGATCGAACCGTGGACCTCTAGCTCCGAAGGCCGCGCACCAACCAACTGAGCTACGCCTGCTCCTTAAAATAGTTGTAAAGGCTGGAATAATTTTCGCAGGTTTCATGACACCTCAGTTTTTCATTGACGTTATTTCTAAGTCACTATTACAGATTAGTTGGTTATATTTGAATATTTAGACTCGTAATTATACAGATTCCAAGAGTCTTTGAACAAAATTCTTTAATTTTTAATACTAACATGATATCCCATTGTTTCCGAATCTGCGGGTAATAACATAGAACTCTTTCAGTTGAGTAAAAATTTATTGTTTCGTCCTCAATTCAATTTGAGCTGATATAGGAATATGCCATTGGTTACCAGGTGATACGTAGTCTAAATTCAAAGCTTTGAAATTAAATGTTACGCAAACTAATTATTTCATTTTAGCCAATACCGATGCGATTATTAATTCATACCGGTAAGCATTCGTGTATATTTTATTGAGGCAAGAACTGATTGTCAAGTAAAATTCGCCACCACCAAAATGCTGGTCAAAATATTTGGACTTTGGCTTTTGTTCTTTCATTTTGAGGTAAGAAAGTTGTTACCTTAGACTTGATATCTATATAGTAAAACTTTACGATGACGGCCGACTGCTGATCAAAACGTTTGAAACTGATTCGCAAAGTTTTACAGTGAGGAACCGCGAACACTTGAGTTTTTTTTCATACTTTTTTCTCCCTTATCCCTTGTGTGAATCGATTGGAACCGTGAACACTTGAGTTTTTTTTCATACTTTTTTTCTCATTTATCTCTTGTGTGAATCGATTGGAAATATGATTTATTTTGAACAATAAGATTATTTGAGCTTAGTGCTTCATTTTCAGAAGGTTTGAAGCAGTAGAAAGTTCATAAAATAAAAAATATAAAAATATCAAGTGTTCATGGTTCGAGTGTCCTCATAAGTCGGAGATTTTTTCCTGCCTTTCAATTAATTAGTTTATTTTAATTTCAGTCTCGAGGAAATAATATCGCTTTAAACAAGGCAATATCCTATCCTAATATTCCTTTAAAACTCAGATTTAATTTTCTCGTTAACGACGGCCGTAAAAATATTTACCGTTTTAGAAAATACTTAATTGAGTTTGTTTTTGGATATAACTTATCTAAACACAGGCAAAAATAAACTGGTGATACTCGGCAAAGCGGTTTTTAGAAGAAAATTGCTATCAATTTCGAGCATTAAGCTTATAAAATATTTAAAAGAATCCGACTCGTTTCAAACTTTGTCAAAACAAAGTTTGAGAGTTATTTATGAACCAACCAACGGACGGACGTACGAACGGGAACGACGCAAGCAAATAGTGGTCATGGGAGCGAAGGAAGGGAAGAAGGAAAGAACTGACGGCCGAAAAAAACGAGCGAGCGAATGACTGAGCGAACATGACGGAGGAAGGAAGGAAAGAAAGAAAGAAGAAAGGAAAAGAAGAACGAACGAACGAACGAACGAACGAACGAAGGAAAGAAGGAAGAAATATTCATGAAAACAAAATATGATACTGGAAAAAATAATAGTTCTCTCGCTCTTTTTATGACACAGATTCTAAAACAAAGATTGGTTCTTTGTGAAGGTAAGTATCACGCGATGAAAATTTGCTTTGCCTTATTTTTTATTTATGTATGATTCTGAGTCACATCAAGGTGACTGACTACTTTAGCAAGGAGTAGTTACAAAATGTTCTTAGAAAGATGTTTTACAGAGAATTTAACGCTGATCCTAAAAATGAAACGAAAAATTAGTTGTCCCAAGCTCGTTTTCGAGATAATGAATTTTGACAAGTTTCGAAAGAAAAATGGCGGAAATTAAGCTTTGTACACAAAAATTCATAACTCAAAAATTAAAAAAAGCTCTGGAAGAATTTTTCTCAGGACATCTACTTTAAACATTACTTTCGAAAATTAACTAGCAATATGTGAAGAAAGTTTTAAAAAATCTCAAAATTTAGCATTTTGTTAGCTCAGTGAACCGAAAATCGTACTCAAATAATGACAACAAAAACACGTAACACGCTTTTTCTATAAGTTCTAATAATTACTTTTTTTTTCACACTTTCTCAAAAGATTGATTTTCACACAGAAAAATATAGTCTTGGCAAAATTTGGGGGTTTTACTCTGTTGAAGTTCAAAACGTATGGGTCGTCAATAAAAGGTTGTTATGTGGTTTTTGAGCGATTTTTTTTGCGCGTGCACATCGTGGGCTCAAATTGAACGTTCAAAAGCAGTCAATCACCTTAAGATGATGTACCTGAAGCAGTTGGTTTGTTCCCTTTGAACTCACTGCACACAACCAAAGACGTCAGTAATAGTTACCTGACAACTGACATGAATATAATTGTGATTTAGATGATGTACCTGAACCAGTTGGTTTGTTCCCTTTGAACTCACTGCACACAACCAAAGACGTCAGTAATAGTTACCTGACAGCTGGTACTGCTGTTGGTGTCAGTTTTGCACCAGGACCATATGGTAAACCAGGGGGCTCGTACTATTTTCCAGGAAGTGCCGGCAGTTACATAGAGATCCCACAACAAACTAAACTTGATACCAGGTAAATCCAATACATCATCCAACATGGCTGCCATGGTTTTTGTCTTTTTCTCACTCTCTAAATTGATTGTTTACAATCTTGTTTCTACTCAGGTACTCCATATCCATTTTAGCTTGGATCTACAACCAAGGCACTACCGGTCCAATCATCATCTATGATACAGGGACGAATCAATATGCGTTACACATGTATATCGCCGAAGTAAGAACGGATTTTTTTGTCAGACTCTTGAGAAGAACCAGCTTAACACCCAATACTAATCTAGCTCACAATTTAGTCACATTCAACAACTGGAGATACGTTGGTTATACATATGACTATAGCACGGGCTATCAAAGGATGTATGTCGATGGAGTCAAAGTTCAGGAAGGAGTTATCGCTAAGCAAGAAATCGCTACAAATTACAAGGTAGGAGCATCAAAAATTAATGTTCGTATTGTTTAAGTTATTCATTCTTTTATTTAACAATTACATGTGGAATTTTGACGCTGAAATGAGGCTAACCCTGAGACTAAATGAGAAAGAAATACAGCAGTGTTTCACGAATTCCAAAAAAAAGCACGATTCCCGGTGACCTCAACTTGTTGCAATATCTTGTGTGGAAGGAGAATGGTCAATAGGAATGGTATCAAGGCCCTTCATTGCATTTCAGCTTTTGTTCCTGTCGATGCTATGAATTAAGCTTATGTTATCCTGTCATTAGGTAAGAGTCGGTGGAACAAAGCAAGGTGATTCAAGAGCCTTTAAAGGTCGTATTTCATGTGTTCAGTTCTACGACAAGGCATTAACACCAGCACAAGTACTAGCTGTGAAGCACAAATGTCTCGAGAAAAATGGTAGGTTTGATATTATATCCTGACCAGAGTTCTTCGTATATTTTATATCAACATTTATGCGTATCCTATGTGTATATTGCGGGCTCAAATGTTCGATAAAGCTAGCCATTTCGAGAAAGAGAGAGAGAGAGAGAGAGAGAGAGAGAGAGAGAGAGAGAGAGAGAGAGAGAGAGAGAGAGAGAGAGAGAGAGAGAGAGAAAGAGATAGGTTCAGCCCAAGACATCTTTGCCGGAGGTAGAAGAATTCAGTCAATCGGCCTGTTCAGTCGCCTATGGCTTCAGATAAACTTCAATTTATGTTCTAGTAAATGTTTCTTTTTTCCTCTTAGAACTGTACTCTGCTTGTTTCCAATACACATTGCTCAACGATCCACTCAGATCCGTGGATTACAAGGCCAGCGTTCAACCACCCGATAGACAGGCTTTTAATCTCAGGAGATGGTATCGGGTGAAGAGCAAAGCTGGGACAAGAATAGTCACTTCCTGTCCAGCCCCAGGTTCCTGTGGAGCCCAGTCTCCAGGATGGATCAACGGCCAATATCCATCGTTAGAAACTGGGATAAAGAAGATGGAAATATGTTATCGTACTGGAGCAAACTGCTGTGCTAACAAGGCTACTGTTTATGTGAGACAGTGCTATGGGTACCCTGTGTTCATGCTTGACGATGTACCAGATATCAGCCTTGGTAATCGTGTCTGTACAGAAACAGGTGAGTAATACAGTGTTATGGGTACCCTGTGTTGTACCATGTACCAGATATCAGCCTTGGTAATCGTGTCTGTACAGAAACAGGTGAGTAATACAGTGTTATGGGTACCCTGTGTTGATGCTTGACGATATACCAGATATCATCATAGACTATCCTCTGTGCATTGACAGCTTCCCGTTTACTCCATCTTTTTACTTCCAGCTGCTCCAGAAATCCTTCCAAACCAGATGTTCCAGTCGACCAATGCGCTGTGCTTAACTGGTCACGTGATCTACACAGAAAGTGACGTCACCGAGGCTGCTGTCTGCATGGGCTACTGTCTGAACGCAGGCGAGAAATGCAAGTCTGTTAACTTTATCCAGCTTGACACTGGCACCTGCCAAGTAAATAACGCTACCAACATCGAGTTTCCACTGCATGTTACTGTTAACAGTAGCTGTACATATTATCAGAGCAGTACGGCGCTTATGTCATACGTCATGCCATAAGATGGAATTCAACCCATAATGCATCCCGTTGATCACTTTCTAATATATATCGTCATTTACAACGCACGATACGGGGCTGTAAGGTAATCTCAAGAATTTTTTCAGATTTCGACCTTTTAGTTTTGATACTTTTTGGGGTTAACTAGTAAAAAACTACCAGCAAATTAAAAGTTTTTTTAACCAAATGTCTAATTTATCTAGCCCTGTTTTTAACAGTTCATTGTACGTGTCTAATAATATCAATATGTAAAAATACCTACATCACATACTAAATGAACAACTCAGAAAAAGTCTGAGTACCAAGTGGGAATCGACTCGATGAGCTTCCGTATAGCGCTTTCCACGGATTACGTCACGATGATGCATTATGGGATTGAAATGCGGACAAGCCGAGCCCAAAACACATGCTAATATGCTGCAACAATGTTTTCTTGTCTTGTTGTTTCTAATTCATGGAAAACTATGGTTTTTCGACTGATATTGATCTTTTTTCCCCTGTAAACTAAGCCTTTTTTTACAATGTTTGTCCGCATTTCGATCCCACAATTTTGCAATATCTATTTTTAGTAAGCGTTAAAATGCTATTCCAGTCGAATGCCCTAACCATTGAGCTACTGGGTCTCTAATGTAAGCTCGGTCAACCTTGGACTATAGGCCTTTCTTGATATTTATCCATGAAGTCCTTAGCCTCACGTCCATGCATGCAGCTCTGACCACATATAATGTATTCGCATACTTCTATTCACGGGCTTTATGATCCTAAACAAGCTCTTTAATGCCTTATTTGGTAAAACCAGCACGCTTCACATCGAAAATCCCGTGCATGGAAGTATGCGAATACATTAAATGTGGTCATAGCTGCATGAACGTGAGGCTAAGCATTTCATACATAAATACCAAGAAAGGCATATGGTTAATAGAAATTGTTGATTGTGATTTCATTCTGATTAGAACAACTTTATATTTTAAAGCATGTTTTATGTGATTTTGATATTCAAAATAAATTTACAGTTGTAAACTTTAACCATACTTTAACGAAGGCTGTTATAAGCACTGAATAAATTGTATATTGTTATTCAATGTCTCAAAACTTGGAAACAAAAAAATTAAGCATTCTTCCTACTGACACAAAAGCTTGAGTGAAAAATATGGAATGATGGACGTGTGGAAAGATGGATAAAGATGGATAGATGAAAGAACAGTTGGGTGATTGGGAAAGGATTGGTGTAATAGGCTCTTTTTTGCCAAAAATTGCGGCCGCAAATTCGAATTGAACAAGAAAAAAGAAACTAGTTCAGTTCCTCTGTTTTTAAAAAATTCAGAATTCAGAAAAACCTTAACCAGCACTTGAAAGAGCACTTTCACTTTAGTAACCCTACGAAGATTCATCATATATATGTCAGGGGAATTGAACTATATTTTTATGCGAAAACTGTTCTATTGTTTGGTACACCAACATGGCCGCCTTGTCCGCACGTGAGTGAAAACGATTTCTTGACAAATTTACAGACGTTTGTATGGCAGAGGGTGTATGGATTGGAATCGGTAAGCTAAGAATTTTTTGTTAGCAAAACTTTAAGCAAATTGTAAATAATAATAATAATTATTATTACAACAACAACAATAATGCTAATAATGCTAATAAAGCTAATAATTCTAATGATAATGATAATGTTAATAATAATGATAATAATAATAATGATAATATAACGATTTTATTAGGGTAAACACTTAAACATGTGTGTTTTTAAAAAGAATTCTTGGACAGCTGCCATCAAAATAGTCATTAGCAATAATTTCTAGCAGAAGGAAAGGTTAGAGAAAGTTTGGTTGTGATTTTTTTGAAATCCTTGAGAGTTAAAAATCTAATCTGCTCGCACTATTGCATCACCTCATGGGGCAATAATAACAAACCCAGGCTCCATATTATGTATGAGACCCGAAGATTGAATAAGTAGAAATCATAATCTTTTATAGAGAAGAGAAAACCGGAGAACCCGAAGAAAACACGTAAAGCACAGGAGATAACCAACAAGGAAACCTACTCATGGGCTGTCTTAAGATCGTACTTACGACTACAATGGTAAGACAAGGTCTTTGCTGAGAATATATTTTAAATGTCATTGAAAAGCCCTCTACTATCGTTTCACTTTTGAGCACTTTTGAGCACTCGTATTTCTGGACGCAAATTAATTCAACAATTGAGGACAAGATGGGCAGCGCCTTAGGGAGAACAGATGTTACATTGGGTTGGAAACCCTCTATTGCGCTAACTTTTTCCCTGAGAATGCTTTTCGTGTTTCTGCGAGGACTTCCAAGGACTAACGGTGACCGTTAGTAAGGACAAGAGGGACAGCGCATTAAGAAGACGACATGTTATATTGTGGAGAAAACTCTCTATCGCGCTCACTTTTTCTTGCGTTTGCTTTTCGTGTGAGGACTTCAAAAAGATGGGACACGTTTACTCGTGTTTTGGCTCCCGTCTAGTTGCAACGGTTACCGTTAGTAAGATTTTGATTGACGGAAACTAGAAACTTAGATGACTCGAAGTTGTCATCATACAAAAACGAAAAACAAACCTAGTTAGAGTTGATAGTTATGGAAAATGTGAAAGATTTTCAAAAACGACTAACATCTTAAATTTCCTAATTTCTTTCAGCTGTCCTTGCGATTTATGATCATTCTGTGTGGGGAAAAATATTTTTTAATTTCAATTTGTTTTTATTTTACTTTATACCTTTCTCAGCAAGTCTCCAGGACTTTCGTTCTGATGATGATTGTTACTTTGCCACCCTCCATCATAACCACATCTAATTTAATCAATACTTCTAATTGGACAACATGTGAAGCAGGTGACTCCTTGGATTGCAGATGTACAAGTGATGTCCTCACTGACATCATTGCCAGATGTCACTTCAATCACGTGACTGATGTGAGGACGATTATCAATATTTCCCAAGCTTTAGTTCGACTGTAAGAAATTAATATGTTATATATATTAAATATATATTATCAAATATATTGATGAGTTTTTGAAGGTTGTTTATTCTTTTTCTACATCTAAGTCCTGTCTTTCAGCCATCTTCAGTAGTTCTTGAATCTTTTATTGCGAGATTTAATAATTTATATGCTGTGCAATGGACTGTTGAGGAATGGGAGAGTGGGGAAGGTATTACCATCCACGTACGCAACTTGTCACGCAACAAAATCGATGTTTCAAGTTGCAAAATTTGTTGCAAAAAGTAGAAGCACTTTCTACTATTTCAAGAAGCAGCCACAACTTGCAATCGATTTTCGTTGAGCGACAAGTTGCATGCACGGTGGTATAATACGATCAACATCGTTCTGCAACTTGCAACGCAACAATGTTGCGCGACATGTTGCACGATTTTGTCGCTCGTATTACCTCACCTTTGAAGAGGTATATGTTACAATAAAGGTTTATTACTCTTTCAGAAATCTTTCTGGAAACGAAATCCAAGACATTCCTCGTCATTCATTCAAGCGCTACACACAGTTGATCTATCTGTAAGTATAACATATTTTGTTGTCTCTGGTTGTGTTTTTTCCCGCTGTATTCTGTTCTTATGTTAATTTTTGCATTACCTCTTTCTTGAATCAGATCTTTGTCCTCCAACAACATACGCACCATTAGTCAAGGAGCGTTCAGTGGATTAAAAAGACTACGAGAACTGTAAGTCAGTTCATATCTAAGTTCCTCTATCATCATCTAATAACCTCTGGGCTGATCTAAGTCAGGGCACTGCTAATAAAGAAAAAACATTGGAATTTGAATTATGTTTTACGGAGGGAGGGGAAAAACCATTTAATCAAGGGAGAGACAGGCTAACAAACTCTACTCACATGCAGGGTGCCTAGTTTAGGATTCGAACCCGAGACCACAGAGGTGAGTGGCGAATGCACTACCGCTACGCCGATCATACTCCTTTAAGGAACACGCCTGCGTCCTTCTCTAAGATTAAAAAAATGGACTGGGTAATCATCCTTTCTTGCAGCTGAATTGCTCAACGTGGCCAAGTCGAAGGCATACAAAGGCTCCAAAGGCAGCCGCCATACGACTCATGTCGGAACACGAGAGGAAAAGCGGAGAACCCGGAGAAAAACCCTTAAAGCAATGGAGAAAATCAACAAACACAACTTAAGGTGCCGAGTCCGGGGATCGAACCCGGGACCATAGCGCTGAGAGGCGAGACCCTACGCAATATGCCACCCTCGCTTAATTAATTAAAACAAGAAATTAGGAAAGTCACTAATTCAGTTGTTTTAAGACAAAGCCTGTTGTTTAAACAGATATATGTAATATTACATTCAATCCTAATAAAGTGGAGAGATTTTCACTGTTATTTTTTACTTTTTAAGAAATCTCCAAGATAACATGATCAAACAGTGGGACACAAGGTTGATTGAACAAGATTTACCAAACCTCATCTTCCTGAACATTGCACGAAATATTTATTGGAAACCAGACCAACAAATCCTGTCACTACCAAACCTGAAAATCATCTATTTATTGTGGGTGGAAAAACCAGGTCAATATTGGCGGCCAATCAAATGCTATATTTTAAAAAGGAACTTCCGAAAAACACAAGAAAACTATTCATTTGTGGAAAACATTCCACCCAGTATCGATAAAAATGTTATGCCGAATGCCTTACTTACAAGACCAGATGACTGTTGGAGAGATAAATTCTTTTTTCGTGATGCCAGCTACGGGGACGTCATCGATAAAAGCGGATTTTATTTTCATTGCACCAGAGTTAAATCTTATCAATATTCATTGAATTCAACACATACATTCTTTGAACAGGGGCAACACACTTGGTATTACATTCGGAACATCATGATTCCTTATTGCTGGAACTCGATTCAAAGGATTCACGCTATCACTTTAGTAGAAGGCATTTGTGCAATGGTTTTTAACCTGATTGTTATCATCACAACATTAAGAAGCAGAGTTCTACGAGAGTTCGTAGCACATGTTCTTGTGGCTAATATTGCTGTAGGAGACCTGTTGATGTCATTCTACATGATCATCATTACATCAACAAGGCAGATGATGGATGCTATTAAATACGATGACTTTTACTTGCCGCACTATTGCAGAATTGTTGGACTCTTTTTCTTAATTGGACAGTTCTCAAGTCCAATGATGTCGTTTATAATGACCTTAGAAAGGTATTTAGCTGTTGTATACTGCATGAGACCACACATCAGGATCACCAGGAGAATGGCTTATGTTGCTATAGTGATTGCCTGGAGTCTATCTTTGTCGCTTGCGGTTAGTTTTATGATTTCCCCAACATTTTCAAGGAAGACAGAAGGCATGTGTGTCCCCTTGAGTAGTTCTGAAGAAATACCAGTGCTCCACTATGTGGCAGGTAGTGGAGTCGTATTATACATTGTTGCCATTGCCTTATATGGTCATATGTATCTGGATTTCCAAAAGACTAACCAGAAGACCGTACAGTTACAAAGAGAAAACAGTTTGGCTCGCAGGATTGCACTCATCATGTTCACCAATGTCTTCTTTTTTATTCTGCCCTTAATTGTCGTAGTGATTGTGGACAGTCACAGTGGGTACTATGTGAATCGATACATTTTTAGCAAAACGTTCGCCATTACGTGTCTTGGTGTAAATTCTTGTTTTAATCCCATTTTATTTTCGTTTCGAAGTAAAAGATTTCGGGACGAGGTAAAAAGGAATTGGCCTATGCGTCATAACATTATTGCTCCCCAGTCTGCAGCTATACCAAAATAAGACTTGTATGTGATAATAATCTGAATAATGGTCATTAAAAGAAATGCAAGGGCGTCACCCTTGCAAGGTCGGTGAACATCATGAAACCTAAAAGTCGACCATTACATGGAGTTGTAATGTACACATATTGATTTGACAGTGATAAATAAACCTTTGGGACAAGGGAAACTTAGTAATTAATTTTTTTCTTACTGGATTATCAATCGTTTTATTAATCTATAATGTGCCCATTACTTTCATGGCTTTCGCGTACGATACAGGTTTACGGTTCACGCGTAGAAATAAAAGCTGGCATGGTGGCTGCCTTTTATTAGAATATATTCAGTGCACCCAAAACGTTAAGAGCTAATTTGTCTAATCTAATTTAATATGTTAATGCTTGTCATCGCATTCGTTTGAGTATATTTGTTTAGCGTGTAATACTAAATACTGGCCATTATGAGATTATGAGATTATAACAAATTTAAAGTAAACATTCTAAACTAAACCTCGGCAAGAAGGATGGCCCAAATGCACAGACCTCGGCAAGAAGGATGGCTCAAATGCACAGACCTCGGCAAGAAGGATGGCCCAAATGGACAGACCTCGGCAAGAAGGATGGCTCAAATGGACAGACCTCGGCAAGAAGGATGGCCCAAATGGACAGACCTCGGCAAGAAGGATGGCTCAAATGCACAGACCTCGGCAAGAAGGATGGCCCAAATGGACAGACCTCGGCAAGAAGGATGGCCCAAATGGACAGACCTCGGCAAGAAGGATGGCCCAAATGGACAGACCTCGGCAAGGAGGATGGCCCAAATGGACAGACCTCGGCAAGAAGGATGGCCCAAATGGACAGACCTCGGCAAGAAGGATGGCCCAAATGGACAGACCTCGGCAAGAAGGATGGCTCAAATGGACAGACCTCGGCAAGAAGGATGGCTCAAATGCACAGACCTCGGCAAGAAGGATGGGCCAAATGCACAGACCTCGGCAAGAAGGATGGGCCAAATGGACAGACCTCGGCAAGAAGGATGGCCCAAATGGACAGACCTCGGCAAGAAGGATGGCTCAAATGGACAGACCTCGGCAAGAAGGATGGCTCAAATGCACAGACCTCGGCAAGAAGGATGGCCCAAATGCACAGACCTCGGCAAGAAGGATGGGCCAAATGGACAGACCTCGGCAAGAAGGATGGCAAAAATGCACAGACCTCGGCAAGAAGGATGGCCCAAATGCACAGACCTCGGCAAGAAGGATGGCCCAAATGCACAGACCTCGGCAAGAAGGATGGGACAAATGTACAAAGCTCGGCAAGGAGGATGGCTCAAATGGACAGACCTCGGCAAGAAGGATGGCAAAAATGCACAAACCTCGGCAAGAAGGATGGCACAAATGGAGAGACCTCGGCAAGAAGGATGGCAAAAATGCACAAACCTCGGCAAGAAGGATGGCACAAATGGAGAGACCTCGGCAAGAAGGATGGCAAAAATGCACAGACCTCGGCAAGAAGGATGGCCCAAATGGACAGACCTCGGCAAGAAGGATGGCTCAAATGGACAGACCTCGGCAAGAAGGATGGCCCAAATGGACAGACCTCGGCAAGAAGGATGGCTCAAATGCACAGACCTCGGCAAGAAGGATGGCCCAAATGGACAGACCTCGGCAAGAAGGATGGCCCAAATGGACAGACCTCGGCAAGAAGGATGGCTCAAATGCACAGACCTCGGCAAGGAGGATGGCCCAAATGCACAGACCTCGGCAAGAAGGATGGCCCAAATGGACAGACCTCGGCAAGAAGGATGGCACAAATGGAGAGACCTCGGCAAGAAGGATGGCAAAAATGCACAGACCTCGGCAAGGATGGCCCAAATGGACAGACCTCGGCAAGAAGGATGGCTCAAATGGACAGACCTCGGCAAGAAGGATGGCCCAAATGGACAGACCTCGGCAAGAAGGATGGCTCAAATGCACAGACCTCGGCAAGAAGGATGGCCCAAATGGACAGAACTCGGCAAGAAGGATGGCCCAAATGGACAGACCTCGGCAAGAAGGATGGCTCAAATGCACAGACCTCGGCAAGGAGGATGGCTCAAATGGACAGACCTCGGCAAGAAGGATGGCAAAAATGCACAAACCTCGGCAAGAAGGATGGCACAAATGGAGAGACCTCGGCAAGAAGGATGGCAAAAATGCACAGACCTCGGCAAGAAGGATGGCCCAAATGGACAGACCTCGGCAAGAAGGATGGCTCAAATGGACAGACCTCGGCAAGAAGGATGGCCCAAATGGACAGACCTCGGCAAGAAGGATGGCTCAAATGCACAGACCTCGGCAAGAAGGATGGCCCAAATGGACAGACCTCGGCAAGAAGGATGGCCCAAATGGACAGACCTCGGCAAGAAGGATGGCTCAAATGCACAGACCTCGGCAAGGAGGATGGCTCAAATGGACAGACCTCGGCAAGAAGGATGGCAAAAATGCACAAACCTCGGCAAGAAGGATGGCACAAATGGAGAGACCTCGGCAAGAAGGATGGCAAAAATGCACAGACCTCGGCAAGAAGGATGGCCCAAATGGACAGACCTCGGCAAGAAGGATGGCTCAAATGGACAGACCTCGGCAAGAAGGATGGCCCAAATGGACAGACCTCGGCAAGAAGGATGGCTCAAATGCACAGACCTCGGCAAGAAGGATGGCCCAAATGGACAGACCTCGGCAAGAAGGATGGCCCAAATGGACAGACCTCGGCAAGAAGGATGGCTCAAATGCACAGACCTCGGCAAGGAGGATGGCTCAAATGGACAGACCTCGGCAAGAAGGATGGCCCAAATGGACAGACCTCGGCAAGAAGGATGGCCCAAATGGACAGACCTCGGCAAGAAGGATGGCTCAAATGGACAGACCTCGGCAAGAAGGATGGCTCAAATGCACAGACCTCGGCAAGAAGGATGGCCCAAATGCACAGACCTCGGCAAGAAGGATGGGCCAAATGGACAGACCTCGGCAAGAAGGATGGCTCAAATGCACAGACCTCGGCAAGAAGGATGGCCCAAATGCACAGACCTCGGCAAGAAGGATGGCCCAAATGCACAGACCTCGGCAAGAAGGATGGGACAAATGAACAAAGCTCGGCAAGGAGGATGGCTCAAATGGACAGACCTCGGCAAGAAGGATGGCAAAAATGCACAAACCTCGGCAAGAAGGATGGCACAAATGGAGAGACCTCGGCAAGAAGGATGGCAAAAATGCACATACCTCGGCAAGAAGGATGGCACAAATGGAGAGACCTCGGCAAGAAGGATGGCAAAAATGCACAAACCTCGGCAAGAAGGATGGCACAAATGGAGAGACCTCGGCAAGAAGGATGGTACAAATGCACAAACCTCGGCAAGGAGGATGGCACAAATGGAGAGACCTCGGAAAGAAGGATGGTGCAAATGCACAAACCTCGGCAAGAAGGATGGCAAAAATGCACAAACCTCGGCAAGGAGGATTGCACAAATGAAAAGACCTCGGCAAAAAGGATGGGACAAATGGACAAAGCTCGGCAAGAAGGATGGTACAAATAGATATGCAATCCTCATTAAGAAAGCTTTCAGAATATAGGTATACTTTGTTGTGACTTCATTGAATATTTTTACACGCTAGACGATCAATAAAAGCAAACCAATAATTTGTGTTAGCTGATACCTTGATTTGAATATAATCTGAGTTTGAATTTGAATCAGATTTATCACGCTATAGGATGAACGGAGTGCCTAACAGGTTTTGCAGCCCACTTGTAAAGGCAACCGATAGATAGAATTGGAATTTAGAAGTTGATTTGTTGGTGGATGCTCGGAAAATGCTAAACCAAAAACTATTGACCCAAAATTCATTTCGGGGAACGCGATCAACTCAGCCGGGAATAGCAGCCAACTCGAAAGCATCTGCTAGTTCGGCTGCTACACATTTTTATAAAATAGTTCAGATATAACGCTTTCCCAATTTCCCAAACTTCTCTAGTGTTTATATCAGGCTATGTAAACACGGCAAACGTTTCTATTTGTTAAATATAAATGAGCATAAATTGTTCATACTTATTTTTTTATTGTCATTATTGAGTTAACATAATTTAAGCTTAGTGTATTTATTGTAATTAATGTGAAATAAACTGAAACTAAAACTAAACAAAACTAGAAGCTAAAAACTAAAATAAAGCACACACTGATGCATTAATCTCAACTGTAAGACCAGTTTTACTACAGTCTCAAAAAAGTAATGATTATGTGCCGAAAAAGAGAAATGTTAAAACAATTATGTTAACCCATGTCAGACACAATTAAAATCTTTCCAGATGCAATATTATAATCAAAATTTGCTTCCTTTTCCCTCAAAGCACACAACTTTGCTGCCTCATATGACTTAAGTAATTAGCCATCCTGAGCTTGAAGTGACTGGGAATGACTACAGAAATATTAATGTAATCACAGGGAGCCCGGCTTTCCTTTGCGGCATTCAATATTCATTATTCTTTACGTAATTGCTTTTTATGGGTTTACAGTACAGATCTGATTACAGCTTGTGTAACCGAAGCCGATCTTAAACCACAGGAAACCCATAAAAAGCAATTACGTAAAGAATAATGAATATTGAATGCGGCAAAGGAAAGCCGGGCTCCCTGTGATGTAATAGCTGTTATAACCGATGCATGTAAGTGAGATGCAAATGAGACAACAAGTATTGTATCGATCCAATAGCCTCACTTGTATGATTCTTAAAACAAAACTTGCACGCATCTCATTTGCACGCATCCATAATAACAGTTATTAAGAATTGAACTTCCTCACAAAAAGGTCATACTAATATTAGTACTATTAACTACGAGTTTGAGCATTTTTGGATGAAAACTTACTGAGCTAGTGGCAAAAAAAAAAAAAAAAAAAAAAAAAAAAAATCAACATGTGAGTGAGTGTTGTGTGCATAAAATACTGAATGTAGTGGTAGTGTGTGTGAGTGATAGTGTCCCCAATTAGTGCGAAAAGCGCTACAAAGACTAGACACTTAAATAAAGAGATTTATTATTATAAGAGATATTGTATAGGGTTGAAGACCGTCCCCCAAAACCATACATTTCGCTCTTATCTTTACGATTTGCTTACAGCTTGCTAATCAGTCAGTATTTGCTCGAATGTTAAAAAACTTGGTAAGGTTTTTTATTTGATGGGTGTTTTTTTAAATTAGATTAATATTTCTATACTCGTTCCCAGTCCCTTCCTCAACCTACGAACGAAGATGCATTGCGTTTTCAAGGCCGATTTTTACTATCATAAAGAACAAGAACAATTATTTGGATTGCGGAAATCTGATGCATCGTCCCCTTGCTAGGGCTGACCTGCCACAGAATTTTGAAAAATGAACCAACATTGTTTTTTGAACTCATTGCGAAATTGTTCATTCCTGAACGAAAACAAGATAGGGTTAAAAGAAGAATTAATGCCAAGACAGATTATACCAAACGTTTTCCAAAATATATATCGATGTATCACAGATATCTTCTCTGCAAGTTGGTTGAAAATATAAATTACAATTAAGGGTAAAATAAAAAAGAAGACATTGGTGAACATGATGAGTGCAATCCTGCGAGCCAAACTGTTTTCTCTTTGTAACTGTACGGTCTTCTGGTTAGTCTTTTGGAAATCCAGATACATATGACCATATAAGGCAATGGCAACAATGTATAATACGACTCCACTACCTGCCACATAGTGGAGCACTGGTATTTCTTCAGAACTACTCAAGGGGACACACATGCCTTCTGTCTTCCTTGAAAATGTTGGGGAAATCATAAAACTAACCGCAAGCGACAAAGATAGACTCCAGGCAATCACTATAGCAACATAAGCCATTCTCCTGGTGATCCTGATGTGTGGTCTCATGCAGTATACAACAGCTAAATACCTTTCTAAGGTCATTATAAACGACATCATTGGACTTGAGAACTGTCCAATTAAGAAAAAGAGTCCAACAATTCTGCAATAGTACGGCAGGTAAAAATCATCGTATTTAAGAGCATCCATCATCTGCCTTGTTGATGTAATGATGATCATGTAGAATGACATCAACAGGTCTCCTACAGCAATATTAGCCACAAGAACATGTGCTACAGACTCTCGTAAAACTCTGCTTCTTAAAGTTGCCATGATAACAATCAGGTTAAAAACCATTGCACAAATGCCTTCTACTAAAGTGATAATGTGAATCCTTTGAATCAAGTTCCAGCAATAGGGAATTATTACGGTCTTAATGTAATACCAAGTGTGTTGTCGTTCGTTTTCAAAAAATGTATGTGTTGAATTCAATGAATATTGATAAGATTTAACTCTGGTACAGTAAAAATAAAATCCGCTTTTCTCGATGATGTCCCCGTAGCTGGCATCACGGAAATATACTTTATGTCTAGAACATTCATTTGGTCTTGTAAGTAAGGCATTCGGCATAACATTTTCATCGATACTGGGTGGAATGTTTTCAACAAATGAATAGTTTTCCTGTGTTTTTCGGAAGTTCCTTTTTAAAATATAGCATTTGAATGGTCGCCAATATTGACCAGGTTTTTCCATCCACAATAAATAGATGATTTTCAGGTTTGGTAGTGACAGGATTTGTTGGTCTGGTTTCCAATAAATATTTTGTGCAATGTTCAGCATGATGAGGTTTGGTAGATCTTGTTCAATCAACGTTGTGTCCCACTGTTTGATCATGTTGTCTTGGAGATTTCTGTTTAAGAATTTAAAAAAATGAATCGAATTACTTAATTTTTTCATCATGTTTTATTCTTTTGAAGGGCATTTGATTTACAGATTAGGAAATACATGTCGCAGTACTATTCGTGTCCCCAATATAAATTTTACTTTCAATCCGAACTTAAAGATACGTTATAGGTTGGGAAAATATCCTAAGTCAAGCTTTTCCAGCTTACTACGTTGACCATACTTATTGCATTTTATACACCTTATAGTACTCTGAACAAAATTTCTCGATTGTGATTGGTCGAGAGCAGTACAATTAGAGCGTTAAGAGGTACTCCATAGGGGTACCAATTAAGTCGCTATGGAAACACTGCTAAACACAGCCAACAGCTGCAAATTTGAGTGTAAACAAAAATCTTTTTAATTAGACTTTTTTGGAGAAAATCGGCCAAAGAGACAGACGAATGCCTTCACTTCGACATACTTGTCTTTATACAATTTTGTTCAATGAACTATAAATAAAAAATCACACGACCTTCTCTTACAATTTGGAATTAATAGCCACTCTTACCATTACTCGTACCTATTAATTTCCAAATTGTACTCGAGGTCGTGCGATTTCCTATACTAATTGCAAGAACGTTGTCAAATAAAAATAAAAATTAGGAGGAATTAATTATTTTTTTTACAAAACAGACGTAATTATTTCACAACCTTCCCTTAAAGAATACAACTTTGCACAATTTAACTTACAACTCCTGTAGTTTTAATAAGAGCCTGAACGATCCTTGATTGATGGTATGTATTTTATTGGAAGACAGAGTTCTGAAAAAAAACACAACGGATTTAGGAAGTTAGGAAGTAATAACAATGAAACCTATAAGCCAAATTCTTAATTGTTAGTTGAAGTCATTTAAGAACTGAACTTAGTCATTATAATACAATAATGGCAAGAACCAATGACAAAACTTTTATCAACTATTCAACAACGAAGATCATTTTTTTTCTACTCACAGATAAATTAGGTTTGAATAATTTTGAAACGAGTGACGAGGAATCTCTTGAATGTTGTTCCATGAAAGATTCCTATGAAACAAATTGATTAAAAGAAGCCAGTGATCAAGGAAACCAAGAAACAAACAAAACAAACAATCTAAGTAAGTAAAAGAAGAAAATAAAATCAATAATTCTTACAATCGAGCAACATTATTTGGTGCACTTATGATCAATTTCAGGTCATTCACGTGCTCAAAGTGACATCTTGCAGTGACGTCAGTAAAATCGTCACCAAAACATTTGCACATCAAAGGGTCACGTGCTTCGCAGGTTATCCAATGGGAACTGTTGGTGGAATTCGTTGATGCTGAATGCAAAATAACCAGGTAAAAAGTTGTGAAGAAGAAAAGCTGAAAAAATATAATATAATATGGAAATTATTCGAATAAATAAAAAATTTAAAAAAATTAAAACAATTATAGTTGCATATTTAATATAACAAGTGGAATTATCATCGTGATTTCAATATCAAAATCTTTGTTTTCCGAGATCACGAGATATCACTTGTCACTTGCCGTCTGTGCCGATTTTTGATTATATTAGTTGCCCCGCCAGTTGCTTTTTAATACGAATTTAAAGTTATAATCAGCTGCTGTGTTAGCCGTATCCGAGAGAAGATCGACGATAACTTTGGAAATAAGCAACTAACCTGAAACTGGGTACACTATTTTATCAAGTGATATCTCGTGATCTCGCAAACGTAATCAACAGTGGTTTCCGATCAATACCGACTGTCCTTGAACTCCGCGAAGAGAACTATGTGAAAATTTGAATAATTCGCTTTAACTTAAAAAGATAAATTTATAAAAAAAGAAAGAAAAAGTTTCTATATTTATTCAGTATAGACAGTCAATGTCATTAATGTTGTCCACCAAAAAAGACATTTAGACCAAAGGAAATGTCACGTGATACCTAATACACTCGCTCTAAATGCTCGATACCAGCAATCATTCTATAAGTAGAGTTAATAATTATTATTCTCTGTTCATTGGTACTCATTATAGAGTTTGAAACCAGAATTTATATCGTTTAAAACAAATAAACAAATCATCACGTGATACTTCTTTTGGTCTTTAAGTCTTTTTTCACAGGACAACCTTTTTGACATGATGACTGTATACTTTATTCGAGTTTTCATTAAAAGCTTTCGCGCTAATATATACTAGTTATTTATTATACCGACGAATATACGACTTTCCTGCATTCTGATTGGCTGTGTTTTCTATGGTGTGGGATAAGTAAATTTAGGCACTGCCTAAAAGCGGAGCTCCCAAGAGTACATGTAGTGCTAAATACGTGACAAGCGTGTGATCACGCGGCGTTACGAAACAGCGTGACCACCTTTTCTTCTGGAGTTTTACAAGCAGGGGAAAAATGAAAGAAAAATCAATATTTTAAGCCTTCAAAAACATCAGAAAACGTATTCAATTCGAAGAAATATAATTATAGATTATAGAACATATGAATACATGTATAGAACAAAGGATGTTTTCAGTCAGCAGATGTTGGAAAGTGAATCGAACTACATCAAAAGTTGTCGAAAAATATTATAAGCTATAAGCTTACATTCAGTTGAATTTCACATACAAGAACAAGAGATAGATTTATTGATGCAAAATAATACTTTTCTTTGTTAGTCATTGGTTTGTGAAAATGCTATTGGGAATTTATTCTCAACTTTAATCTAGCGAAATATCTTACAAGAACATGTCCATAAACACAAACAAGCTTCAGTTTCTCAGTTGTAAGCTCATTTTGCGATTGTGTAAGAATCGAGAGAGAGAAAGAAAAGAAAAAAAAAGAAAACCAGGAAGGAAAATTAATGTTTTGAAAAGTAAGGGAAAAACTTAAGAAAAAACAAAAGGCTCGAAGGAAAATACCAAGAACTACATACTCATAGTTTTTGACAGCAAAGTTAGCAGTCATTAACACCTGCCCAAATTTTCTCTCGCCCTCTAGAGGAAATATACAATTAAAATTTATACAGTCGACGTCGATTTACCAAAGCAAATTTCTTAGGTATCATTTTCCAAAAATTGAGCTAAATTTAACGTACTTACCCTGAGGAAAATATCCATCATATGAAGTTTAAATTTTTTGCTGTGTTGTTCTCTTCTTTCACTCCAGAAAAACGAAATCCAATTTGTTGTGTTTTAATAAAAACTTTAGTCTACAAATAGTTGTCAAAAAATCAACGTCAATCAAGGTTATTTTTAATTTAGAAGTTTATCACAACAGTTCTTGATAACAACGCCAATGTCCACCTACTATGAATTTGTCTGTACATAAATTCATGTCTCTTGCTTATATTGCTTTCAACTAGATAACATGCATTGCCTATCATATTTTTACAATTAATTTTCTGTCCAGGACAGTAAGATATTCAGTTCATTTTAATAAAAATAATATAAAACATATAAGATATGAGATGTGTTTTCTTTCAAAGGAAACAATAATATAGAGGCTACCTAGCGACTTTTCTGATGAAATTTTCATTTCTAATCTCATTCATAATTCATCAGATCAAAACTGAAAGAATTATACGACTTGATTTTGTTAGTTAAACAGCGATTCGTCACTGAAAAAAATGTTAAGTTCGTAACTGACATATATATTCAATTAAAGATTCATCAAATATCGTAAACAAATAGAACATTTGATGGTTGATAGTTTTTCTAATTTCTTGGGCATGTAATAAGAGGTAAATGTTTTTGAGTCATTGCTGGGCAGAAAGGGTTTGTCAACTAGTAAAGTGTTTCTCTGCATTGCGGGAATCTGATGCATCGTCCTCTTTCTAGGGTTGACCTGCCACAGCATTTTGAAAAATGAACCAAAACTTTCTTCTAAACTCATTCCGAAATTGTTCATTCCTGAACGAAAACAAGATAGGGTTAAAAGAAGAATTAATTCCAAGGCAGATTATACCAAACGTTTTCCAAAATGCGTATTGATGTATTATAGATATTTTGTCTCCAAGATCATGGTTGACAATAAAAACAACAATCAAGGGCAAAATAAAAAAGAAGACATTTGTGAACATGATGAGTGCAATCCTGCGTGCCAAGCGGTTTTCTCTTTGTAACTGTACGGTCTTCTGGTTAGTCTTTTGGAAATCCACATACATGTGACCATATAAGGCCATCGATAGAATGTATACACCGACGCCAAATCCTCCCACGTAATAAAGGACTTGTTTACCGTCAACATTAGCTAAGGGAACACACATGCTGTCTGGCTCTGTAGAAAACTTTGGTGAAGTCATGAGGCTGACTGCAAGTGAAATTGACAAACTCCAGACAATTACCATAGCAACATAGGTCATGCATTTGGTGAGTCTGATGTGTGGTCTCATGCAGTATACAACAGCTAAATACCTTTCTAATGTCATTATGAACGACATCATTGGACTTGAGAACTGTCCAATTAAGAAAAAGAGTCCAACAATTCTGCAATAGTGCGGCAAGTAAAAGTCATTGAAAAAGTCACTAACAGTAACCATCTGCCTTGTGGATGTAATTATGATCATGTAGAATGAGATGAACAGGTCTCCTACAGCAATATTAGCCACAAGAACATGTGCTACAGACTCTCGTAGAACTCTGCTTCTTAAAGTTGTGATGATAACGGTGAGGTTAAAAAGAATTGCAAAAATGCCTTCTATCAAAGTGATAACATTAACTTGGTTGACCAATGTCCAACAGTGCGATGTTTCTAATCCCCTAGTGTAATACCAAGCATTTGGTTGTCGTTCAAGAGAAAAGTGACGTTTGGGGATTGAATCTACGGCAGAAAGATACGATTCAAATCTTGTACAATGAAAGTAAAAGCCTCTTTCGTCGATAAAATTCCAATATGTCACATCTCGGAAAAACAATTTTCCCTGAAAACAGTTATCTTGTTTAAAAAATAAGATATTTGGCAGAACTTTTTCTTGAATGGAGTTTGGAATTTTCATCACAAATATGGAGTTGTTAGCTTGTGTTTTTCCGATATTCTTTCTTACCAAATAACACCGAAAAGGCATCCAATGTTCTTTCTTTCGGAGCATGAAAAATATATAGATAATCTTAAGGTTTGGTAGCGACAGGATTTGGTGGTCTGGTTTCCAATAAATATTTTGTGCAATGTTCAGGAAGATGAGGTTTGGTAGATCTTGTGCAATCAATGTCGTGTCCCACTGTTTGATGATATTGTCTTGGAGATTTCTGTTGCAAAAAAAAAAATGGTAGGTTTGTTATCTGCCCTATAGATCAAAAAAACTCTTTGAGGGGCTTCTTTGAATTATATACCCAAACGCGTACGAAGAAAACCCCATACATCGTTTACTGATTTTCTGAAACGTCCCCCCCCCCCCCCGATATGTTAGAGTTCCTGGGCTTTTATTAAGGATCAATACTTTTTTCATTGCTATGTGCTAATAATCGAGGCAGCAATCGTGACAGGGAAATCAAGCAAATAGACAACCGCCAATCAAATAAACCGGAAAAATAAATGTCCATGAATCTTAAACTATCACGATATTTTTGATTGATAGCAGTCTATTTGCTTGATTTCCCTGTCGCGACTGCTGTCTCGATCAGCGCATAGTAAATGAAAACAGTAACAATTCGTTTACTTACAACTCTCGTAGTTTTGATAGACCTGTAAACGCTCCTTCACTGATGCTCTGTATGTTGTTAGAAGACAACGACCTGAAGATACAGATGTACCGATTAATTAGCTAACATCATAATTCATGGTCCAGACTTCCCTCATTTACCTTTGATACATCCCACATGCTCAAACATTTAGCTAGAATATAACTCAGAATAGAAAAACTTGTTCAGTACGTAGTCACTAGCTTGTGCAGGGGCTTAAAAAAAATCCAAATCAACCTGACAGGAATCGAGCCTGTGACCTTCCGGATACTGGTCAGATGCTCTACCACTGGGTTACAGGGAGACCCGTGGCCATTTTTTACGGGGTTGATATGACACTCGGCCCGCATACTCGGTTAGGCTCGAGATGTCGACGTTCAGTTCAGAACGCCGCAATATATAGTAAATATAATAAGAGATAGAAAATATGAAGCTATCTCAAAAATTTAAACAATCTATCTGCGGAAAACTGGTTATAACTTGTTTAGGTTTTTACTGGTCTGAGAAAATGGAAGTGAAAAATGTACTAATCGGAATCCTTGTAGTTTCTTTGAAAACGGATGCAGTTAGTAGTGTTTGTGCGACAGCATTGCATGGGAAAACTGCTGCAATCAATGGTGATTGGTCAGTTCGCTAGAGTCGAAGTCGGAATCAGTCATGAATTACAATTAAACGTTCTGACAAAGCAAAACTCAAACTGGTCTGTACTTACAGGTAAATCAGGTTTGAAAAGTTTTGAAACGAGTCACGAGGAATTTCTTGAATGCTGTTCCATGAAAGATTTCTTAAAAAATAATAATCATTCACAATAAGATTTAAATATTTGATTCAAGATTTTATTGAAAATTATATAGAAATTCATCGATCAAAACCACAAAGCCAAATAGTTCTTACAATCTAACAACATCTTTATAGGTAATGAAGATGAATTTCAGATCGGTTAAATGATCAAATTTACATCTTACGATGACGTTAGTCAAGACTTTACTTGCACATTTACATAACATGGAATCACGGGTATCGCAAGTTGTCCAATTAGAGCTGTTGGTTAAGCCTGATGCCTTCGAAGGTAATATTATGAAACTCGCTGATGCAGCAAACAAAAGCTGTTAAAAAGTATGAAAGAGAGTAATAGTTAGAAATATTTGTTTTCCCAAGTGTGGTAGAGAGGAACTTATGAGTGAAACACGACTGAAAGTTTTTTTTTTCATTTCAAATTACACGTCATTCTCTTGAGAATAGGATTTTATTTGAGTTTTATTTACATCCTCGACCAGAAGGGGCTTATTTAATGAATATATACACATTTTGTTTCTCAACTTTGGAAACTACTGAAAATTCTGTATGAAAACGGTCGTTCAACAGTTTTGCTATAGTTCCATTATATAACAAGACTTGCTTGCTTGATTGTAATTTTGTTTTTGGCATTTTCAAACACAGCATATGGTTTGTAAACCCGAAACATTAGTGACTTTGCTCGAGGAAAGCATCAAATATAAGAATTACCTGAACTAAAGAAGTCATGACCAGTTCTGCTGTTCACACTCAGTTGAACCTGGATCTCTGAAATCCGTCTTTGGTAATATAATTTCAATGTCGATTGAAGACCATATCTGAATTCATGATGAATATATTCCTTATTTAACTTATTCTAACAGCACTAAATCAGATATTTATATTTTTACTCAGTGTTTAGTCATTCAGAAATGTGATTGGATGATCAAGGTCTATCAATCTTATTTTCTTATTCGAAACATCGTTTCGCTGACTTTGACATCCTTATATAGTTAAAAATACTTAAGATAGTACGCGCGCTCTCATTGGTCGAGAGCTGTGTTTTCATCACGCTATGAAGGAACGGAAATGACGTAACAAGCATTTTTTAAGTATTTTTTAATAGAAATAAAACATTTTCTCCGTGCCTTCATAGCCTGGTGAAAACCGAGGCTACGCGTATGGGAGAATTCTAGAGCAGATCAGTGAAAACCCGAGACGAAGTCGATTTATTTATTTCTTAAATAATTCATAACTAGCGTTATTTTTTAATCAAACTTTTTGGGTGCTATTAATTTTTTCGAATGGCAGAACGAAAAATGATTGATATGACCAAAAAATAGTTGTTCATATTAACATTTTAATCCAAATACATTGCTGGAGTGAACGTCAAAATTATAGCAACCTTGTGTTAATTCCAATCTGCATGGTGGTCAACATAAAAGGATCCCCATCTACTGGGGATTGATCGTGAAATCTTCTTAATCTTAATATATTTTTTATTGATTTGTTTTCTAGATAGGTGTTCAGTGTCAGGTGCCTACACAGGAAATGAAATAGCGCAAAAGAAATAAAATCTTTCATGATATATTCGCGTCACCTTTGAATTAAAACACGATCATTTTGAGTCACCAAAATTGTCGACCAAAAAAAGTTAGTTGTATGACAACAAATAAAGCTCAAAATCACAAAATCAAGGTACCAGTCGCATTTGATCGGATGAATGAATGGATGAATATTCATTCCCAGTTTTTGTCTTCCTTTTCACGATTGACTTGCAACAGAATTATGACGAAAGAGACAATATTTTCGAAATTCGTCGCGAAATTTCTCATTCCTAAAGGAAAATAAGATAGGATTAAATAACGAATTGATTCCGAGGCAAGTTATGGTGAACGAACGCAAGAAAATAAATCTCCCGGTTTTGCTTATATGTCCAAGATTGCTGACGACGGGGGTTAACATCAAGGGAAACACAAGAAAGAAGCCATTTGTGAACATGATGAGTGCAATCCTGCGTGCCAAACGGTTTTCTCTTTGTAACTGTACGGTCTTCTGGTTAGTCTTTCGGAAATCCCGGTACATATGACCATATAAAACTATTGAGATGATGTACAAAAGAAGTCCAGTTCCAGCCACATAATGAAGTACTTCTACGCCGTCAATGTTATTCGAAGGGGCACAAATACTGTCTGTTTCTCTTGCGAACTGTGGTGATGTCATGAAGCTAACTGCCAGTGAAATTGACAAACACCAAACAATAACCATGGCAACATAAGCCATTCTCCTGGTGATTCGGATGTGTGGTCTCATGCAGTATACAACAGCTAAATACCTTTCTAATGTCATTATAAACGACATGTTTTGATTTAATAACTGTCCAACTACTAATCCAAATCCTAAAAATCTACAATAGTATGGAAGATAAAACGCATAATAACCATCGGCATCCATAACTTGTCTTGTGATGGTAATTACAGTCAAGTAGATCGAAAACATCAAATCTCCTACAGCAATATTAGCCACAAGAACATGTGCTACAGACTCTCGTAGAACTCTGCTTCTTAAAGTTGTGATGATAACAATCAAGTTCAAAACCAAAGCACAAATTCCTACTACCATAGTCAAACCGCTATGAACCTTCTGAATTGAGCTCCAACACTGTGGCTGTATCCGGATATTAACGTAATACCAACTTTTTGGATGATACTGTAGAATTTTAGAGTAGAGTTTTACTTTGGCTAATACAATCTCACAATGGAAATAAAAGCCACTTCCATTGATAGCATCCGTGTAGCTTACATCCCTAAAACCCAGTTTTCTATATCTGCAATATTGTGGATCTAAAAGTAATGTAGTAGGGCTCACTTCAGTATCAATGTCGTTTGGGAGATTCTCTGTCAGCCAATGATGCATATAAGATGTGTTGTTTCTGAGCAAATAACATCGAAAAGGCCTTGCATAATATATTGATATTTTAAAGTCCAGGATTAAATAGATAATCTTCAGGTTTGGTAGTGACAGGATTTGTTGGTCTGGTTTCCAATAAATATTTTGTGCAACGTTCAGGAAGATGAGGTTTGGTAGATCTTGTTCAATCAACGTTGTGTCCCACTGTTTGATCATGTTGTCTTGGAGATTTCTGTTATTTAAAAAGTGACGATATTACAAGGTTTAGTGTATTCTTTTTGTTGAAAGGGCAATCCAGAAAAATTGAAAGTGGTGAGATAATAAATTACTATCATTGCTTATATTTCGTTATGGTCAAATGAAAAAATATTGGAGATATATATTGCATCTTATTCACTTGTTTCTTATTCTCATCTTTTAAAAATTGTCTCTAGCATTCATGCGAAGTGCATAGTCTTAAATATCGTTGGCAACAATTGATGATATCTGTTTAATCCTTTTGATTTATTATTAATCAAATATCGTGCTAATAATAGAAATTAATTGGAACTAATTTAATGAGCAAAGACAAAGGTTCTTTCATCAATGTCATAGTCATTAAAATCATCATAAACAACAACAGCAAACGCCAAATATGTTGTAAAGAGGGGACTGATTTCTTACTTACAGTTCTTGAAGTCTCGCTAGTCCATTGAAAGCTCCTTGACTGATAGTTTGTATCTTATTGGAGGACAGCGATCTAGCAAATTTGAATTTGAATATGCTTAAAAACATTTTTAAATGAAGAAGAAATGAAAATATTGGACTTAAAAGAAATAAAAGTGAAAGAAAAAGACAAGAAATACTATATTTTTAGAAATAAAATCAAATAGCAAAAAATTACGTTTTTGAACACATATAAATTTATATCTTTGAGATATAGAAACATCACCATATACATATACGTTGATGAATTAAAGAAACATTTACATACTTACAAATAAACTAACAGAGTATATCCTTTGAAAGAATTACGAGGAATATATTGTATGTTGTTTCCAGACAGATTTCTGAAAAAGCAATACACAGGGACATATATAATGATAATAAATGTAAAAATACAGAAGGTTGAAGTAGCAATTTATTATATTATGAACTTAAACACAACCTACAAACACCTATGTGATTTGTTTTTATTATTATTGTTATTATTATTATTATTATTATTATTATTATACTATTATTATTGTCATTATTATATAAGAGAAAGAGATATATGGAATAAGCCATTAGCAGCCATAAGGCCCAGATTATTGTTATTGTTATTACTATTATTACTATTATCATTATCATTATTAATATTGTTGTGTCATCTGATTCTCAAGATCTAAAAATAACTCTTACATTCGAAGAACGGTTTGTGGCATGTTAATTATCATTCTTAAGTCCGTCACGTGATTGAAGCCACATCTTGCAATCACGTCTGTAAAGATCTCACGATTACACCGACAAACCAAAGAATTACGTGCATCACACGTTGTCCAATCAGAAGCGTTAGGAGTATCATTTGCTGTGGTTATTTTGTTTGTTGCCAGACAAATGATGACCATAACAAATGTTGCTTCAGAGATTGCCTGAACAAAAAAATGAAATTGTAAATTGAATAGATATTTTATTTTAGAAAAACTTTTAAATACAAAACAACAGCTGGATATTTTCTATTATTTGGGATGAATTTTCTTAATATGTAAATGTAAAAGTTATTTGTTCCCTATCCGGGGCACAACGCACTAATGACTAATCGCTACTCGTAATTGCAAGATGCATGGAAGCCTGTTAAATTCTCCAATTAAAATTAAATATCGTGTGGCGCATTCAAACGCACGTATATTGCTCGATAAAAAAGCTTCCCAGTTTTGTTATCTGTATCATCAAAGTCATATAATCATTGTAAGGATCGTTTTGGGGCATATAATTTCATTTTGTAAGCAAAAACATCGTTTATTCTTAAATGAAAAATAAAAAACACGACCGATTTGGGGCAAAAAATTATGATTCAATTATGAATGCTTTATTGGTTAATATGAAGTACTACTGAATACTTTATTGGTTAATTTGCACCACCTTATCAAATATCATTAAAAAGGTACAATTTTTAAGGAAAAAATTATCGAGTAAATCTTACAATAAAAACGCAAAGAGGGAAGGCCGGGGAGAGAGAAGAAGTTTTTGGTATTTTGGATAGTAAGAAAAAATAGTCACATGAGCTTTGAAAATGTCCATGGTTTTATGTAAAACAAATAAATTTTACATTTTAAACTATAAAATAATTGCTCATCGATAACATCTTGCTTCAAGATAAATGCTACCTCATTTTACCATTAAGTACCATATATTGTTCGTAAAAAGCACAATTACAGTATGAAAGCAAATAAATACCTTGGATATTGCAGTCATATTAACACTTCTTGTGGAAGGATTCAGTAGATTTTTTCTTATTCTGAGCAAGACATGTTCTGTATGTAATGAAAATGGGTAAAATAAACATGAATAACTGACGATTTCAGTTGTAAAGGAAATTAGATAAAAGCAGTCAAATTACCTTAAGTGGTGTGGACCAAAGAGATTTTCCCTTAAGAAAACAAATGCAAGGCTTTTTGTTTTTAGCAAGGAATAGTGAATAGGTCGGGCACTAACCGATCGACTTAAGAAGCAAACAGAGTGACATGAAGGAAAAGGCAACTATATTGTACTTGTAAGCGTAGCTTGTCTTTTATGCAAATGGGTTTTAACAGCTGTGTCTTAGAAACTCTTACAGGCACACTAATGGTGAAGATGCAATTAAAAAAAGGTAGCAGCTGAATAAAGATATTATTTTGACCAATCGTAGGAGACTGTTAAATTTATTGGTTCCACCCTGCATTGTGCCTCATGATGCAATGTGCTCAGGAAAGAAAAAAATCGCACTAAGGACTTTGCTGTTAATGGATGCCCCATGGCTTGGATAATAGCAATTACTTACGGGACAGACGTGAATACACTGTTGTAAACCTACATCTGACACGCTTCCAGCGTATTCGGTATTCCTCAAGGATCCGTGTTAGGACCACAGTTTTTGTCCTAGATTCATATACGTGTAGCGTCGACGTCTCTAGAAAGTCAGAGCTTCTCTTAAAGACACGATCAAAGATGAGATTTGGTATTCGTTTTGGTAGTCAGGAGGTTCAATGTTTTCTCAATATCCAAACGGCAAAAGAGTAAGTTGTCTCGTTTGTAAAATCAACAAAAAACAACTTGCACATTTGTAACTATCAAATCTACAAGTCTGACCGCACTTTCTTTTTCACAAAATATTTAAAAGTTCAATACTAAACGTGTATTCTAATCTTTTTCCGTCGGAAAAAGAGATAGAATACACCATAGATATATCACTAGGGCCTAAAACTGTGCCAAGCTTGAAAAAAATCGGTGGATCCCATGTAGCACCCTTTCCTGGTTTTGCCTGTTTCTATTATGGATACACTCTGAAAATCAATAATACGAATTAGTATAGGAAATCGCACGACCTCGAGTACAATTTGGAATTTAATAGGTACGAGTAATGTTTTGAAAGTTCTTGTAACTGCATGAGCCTTTAGGCGAGCTGTTAGCCTAAAGTTAGCTGTTATTGTGATTATCTGAAGACTCTTGAACTACATTGTCAGCTTCGTGGAAACTGGTGAGGGCTATCCGATCCAGCGTCACAGACGAAAAACAAATTCAAGCTTGAATAGACGTACCACCACATGTTTCTATCACAAGATCCATCAAGATTTTTAAAATGAACATTTATTTTGCACCATTACAAAGCTTGATACCTTATGCGTATATTGACGTGAAGAGTTTTACGATTTTATTATCCATAAAGCTCATTATAGCTAATTTTTACTAGCATCATTCCCACGTTGGTTCTGTGGAGAACAGTGATCTAAAACTTAAACATTGCTTTGTACTCAAACAAATGGCGCTTTTTTACTTTGGAACTGAGATCAAGAACTTCCCTCTACCGCGTGGAGGGTCACATCCATTTAAACACTTTTTTTCTGGTAAAGCAACTGGATCTTTGGTGTCTTTATGACCATCGTCATAGCTGCCATAATCTTCAGGATTATCATCTATTGGAAAAACGGCGCGACTGTGAGACACGTCAAGATTCAACAACAACACCAGGACAAGACATAGAGCAACTGTGGTCTTCATTTTCTTGCCACAACTGATTTTCTGTTAAAAACATAAACATTGAATTTGAATTTGACTTTCAGACTTTGTCATAGTTTTTAAGAAATTGTTCATTCCTTTAGTCCGATCTCAGGAAAGAAAAACTCGCTAAGGACTTAGTTTGCCGTTAATGGATCCCTTATGGCTTGGATAAGCTGTTACTTACGGAACATTCGTGCCCTGAATACACTTTTGTACATAAATGTACAACTGACACGCTTCCAGCGTATTCGGTATTCCTCAAGGATCCGTGTTGGGACCAACACCTTTTGTCCTTGATTCATATATTTGTAACGTCGACGTCTCTAAAAAGTTAGAGCTTCTAATAAACGCACCATCAAAGATGAGATTTGGTGCTCGTTTTGGTAGTCAGGAAGTTCAATGTTTTCTCAAAATCCAAATGGCAAAAGAGTAAGTTGCCTCGTTTGTAAAATCAACAAAAAACAACTTGCACATTTGTAACTATCAAATCTACAAGTCTGACCGCACTTTCTTTTCCACGAAAGATTGAAAAGCTGAATACTAAAAGAAACGAAGTTTTAAACAAAAAGCTATCCTACACTACTGACAAAATCGGTACACTGTGCAAAGTTAAGCAATTTCAAAGTAAATAAAATCCCTACCTCAGTTCAGTCTTCAAGGTATTGGAAAGAGTCGATGTTTAATGAAACCATAGACGAATCAACACTTTAAGACTTGGTATATGATGTCATATCTCTATTTTATGATTGAATGTTGAAACAAATTGCCCCCTCCCCCGGCCCTTATAGTGAGCTATTGTTATAAAGAAAATAAAAAAAAGACAAGACTTCGAAAGGCCAATAATGAAGATAAGTTTGAAAAGAATTAAGAGTGTGTCTACGGTAGTGATAAATGGGAGTTCACCGATTTTGCTCAAACAGTTGATTTCTTTACTATCTCGCTAATTTTCTTGGATAGTAAATTATAAAATCCCTAGGCCCCACAACTGTGCCACGTTTGAGCAAAATCATGAACCCCCCTGTAGTACCCCCTGCTGGTTTTGACTGTTTCTTTTATGTACAAACTCAATAATACGAATTATTATATGAATAACAGCGTTTCTGGAAAGTTAAAACGTTTTCGCATGTATTATTGCCCTAAAGACATCGTTAGATATACTATGAAGTGCTCCATTCAACAGTTAGAGCTAACTTAAGATTCTTATGGTCAAGTTTTTTTTTATCAAATTTCAAATAGAAAAAGAATATGTTTTTTATATCCATTGTCTTGCTTATTTATAACGTGGTTATCGTTGTCTCGTTTGCAAACTAGCATTTCGACGGTCGTCAATTAAAATACTTTTTCTTTAAATTATCTAATTATTTTCTTGATTCCAGGGTCTTTCTCCATGTTATTCAATTTGCTAACCCTTCACAACATCCAACATCAAACACCCTAAATCCCAATTCCATCTGTGAATTAGCCGTGCCCTAAATATGATCAGCCCAAAGTTTGTTTCAGGGCATCAAAAATTGCTTAAGGTTTTTAAGAAGTTCAAACTTATATTTCTCATTTGATAATAAGCTATTTGTTTGCAACACGTTGAAAATAATAGTGGCCATAATAAGTTTTTTTCCAAAGCAACTTTCAAGAGAAGCGTAAATACTTCCAACGCATAAACATATGACAGCGTCTCTGGAAAACCAAAATGCTATAAGATATCATCAGAGACACGATCAAGTGTTTCATTGCCATTCCAACTAAATGAATCCTTACAATATGTTAGCTGTTATATATTGTGATTATCTGAAGACTCTTGAACTACATTATCAGCTTCGTGGAAATTGGTGAGGGCTATCCGCTCCAGCGTCACAGATGAAGAACAAATTCAAGCGTGAATAGACGTACCACCACATGTTTCTATCACAAGATCCATCAAGATTTTTAAAATGAACATTTATTTTGCACCATTACAAAGCTTGATACCTTATGCATATATTGACGTGAAGAGTTTTACGATTTTATTATCCATAAAGCTCATTATAGCTAATTTTTACTAGCATCATTCCCACGTTGGTTCTGTGGAGAACAGTGATCTTAAACTTAAACATTGCTTTATACTCAAACAAATGGCGCTTTTTTCCTTTGGAACTGAGATTACCCGCCTCCTTTTCTATCGCAACATCCCCTTAAAGACGAACGCTTTATTTCTAGTGGAGCAACTGGATCTTTGGTGTCTTTATGACCATCGTCATAGCTGCCATAATCTTCAGGATTATCATCTATTGGAAAAACGGCGCGACTGTGAGACACGTCAAGGTTCAACAACAACACCAGGACAAGACACAGAGCAACTATGGTCTTCATTTTCTTGCCACAACTGATTTTCTGTTAAAAACATAAACATTGAATTTGAATTTGACTTTCAGACTTTGTCATAGTTTTTAAGAAATTGTTCAGTCCTTTAGGTCCGGTCTCAGGAAAGAAAAACTCGCAAAGGACTTAGTTTGCTGTTAATGGATCCCCCATGGCTTGGATAAGGAGATACTTATATTACGGAACATTCGTGCCCTGAATACACTTTTGTAAATAAATGTACAACTGACACGCTTCCAGCGTATTCGGTATTCTTCAAGGATCCGTGTTAGGACCAACACTTTTTGTCCTTGATTCATACATGTGTAACGTCGACGTCTCTAAAAAGTTAGAGCTTCTAATAAACGCACCATCAAAGATGAGATTTGGTGCTCGTTTTGGTAGTCAGGAGATTCGATGTTTTCTCAAAATTCAAACGGCAAAAGAGTAAGTCGCCTCGTTTGTAAAATTAACAAAAAACAACTTGCACATTTGTAACTATCAAATCTACAAGTCTGACCGCACTTTCTTTTCCACGAAAGATTGAAAAGCTGAATACTAAAAGAAACGAAGTTTTAAACAAAAAGCTATCCTACACTACTGACAAAATCGGTACACTGTGCAAAGTTAAGCAATTTTAAAGTAAATAAAATCCCTACCTCAGTTCAGTCTTCAAGGTATTGGAAAGAGTCGATGTTTAATGAAACTATAGACGAATCAACACTTTAAGACTTGGTATGTGATGTCATATCTCTATTTTATGATTGAATGTTGAAACAAATTGCCCCCTCCCCCGGCCCTTATAGTGAGCTATTGTTATAAAGAAAATAAAAAAAAGACAAGACTTCGAAAGGCCAATAATGAAGATAAGTTTGAAAAGAATTAAGAGTGTGTCTACGATAGGACCACGTTGGTAGTGATAAATGGGGGTTCACCGATTTTGCTCAAACAGTTGATTTATTTACTATCTCGCTAATATTCTTGGATAGTAAATTATAAAATCCCTAGGCCCCACAACTGTGCCACGTTTGAGCAAAATCATGAACCCCCCTGTAGCACCCCCTGCTGGTTTTGACTGTTTCTTTTATGTACAAACTCAATAATACGAATTATTATATGAATAACAGCGTTTCTGGAAAGTTAAAACGTTTTCGCATGTATTATTGCCCTAAAGACATCGTTAGATATACTATGAAGTGCTCCATTCAACAGTTAGAGCTAACTTAAGATTCTTATGGTCAAGTTTTTTTTTATCAAATTTCAAATAGAAAAAGAATATGTTTTTTATATCCATTGTCTTGCTTATTTATAACGTGGTTATCGTTGTCTCGTTTGCAAACTAGCATTTCGACGGTCGTCAATTAAAATACTTTTTCTTTAAATTATCTAATTATTTTCTTGATTCCAGGGTCTTTCTCCATGTTATTCAATTTGCTAACCCTTCACAACATCCAACATCAAACACCCTAAATCCCAATTCCATCTGTGAATTAGCCGTGCCCTAAATATGATCAGCCCAAAGTTTGTTTCAGGGCATCAAAAATTGCTTAAGGTTTTTAAGAAGTTCAAACTTATATTTCTCATTTGATAATAAGCTATTTGTTTGCAACACGTTGAAAATAATAGTGGCCATAATAAGTTTTTTTCCAAAGCAACTTTCAAGAGAAGCGTAAATACTTCCAACGCATAAACATATGACAGCGTCTCTGGAAAACCAAAATGCTATAAGATATCATCAGAGACACGATCAAGTGTTTCATTGCCATTCCAACTAAATGAATCCTTACAATATGTTAGCTGTTATATATTGTGATTATCTGAAGACTCTTGAACTACATTATCAGCTTCGTGGAAATTGGTGAGGGCTATCCGCTCCAGCGTCACAGATGAAGAACAAATTCAAGCGTGAATAGACGTACCACCACATGTTTCTATCACAAGATCCATCAAGATTTTTAAAATGAACATTTATTTTGCACCATTACAAAGCTTGATACCTTATGCATATATTGACGTGAAGAGTTTTACGATTTTATTATCCATAAAGCTCATTATAGCTAATTTTTACTAGCATCATTCCCACGTTGGTTCTGTGGAGAACAGTGATCTTAAACTTAAACATTGCTTTATACTCAAACAAATGGCGCTTTTTTCCTTTGGAACTGAGATTACCCGCCTCCTTTTCTATCGCAACATCCCCTTAAAGACGAACGCTTTATTTCTAGTGGAGCAACTGGATCTTTGGTGTCTTTATGACCATCGTCATAGCTGCCATAATCTTCAGGATTATCATCTATTGGAAAAACGGCGCGACTGTGAGACACGTCAAGGTTCAACAACAACACCAGGACAAGACACAGAGCAACTATAGTCTTCATTTTCTTGCCACAACTGATTTTCTGTTAAAAACATAAACATTGAATTTGAATTTGACTTTCAGACTTTGTCATAGTTTTTAAGAAATTGTTCAGTCCTTTAGGTCCGGTCTCAGGAAAGAAAAACTCGCAAAGGACTTAGTTTGCTGTTAATGGATCCCCCATGGCTTGGATAAGGAGATACTTATATTACGGAACATTCGTGCCCTGAATACACTTTTGTAAATAAATGTACAACTGACACGCTTCCAGCGTATTCGGTATTCTTCAAGGATCCGTGTTAGGACCAACACTTTTTGTCCTTGATTCATACATGTGTAACGTCGACGTCTCTAAAAAGTTAGAGCTTCTAATAAACGCACCATCAAAGATGAGATTTGGTGCTCGTTTTGGTAGTCAGGAGATTCGATGTTTTCTCAAAATTCAAACGGCAAAAGAGTAAGTCGCCTCGTTTGTAAAATTAACAAAAAACAACTTGCACATTTGTAACTATCAAATCTACAAGTCTGACCGCACTTTCTTTTCCACGAAAGATTGAAAAGCTGAATACTAAAAGAAACGAAGTTTTAAACAAAAAGCTATCCTACACTACTGACAAAATCGGTACACTGTGCAAAGTTAAGCAATTTTAAAGTAAATAAAATCCCTACCTCAGTTCAGTCTTCAAGGTATTGGAAAGAGTCGATGTTTAATGAAACTATAGACGAATCAACACTTTAAGACTTGGTATGTGATGTCATATCTCTATTTTATGATTGAATGTTGAAACAAATTGCCCCCTCCCCCGGCCCTTATAGTGAGCTATTGTTATAAAGAAAATAAAAAAAAGACAAGACTTCGAAAGGCCAATAATGAAGATAAGTTTGAAAAGAATTAAGAGTGTGTCTACGATAGGACCACGTTGGTAGTGATAAATGGGGGTTCACCGATTTTGCTCAAACAGTTGATTTATTTACTATCTCGCTAATATTCTTGGATAGTAAATTATAAAATCCCTAGGCCCCACAACTGTGCCACGTTTGAGCAAAATCATGAACCCCCCTGTAGCACCCCCTGCTGGTTTTGACTGTTTCTTTTATGTACAAACTCAATAATACGAATTATTATATGAATAACAGCGTTTCTGGAAAGTTAAAACGTTTTCGCATGTATTATTGCCCTAAAGACATCGTTAGATATACTATGAAGTGCTCCATTCAACAGTTAGAGCTAACTTAAGATTCTTATGGTCAAGTTTTTTTTTATCAAATTTCAAATAGAAAAAGAATATGTTTTTTATATCCATTGTCTTGCTTATTTATAACGTGGTTATCGTTGTCTCGTTTGCAAACTAGCATTTCGACGGTCGTCAATTAAAATACTTTTTCTTTAAATTATCTAATTATTTTCTTGATTCCAGGGTCTTTCTCCATGTTATTCAATTTGCTAACCCTTCACAACATCCAACATCAAACACCCTAAATCCCAATTCCATCTGTGAATTAGCCGTGCCCTAAATATGATCAGCCCAAAGTTTGTTTCAGGGCATCAAAAATTGCTTAAGGTTTTTAAGAAGTTCAAACTTATATTTCTCATTTGATAATAAGCTATTTGTTTGCAACACGTTGAAAATAATAGTGGCCATAATAAGTTTTTTTCCAAAGCAACTTTCAAGAGAAGCGTAAATACTTCCAACGCATAAACATATGACAGCGTCTCTGGAAAACCAAAATGCTATAAGATATCATCAGAGACACGATCAAGTGTTTCATTGCCATTCCAACTAAATGAATCCTTACAATATGTTAGCTGTTATATATTGTGATTATCTGAAGACTCTTGAACTACATTATCAGCTTCGTGGAAATTGGTGAGGGCTATCCGCTCCAGCGTCACAGATGAAGAACAAATTCAAGCGTGAATAGACGTACCACCACATGTTTCTATCACAAGATCCATCAAGATTTTTAAAATGAACATTTATTTTGCACCATTACAAAGCTTGATACCTTATGCATATATTGACGTGAAGAGTTTTACGATTTTATTATCCATAAAGCTCATTATAGCTAATTTTTACTAGCATCATTCCCACGTTGGTTCTGTGGAGAACAGTGATCTTAAACTTAAACATTGCTTTATACTCAAACAAATGGCGCTTTTTTCCTTTGGAACTGAGATTACCCGCCTCCTTTTCTATCGCAACATCCCCTTAAAGACGAACGCTTTATTTCTAGTGGAGCAACTGGATCTTTGGTGTCTTTATGACCATCGTCATAGCTGCCATAATCTTCAGGATTATCATCTATTGGAAAAACGGCGCGACTGTGAGACACGTCAAGGTTCAACAACAACACCAGGACAAGACACAGAGCAACTATGGTCTTCATTTTCTTGCCACAACTGATTTTCTGTTAAAAACATAAACATTGAATTTGAATTTGACTTTCAGACTTTGTCATAGTTTTTAAGAAATTGTTCAGTCCTTTAGGTCCGGTCTCAGGAAAGAAAAACTCGCAAAGGACTTAGTTTGCTGTTAATGGATCCCCCATGGCTTGGATAAGGAGATACTTATATTACGGAACATTCGTGCCCTGAATACACTTTTGTAAATAAATGTACAACTGACACGCTTCCAGCGTATTCGGTATTCTTCAAGGATCCGTGTTAGGACCAACACTTTTTGTCCTTGATTCATACATGTGTAACGTCGACGTCTCTAAAAAGTTAGAGCTTCTAATAAACGCACCATCAAAGATGAGATTTGGTGCTCGTTTTGGTAGTCAGGAGATTCGATGTTTTCTCAAAATTCAAACGGCAAAAGAGTAAGTCGCCTCGTTTGTAAAATTAACAAAAAACAACTTGCACATTTGTAACTATCAAATCTACAAGTCTGACCGCACTTTCTTTTCCACGAAAGATTGAAAAGCTGAATACTAAAAGAAACGAAGTTTTAAACAAAAAGCTATCCTACACTACTGACAAAATCGGTACACTGTGCAAAGTTAAGCAATTTTAAAGTAAATAAAATCCCTACCTCAGTTCAGTCTTCAAGGTATTGGAAAGAGTCGATGTTTAATGAAACCATAGACGAATCAACACTTTAAGACTTGGTATGTGATGTCATATCTCTATTTTATGATTGAATGTTGAAACAAATTGCCCCCTCCCCCGGCCCTTATAGTGAGCTATTGTTATAAAGAAAATAAAAAAAAGACAAGACTTCGAAAGGCCAATAATGAAGATAAGTTTGAAAAGAATTAAGAGTGTGTCTACGATAGGACCACGTTGGTAGTGATAAATGGGGGTTCACCGATTTTGCTCAAACAGTTGATTTATTTACTATCTCGCTAATTTTCTTGGATAGTAAATTATAAAATCCCTAGGCCCCACAACTGTGCCACGCAAAATCATGAACCCCCATGTAGCACCCCCTGCTGGTTTTGACTGTTTCTTTTATGTACAAACTCAATAATACGAATTATTATATGAATAACAGCGTTTCTGGAAAGTTAAAACGTTGTCGCATGTATTATTGCCCTAAAGACATCATTAGATATACTATGAAGTGCTCCATTCAACAGTTAGAGCTTACTTAAGATCCTTATGGTCAAGTTTTTTTTATCAAATTTCAAATAGAAAAAGAATATGTTTTTTATATCCATTGTCTTGCTTATTTATAACGCGGTTATCGTTGTCTCGTTTGCAAACTAGCCTTTTGACGGCCATCAATCAAAATAATCTTTTTAAATTATGTAATTTTCCTGTAATTGTAGATATCAATAAAAGGTATATCTAATATTTGCTGGTACACGCGCATATATTATATGACGAAAGCGATTCCTGCTGTTTTGTCGAGGTTTTAATGGTCTGCGTAGCTTTTGGCCATCATCAGAGTCAACATTCTACGTTACAATACGTAAACGTATACGTAATTAACAAATTTTTGCAATGGAACATTTTTGGAACATGGTGCGTGCGTTAAAAAGGGTGTAATTCATAGAGAAAAATTTATATATTGAGTAAATTTTATAAGAAAAACCCGTCCAGGGTTTTATATATATATCTAAACTCAAAGAAATGTTAAGAATAAGACAATTTTTTTGTATGTTGGATATTTAGAAAGAAAAATAAGAAGAGGCGGTCCCGCAAGATTTTATACATAGATACATAGATGGTTTATTTAGAATAAATAGCAGCCCAATGGCTGAATTACATATTCATATCATTAAAGACTTATAATTACATAGTTACAATTAATAGAAATACAAATTTTATGTGAAACTAAACTCAATTCAAAATCATAAAAAAGCATTTTTCCTTATTCCTCTTCAATAACATCTTGGTCTAGAAGTGACAGACGTTTGAGTCACTGAGTACGGTTGTACTTACAGTGGTACGGCTGGCGAATCTAAGTTGGATATTTTCTCTCTAAACTATAACTTACAATTCCAACTTTAGTCTTTCTAAAAGCATAACCAACCAATATATTTTTTCAAATGTCTTTTTTTTTTTAATTACAGCTTGATGTAACAAGGCTACCTTTGTAGGGAATATCATGGGTTGAGAGAAAGCACATGGAAGCGTTTCTTTCACACCGTTCGGAGATGATTGAACCCTCGGAATTGGGCTCATAAGGTTGAGAAATTATTCAATAAACCAAGAAGTCCTGTGATACCGGACTTTAGACCAGACATTTCTTCATTAGATTAACGAATTTAACATTGCGTTCGCTACAAAGCAGTAAATTTAAGTTTTCTAGGGGTTTAACTGAGGACCAACAGAGTAATGATCCTAGTCCTTCAAGAATGAGCAGCTACGGAATGAACTGTATAACATAAACAACGCTTTTTAAATTCATCACGAAAAACTTCGTTTCTAAACGAAAACAAAACGGGGTTTAAACAGGAATTCATTCCAAGACACGTGATCCCGAACGTCTTTAAAAATATATATCGAGCTTCTTTAGAAATACTCTTCAGTCCCGGAAGAGTTGCTATAGCTACCAAAGGAAGAACGAAGAAAAAAAAGTTGGTGAACATGATGAGTGCAATCCTGCGTGCCAAACGGTTTTCTCTTTGTAACTGTACGGTCTTCTGGTTGGTCTTTTGGAAATCCACATACATGTGACCATATAAGGCCATTACGATAAGGTATAGTATGACTCCAACACTGGCAATGTGCTGTAAAACTTTTTTGTTGTCAGAATTAGATGTAGGGACACACAAGCTGTCTGTTGCCTTTGAAAACTTTTGTGAAGTCATCAAACTGACTGCCATGGACAAAGACAGGCTCCAAACTATTGCCAATGCAACATAAGACATTCTCCTGGTCATCCTGATGTGTGGTCTCATGCAGTAAACTACAGCTAAATACCTTTCTAAGGTCATTATGAATGACATTCCTGGGCTTACAAACTGTCCAATAAGGAAAAAGAGACCAACAATCCTGCAGTAGTGCGGCCGGTACATGTTGTAATAGTTCTCAGCCGACATGCTTTGTCTCGTGGATGTAATGATGATCATGTAGAATGACATCAACAGGTCGCCTACAGCAATATTAGCCACAAGAACATGTGCTACGGACTCGCGTAGAACTCTGCTTCTTAAAGTTGTGATGATAACAATCAGGTTGAAAGTCATTGTGCAAATCCCTACTACCAAGGTGATGATGTGAAGCATTTGAACGGAGTACCAGCAAGATGACAAGATTTTTTCTCTAAAATGATATTCCTCTAGTTGGCCGACCGTATTACTGATGTTGCTTCTTTGGAGATCTTTGGATAAGAAAACAGTTTTTAAAGCCTCGCAATGAAAATAATATCCTTTATCCTTCAAAGTAACCAGATAGCTAGCATCACGGAAAAATACCTTCCTTAGGACACAGGTTTTTGAATTGAGGAAGAATAATTCCAGTGACACTTCCTTAAGAATATCATCGGAAAAAGTACTTATGAAAGAGTAATTTTTAGCATGCAGTTTTTTACTTCTTTGAACCAAGTAGCAACGAAATGAAGGATGGGCCTCATAATGCTGCAGCATTAAAAAGATGATCTTCAGATTTGGTAGTGACAGGATTTGTTGGTCTGGTTTCCAATAAATATTTTGTGCAATGTTCAGGAAGATGAGGTTTGGTAGATCTTGGTCAATCAACGTTGTGTACCACTGTTTGATGAGGTTGTCTTGGAGGTTTCTATAGAATTAAAAGTAATTTTCTATCAGTTCTTACTCCTCTCTCTTTCAAGTATGACATAATAGGAGCTGGAGAGCACGAAAGAAACAGGTTCGAGGACACTCCATTTGGAGTGCCTTAGATCAGATCTCAGCAGGAGTATATTTACATGACAGGTGCGGCCATGATGCAGAACCCTCATCCCATATCTACTGACAGGGACTAATGATACTTGTCTTAGATAATTTTAATGCCGGTTTTCCACAAGTGTGTTTTAGTAACTTTTAGACAGAGCGCACGTTATACGAGAAATAAATGTTTTGTCATATCTTTATTATTTTATCCACTGGAACAGACTTACAGCTCTCGTAGTTTCGTTAGTCCACTGAACGCTTCTTGACGGATAGCGTAAATGTTGTTAGAGGACAACGACCTGCAGTGAATATGCATACAACATTAGTGAAGTTGAAAATGGAAATGATTAAAGTGAAGTGATATTCAAAAAAAAATTAATGGCTGTGCGGCGACAATTAGATCAGCGATACGATACTTGCGAATATTGGACTTTGGAATACCTCGCTCAGTCATGTACGCAAACTCACACTTGTCGCAAGTGCCACTTACTTTTCCTTCGATAATGTAAGTCTAAGAGCTCCAACTAAAAATAACAACCCTTAAAAACTAAAAAAAGTATTGTAGCACTCCTCACTTATCGTTCAGTTCAATACAATCTTAGAGGCTCATGTTCTAAACTACAGCAAAACTCATTTAATACTAAGTGGCCTCTCCACTATGTCGTATCTGTGGCAAGCCACCTTTGGAATACATTACCTTCGAATGCCCGAAACTCTAAGAATATAAATTGTTTTAGAAATATTATACAAAAAGTTAGATCTCATACCTTTCATATATCGTTAACTACCATTTATATCGTTAAATTTCATTGACTCTCTTATTCATATAGTCTTATTTTTTATGGTTCATTTCATTTGCTATATATTTTTCTTTTAAATTTCTTTCTACTATATCTAGCACTTTGGTTTCTATATTATTATTTTCAATAAATTTTTGGCTTTTTTCTTCATTGATGTTTCCCCCTCTCTCTCTATATATATATAATATTTAGCTTTTTTATAGTTTTTATATGTAACTGCACGTGCATATTTTAACGAACATGCAAAATGTTCTTGAGCGTTATGTGGATAAATAAAACATTATTATTATTATTTATTTTCAATTTGCTTAACGTTTTGCTTACAAAATTCTTAGCTTACCGAGTCCAATCCATGAACCTTGGGAAAACTAGAATGTATTCACTTATTTATAAAAAAAAATTGAAAACGGATTAAATAAAAAAAATAAAAAAAATAAATTAATCATAAGAGTTCTCCTGATGATGTGAGCAGTTCCTAGGAGGGCAATCTTCTGCATTTCTGCGATAGGAATGTCTCCTTGTAGTTTATTGACATACTGTTCAAGTCCTTCGTGTATCAACCCAAGTGCCCCGATAACAATAGGTATGGTTTTTGTTTCCATCCCCAAACTTTTTCTTATTTCTATTTCTATTTTTATTTTTATTATTATTATTATTATTATTATTATTATCCGTAGACATATGACATTCAATGGAGTTTGTGGAAATAAATGAACCTCTGAAGACAAGTCGTTACCCAAAAGCCATAGGCCAGTACTTACAAATAAAATAACGTGCTGTAATTTTTGAACGACCGGCTTGGAATTTCTTGTATATTATTTCCAGAAATTTTTCTGAAAGGTAATCATTAATAAACTAATAAACACCACAGTTTTAAAGTTTTAAAAGTTAGTGATAAAGAGTAAAGTAATTATCTTAATCATATTATTTAAAAATATATACGATGCATGTTTGGTTGATATGTATATGGGTAGATAGTCCAAGAGAAAGAGAGGTTGGAAGGTAGTATGGTAGGGTGCTAGGTATAGTTAAGTAAATAGATAAGTGGTTAGGTACGTAGGTGGGTTGTTAAATATATAGTGTGCATGTTAGGTAGGTGGGTTCTTAATAAAGTGCACCTAACCCCTGATACAATACTTTCAGTATTGATTCTACATGAAGTGAATATTTGAATGGTGAAATATTTCTTGATTTGAGTCTTGCGTCTTTAAGTTATACGTTAATGACGTTATACTCTTTACACTACATATACTCACAATCGAAGAACATCTTTAGGATTATGGACTATCAAATTCAGTTCAGTCAAGTGGTTGAAACGACATCTCACAACGACATTAGTCATGATATCACTGGCACATTTACACATAATAAAGTCACGGGGTTCACAGGTTGTCCAATCGATAATGGTCAGATTATTTGCTGAGGCGCAATTCCAAGGCAGATCAATACTTGTTAAAATGGTGACTGCAAATAATAACTGAAAAAGGCAAAAAATAAGGAGAGTTTCAGCTTGGTGTTGTAATTTATCTAAAGTTTTCTAATAAGAATTATATTGTAGTTGAGTTAAAAAGAAAGGCAGAAGGAAAGAATGAAGTTAGGAAGGAAGGTAAAAAAATTAGAGACGGCAGATTTAAGAAGGAAGAACATAATCTTAAGAAAAGTCGAAGAAATAGTAAATGAAATAAAAAATTCACGAAAAGAAAAAGAATAATTAGAGCTTGCAAATATGCTATAGTAAATATCGCTTTCTTTTAGACTTAGAAATGGCTTTATCGAAATTAAATATTCAAATAACATAAATCCAATTTCACACACAAACAAATAAATATATAAGATAGCTACAAACCTGCCATGTTATCATGTTTAGACTGAAGTAAAAACCCTTTTCCAACAGTATTGGTTTGGTTATATGTCTAGGAAATTAATGTTCTCACTGGTTCGTCGCTTCTTTGAAAGTTCCTCAGACTAGAAAAGCAACCGGAGTTCAATGAGTTTTATGCGAATATTAAGAACATCGCATCTGGAAATGTATGATCGATCGTTAGTCTAGGTTTTCGACACTTCATTACATAGACAAGAAAATTGATCAATCAAGTAGGAGACTTCAAAAAGGTATAAATAAATAACCCAACATTGAGAAGAAAAACGGAAATTGATTTTTGAGATTTTATGAAAATAATATTTTACTAGATTACTCAATACACGACATGTACTGACATAGTTATTTAACAGTAATCTTAATCTAAATAAACCTTGCTTTTTTGAAAAAGTTTACATGTTATCTTCCATTCTAGCAATAACATCACCAACCTTAGCTTGCACAGCTGATTATACTGCAATGCAATGTTCTGACAAATGACACACAACACAAGGACCCAAGTCTGTTAATAAAACAACCTTATTATTCTGACTACCATAGCACATATTAATGGAAAATAGCATCCTTGCGAAAAAGTTCTTCCATTATATATGTTTTCTTAGTTTCGTTGCACTTATTTTCACCAACTGAGTAAAACTGTTAGAAAATTAGGTGGTTATATAGCTTCAAGAAACATTTACCATGTAAAAAGGTAAGTGCCTTCACTTGACAGCCCTTCATAGCTTGAAGTGTCATTTTTAGTAAAGTAGTTATAAGAGTGTTGGATAAGAATAGCTAAAAAAGCCTCACTTTAAAAACAACTGCCATGAGATTTCACCGAAGAGATGAAATATGTAACATCTGTTTGATGAGATTAAACGTGCTGACTCTGTGCTACCTTTAAATCTTTATTGAAAACTTTCCTGTATATCAGGAATAACTGATTCACTGTCCTATTGTAAAAAGCATCGAGACAACAGAATGATGCATTCAAAAGAACTTCCATATTATTGTTAACGAATGAACTGGCATCTACTCAAGAAGACGAGCCCGTCCAGAAAAACCCAACTCGATCCAGCTAATGAGTCAATGGACTTGCGAAACTATAACCACTACCACTGTCAATTGCAATATCTTTCATTGAAGAATGAACAAAAAATGGCTTCCCTCCAGATAAGCACGTTGTCTGTCAAAGATAGTTGAAAGTACAAATGGTAGGAAAAAGTTCAAGAGGCACTACTTGTACAAACACTATATAAATTTACTTAGCGGAACAAATAAAGGGAAGTCCTCGAAAAGACAAAAAGTAGAGAAAACGTTTGCGGCAACAGACCACAGGAGAGTAGGACTAAAGCGTTTAAAAGAACAATATTTTTTTTTTTTAATTTTAAAGTAGAAATTATTAAAAAAATGCTTAATCTTGCAAAGTAGAATAGCCGTAAAAATCGTGAAACAGGGCCACTTCGACCTTCGAGGAGATAATTGCACAGTTTGAAATTTTAGTCGTGTTTCGGCACAGGGTTTGGAAAGCGAGTTCTCACAGAAACAATTATTACAGTAGAGGCAGAAATGTAACAACCTAAAGTAATTCTCTCTCATTTAATGCAATCAAAATACAAAATCAAGCGAGCCCTATTTACTTTTGCTTGTTCTTCTGTTTAATTGACAATGTATAGTATGTGTAGGATGATGATATTAACTTTGTTGGACCGGATATCCATAATCAGTGAAAAAACTTGACAGCGGTTCTAGAAATTCTAAGAATAATCCTGAAAAGTTGCAGCATCAATAATTAAGCAGACAGACAGGAACTCAGACACATCTTTTTCCAGTTCACCAAAGAACAGTGTGGTTGAATCATATTAGCTCAAATTGCGCATGGTTTTAGCCAGCGCGAGCTCGACCACATTGACTATGGCGGCCAGCTGATGAATACACAAGATACAGAAAACAACCAAAAACGACCAGGAAATCATCAAACGAAGATTATAAAATATTCTTATCAGACTTTTGAATGAATTTACAAAAAGAAAAGAACCGATATTTTTTATGTAAACTCTCCCTAATCCCCACTCGATCACAGCATTTCGAGGACAAAAATTGTACTTAATTTTAACGAGCTGTAGCGCAAAAACGAACACGGTGACCTATCTTTTTCATTTTACTAAATCATAAGGAATAGGTTTATTACCATCATATATCTTAATTTAAAACAAATTCTATTCTCACTAATATTACTTTTCTCACTAATAAGATCCAAGAAGCTATTGACAGTAGCAAATACTCTTGTGGCATATTCATAGACCTATGCAAAGCATTTGACACGTACTGTTGATCACAGCATTTTACTAAGCAAACTTGAGCACTATGGTTTAAGAGGTATAGCACTGAAGTGGTTTACCTCATACCTTAATAATAGGAAGCAGTATGTATCAATTAACCAAACTGAATCTGATCACTTAAACATAAAATTGGGAGTTCCACAGGGTTCCGTACTAGGACCACTGCTGTTCATTTTATATATTAATGATATTAATAAATCTTCAAATGTTTTCAACTTTCACTTATTTGCTGATGACACTAATTTGCTTCTTAGTGGCGACAGTATAAACCAGCTTGAAGAAAATTTGAATATTGAACTTAATATGGTTAATAAGTGGTTATATTTGAATATCGAAAAAACAAGTTTTGTAATGTTTCACTCTTACCAAAAAAAGATTAATCATACTATTAACCTGAAAAAAGCCAACACCCCCATCAAACATGACACATCAGTTAGATATTTGCGCTTAGTATTTGATACTCATTTGAGCTGGAAAACCTATGTCCATGAAATAAGTAAAAAATATCAAGAAGTATTGGCATTCTTTCAAAACTACGCCATTATGTTAATTGTAATATTTTACTTAAAAAACTAAAATCTTTATCTATGAAACAGTTCAAGACCAGCTCAAATCCAGTCTTATACAGTTTTACAACCAAAATTAAATTTCTATATAAAACTATCTTCATAAACTATTTATTCAAATCTAAATAAATTGCAGTGATTTAGATATGTACTAATGTAAATATTCCTAAAGGTACCCATAGCTATATTCTCGTGTTTTGTAGTATTATGTATTCTTTCCTAGATTCATATCTATTTGTATATGATATTTATATATATATGTGTGTTGTTATTATTATTCAAACCCTTTGAATATTCATGATCCTTCCTGATGACGTCATTAGCATTATTTAAGGACACATTAATTATGCATAAGTGTCAGTTGGCGCGAAGTTTGAATGAACACAGAACCGCCCCTCCCAGCCCACCCTTCCTGTTTATTCTTTGGTATTTTCCCTGTGAAACTGCTCGTCAGGGATTGCCCATATCTTAACTAATGCTAATGAATAAGCAGGGAGAATCATCTACTATTATTTTTTTTTTTACTTCCCCTGTTTTTTAAATTATGGCCAAATATGAATAGTAACTCAGCTTGATTAGCTTTGCTATTTCTGAGTAACTGTTGCCTTTATTATTAGTTTTAATTCATTCCCAATGTAAACTATTTATTATTTATATCAAAAGATAATAAAAATCTGTTGTTGTTGTTGTTCCTTTTGAGGGATTTTCTCAAAAACGTGCTGCGGAAAAGTCAGCGTTTTCAGATGGATAAAAGGGTGCGCATAGAAGTTGAATAGTCCATATTTGTTACAACAAAAATGCCATAAATTACCGTTATCTAGCGCCAGAACGATCCCCCTTTTTCATTTTTGGAATGAGTTGCATTAACTTTAAATTTCTCTAAGTTTTGGACCATTAGCTTCATTTAATGCAGCTGACAACAATACTCAAACACCATGGCTAAGTCGTTCAGAGCCTGATTAATGCATAATTAATCAAACGATAAACACAGGCTTAGCCACCCCAGTTAACCAAACAAACCCATCAAAGGAGTTTCTGCAGAGTTTTTGCAGACTTAAACCTTAGACAGAGTTCGAACATGTTGAGAGGCTCTACTTGCAGTCAAAATAAGGTTAAATGAAAAATCAACTAATTAAGTAAAGATAGAAAAGCTTAGATAGTGTTCGAACATTTGGAACATTCTAAGATTAAATAAGATATATTCTAGAATATTCTAGAAACAAAATAGACTATTATGTTCTGACAACAAAGAAACTTATTTTCAAAGAATACGAAATGGAATAACTTGATACATACAAGTACCAGTCTTGTTATAAAGAAAATGTCTGAATAAACACTGATAAATCTCTCATATGAACAATATTATCGTATCTTTTTCCCTGAACAATGTAATGATAAAAAATAAGGTTGCCTCAATCTCATACGTGTTACTGAATTCAAGGATCAACATTTTTCGAATGTCATACATGTTAGTTTTAAAGTTAAAAGTAAATATTATTTTATTCTGCACTAAATTGCCTTGAGCATACTAATTCAAATTGTTTGGCTTTACAATATAGATTTTGGCCTTAAAGCTATTAGCCTCCAAAAGACCCAGACTATTGTTGGTAGAGTGGAATGTTGACACGATATTGTGTTGCAGATAAAAAAGTGTAAATCTGCATGTGTAGTGCCGATAAAATGCTGGGTGAATGGTTGTGAACCAGTGTCAAACGATGCCAATCTATTTTTAGAGCAACGGAAATATTTGTTTGGTTGCTCGAAATGAAACTTAAAACTTTATCCGACATAAAAAAAATCACATCCCAACATTGTCAGCGTACCATGATAACTGCTCACAACATCGATCCCGTCAAGTGTTGGGTAAATTTCGATTCAAATGTCGGGACCGATGGTCAGAGTATGCAATTTGAGGTCCACCTGAAAAGTATCGGTATGGTAACGGTGTTACCCTGATCACCAACAAAGCTGTTATTATTATGAAAATTTCTTAAATAGAGTTATCTTCTTTTGTTTACTTATTGCATATAAATAAATAAATGCATGAATAAATGCGATTAACAGTGGAATCCACAGAGTGGTTCTTCCTCCACTGCATTCCAATTGGAATTTAGAAGTTGATTTTTGAGGAGGGAGGAAAAACCGGAGAACCCGGAAAAACCCTCGAAGCACATGAGAGAACCAACAAACAACTCTACTCACATACGACACAGAGCCCAGCGGGGCTCGATCGAACTCGGGTCGCCTTGGTGAGAGGGCAGCGCTCTCACCGCTACGCCACCTGTGCTTCCCATGGCATATGATAAAATTAATAAAGAATTTGGGGATTTCTTTTCAAAACTGTTCTCAGTGCCTATCTTGTCAATGTCTTAAAAAATATTTTTTTTGTGGTGAAAGGCATCTGGCAACAGCCATGGCTGTCATGAGCCAAAGTCCATGCGAAAAACGCCGTTTTACACTCCTTGACTTAATTAGCATACTGAAAATTCTAAAATCGAAGCTATGTTAAATTATTCATAAAATACCGGGGATTTCTGAACGGGCTGTTTTGCTATAATATTTACCCTTTAGAGACCTGGTTTTCTTGGGTCTTCTAACTATTAATCAAACTGCACACTGAAATGTCGATTTTTCAAAATGAAGAACTTCTTACACATACCTATACAAATCTATATATCTTTGGAATATTTTATACACAAAACAAACTAAATTATATTTATTTCAATAGGGTTGAATAACAGTAAATAATTAATTTGAAACAAAATTGAGTAAAATCAATTGACTTCGTCTCATTAAGTTAAAAAAGTCCTTGGCATCTTTAGATAAGGAGATTGAAAGGGTTTATGATGAGAACATTTGTAAAAATGCTCCAATATTTGAGGCAGAAACGCTTTATCATAATAGCAATTGCGGTAAGTTATTAGACAAATGTATGTTTAAATGACATGTTTGTGTAATTTAGTTCATCTAGTGCTATTCTCTTTCGAATTCAGTACACTAATCGCCTCTAGGTAAATTTCGAACATTCAGTAAGAAAAAGTAAAGGAAACAGAGAAAAGTAAATAAAAGGAAAAATAATCAGGTTAAAACTATAAAAATTCAGAAGGAAAGAAAGAGCTTGAATCAAGAATCTGAGCTTTTATAATTAAGCTAGCACTGCCAAATTTAAGGTCTTTCATACTAATCGAGCTAAGGAAAGTTAGTTCGGTGTGGTTGTTTGAAAGACAGGAGGGAAACACTTTAAAATTATAAAAAAATACGTATCAATAAAGACTTATTTTCATAAAAAAATTCTACGCTAAAACTGTTCGCCCATACGAAATTGAAATGTTCTTTAAAACGACGTTTTGACGTTAAACAAACGCTGTTCAAAAATATCTATAAATAAATAAATAAATATGATTTAGCAGTGGCTCCTCTACTGAAGTAGCTATTCGTCCACTGTATCTATTCCAATTGGAATTTAGAAGTTGATTTTTACGGAGGGAGGAAAACCAGAGAACCCGGAGAAAAACCCTCGAAGCACAGGAGAGAACCAACTAGAAACTCTACTCACATACGACACCAAGCTCGGCGGGACTCGAACTCGGGTCGCCTTGGTGAAAGGCGGGCCCTCTAACCGCTACGCCATCCGTGCTTCCCTATAGGGAATTAGTAAATCAAATTATGAAAAAAAAAAAAAAAAAACCACCGCAAGGTAGCGAGCTACATGGCAAGGACATTGAATAGTCAAATAAAACGTTAGCGTCATTTTTATGTGTGTTTTTGTTTCATATTATTCTGGGATTAACCCATCTACATGCAAGCACTAAATCGATTCTGAACTGAAATCCACCTGTCTAAGTATTATTATGCGCAGATGGAAACTGTGAAGATTCCGAATTCAAAACTTACGTTACGCTCTCGAAAGTTATTTTCGGCTGATTAAATTTATCAATATCGACAATGTTTTAAATACGTGCGCGCAATCTGTATAGTTTACGAATAAATTCCCTTTTTATTGCAGCCATATCTTCTAATTTTTTCTTTGCCCTCGCAGATTTTAGCTATCATGCTGAAGAACACTGTACTTTGCCAAGGTAAGTTAATTATACGATGCTACTCATAGTACATAGATGTTTTCGTTAGATTTTAAACACAAGTAATATAAGTAAAGTCTGTCAGCCAACCTTTGGGCTTCATAGAAATAGAATACTAAATCAATTCTCGGCTTTCACTCACGTGACTCAATACTTGACAATGGTTGCTAACCGCTTCCAGTTTGGTTTCGATTTCTTACGAGCAACATCATACGTTTATGCTACTCATAGTGACATAGATGTTTTCGTTAAATTTTAAACACAAGTAACATAAATAAAGTCGGTCAGCCAACCTTTGGGCTTCATAGAAATAGAATACTAAATCAATTCTCAGCTTTCACTCACGTGACTCAATACTTGACAACGGTTGCTAACCGCTTCCAGTTTGGTTTCGATTTCTTACGAGCAACAGCATACGTTTTCTATCAGAGTTTTATAATGGTTCTTTGTTTAATGGTCGATTGTCACACTAGAAGTGTCCGTGATAGAGGTTCTTCTTTCTTTCGTGTGCCTTCTATTATTCTATTTACCCCGATGCAACTGATCACTGAATAGCGCAGCACGGCCTTACTAAAAATAGATGTCACGCTATTGGACCCCCCGCATGACTCTTTGTATCTAGACAATTGTGTCAGATAAATGGAAAGAACTCAGGTCTAGGAAAAATTAGATGTGGGGTTCCGCAAGGATCCATCCTAGGTCCACTCTTCTTCCTATTATATATAAATGACCTGACAAACTGTTTATCATGTACTACATCCAGACTATTTGCTGATGACATAAGTCTAACGGCCTCTGGAAAAATTCTTAATGAAATCGAAGAGGGGGTGAATCATGATTTAGACGAAGTAAGAAAATGGCTAACTGCAAACAGGCTGAGCCTAAATGTCGCAAAAACTGAATTCATTTTGATCGCGTCTAATAGTAAAATAAGTGGCCTTACAGTCGAGCCTAAACCGGACCTTAGTTTTTCATTTTCCTTGACATTATTAGTATATTTGTGTTTTATATTTTATCTTTTTACGATTCATAATATTTTATAGTCTTATAGTTTTATTGTATAGCTTATAGTTTTATTGTATATAGAGGACCACAAGTTTGTTAGTGTATTTACACTATTACGTGTTTTATCCTCTTTAAATAAAGTCATTATTTGTTATTTATTATTATTTACCAAATGCAGTAAGAAATTCCTATTCTCTGTCCTCTTTCATTTCAAATTTAAAGACCGTCCCAGGGTTTAAGTAAATAATTTCTTTTTCTATATGCATATTTAACCATATTATATATCTTTGATATTTACCTTAAACTTACCGTACTTAGTTATTAGAGAAACTTCCTCGTATATATATATATGTATTATCGATTATTAATTCCTAATTATTTACATATTTCATATTTTTAAATATTTTTCCATTTTTAGTATTATTGTATTTTGTAAATAACACGCCCCTATTGGAAACCAGTGCTATTTTTGTATTGAATTAGGCTAGCGTTGATCTCACTCAGACAAACAAAGCTCCAAATTTACAGTAAATGTATGGGAGATTAGAGTTCAACTCGCTATTTCTTACATTTCATCAACGTTTTTTCCAAAAAATTGCCATAAACCGAAAGATATCTAAAGAGATATGCACAGCACTAAGTACTGGTATTAGGTGAAATGTCAATTTAATTTAAGATACCGTGAAAATCTTCATATATTTGCTGGAGTATCGGTCTACGGGATTCGGTCACTGACCATTCTTTGAACTTGCTGCCTTAAACCTAAGGTTTAGCACCATTATAGGGGAGAGTGAGATGAAATCGAGTAATTTCCTAGCTATTTATAACGCATGGTATTTTTTAGAATTTATTTTTACCGTACGAAAAGGATTCGAGCGGTAAATTGGCCCACTGATACGTGGATAACTCAAACAAACCAAGAGTTCAAACACTATTATTTAAGCAAAAAAACTTAGATGAATAGATAGATATAGAACGGTCATATTATCTGACTTATTATTAAAGGTTTTATGTAGGAAGTTCTACGTTTATGCTCAAATTATTTAGGTTAGATAGAGCTGTAACCCCGATCTACGCGTACATTTTTCAAGTGCCGTGTCTGAGTCTACCTCTATGGTATGTTGAAAGTTTCCAGTCGTCTGTTAGTTCATAAAACTTAATCAATCACATCAGATCAATAATATACACAATATTATTGGAATTTTGAGTAAATTTGTGCCCAATTTCGCGATTTACGAGCGAAAGTTGAGGAAAACGGCCTGTAATTTACAGAGAATGTATGTGACTCTTGTCTGAGTCACGGCAGGGGGCCATATATCCGTGACGTACTGTAATAGCCGCGCTGCGCTATTGGCGCGATACGCAAACTCAGTTGGCAACATGCCGATCAATAGATGCTTACGACTTTCGTATTCTATTTTTTCTTCTGCTAGAAACTGATTAGAACTGATCTGTTCAAAAATAGGGCATTATCGTATCTGACAACTGACATGAATATAATTGTGATTTAGATGATGTACCTGAACCAGTTGGTTTGTTCCCTTTGAACTCACTGCACACAACCAAAGACATCAGTAATAATTATCTGACAACTGACATGAATATAATTGTGATTTAGATGATGTACCTGAACCAGTTGGTTTGTTCCCTTTGAACTCACTGCACACAACCAAAGACATCAGTAATAATTATCTGACAACTGACATGAATATAATTGTGATTTAGATGATGTACCTGAACCAGTTGGTTTGTTCCCTTTGAACTCACTGCACACAACCAAAGACGTCAGTAATAGTTACCTGACAGCTGGTACTGCTGTTGGTGTCAGTTTTGCACCAGGACCATATGGTAAACCAGGGGGCTCGTACTCTTTTCCAGGAAGTGCCGGCAGTTACATCGAGATCCCACAACAAACTAAACTTGATACCAGGTAGATAAAAAATGTTGTGAAAGGATATCTCCTATCCAATCCTTCCTTTTCTTTCATTGTGTTATTTGTAGTGGTGACAAGTGTCTGAAATTCAACAACATCTTAAAATAGGTAACTGGGCGTTACTTTTGTTTTAGATATTCTATCACTTTGCTTGCTTGGATCTACAACGAAGGTAGAGAAGGTCCAATCATCATCTACGATAGAGAAGCAGTTCCATGGGCAGTGCACATCTACATCGCCGGTGGATCAAGCACCTTATTTTGCAGAATAATTGGCAGAACTCTGGCATCAAATACTCAACTACTTCACAATTTAGTCACAGTCAACGACTGGAGATACGTTGGTTATACATATGACTATAGCACGGGCTATCATAGGGTGTATGTCGATGGAGTCAAAGTTCAGGAAGGGGTTATCGCCAAGCAAGAAATCGCTACAAACTACAAGGTAAATAGTTGGAAACTGGAAAATATAATTTCTAAACAATTTTATGGAAGCGGCAGTAGCGGCGGTCGCCCTCCGAAGCACAAGAAACAAGTAACTTGCTCACACACTCACCACCACATGTATTAAAATTCCAAAAAAGGTATAAAGCTTTAAGTTAACTTTGTTTCAGGCTATATAGTTCTTAAGAAGCAATTCTGATTACTTGAGAAGCGAAGAAAACTTTGAAACTATATGATTTGAGGTGTTTTGAAAGTATATTAATTAGCTGTAATTTAAAGGAGAGAATTAATTAAAGGATAAATGACAAAAATGGAAAAGAAAAATGGGACTTATCTTATAGCTACAAAGCAAAAATCTAAATCGAACTTGACTGACTTATTAATAACTATAATGATATTTTCGGAAATTTGCTGAGGAATTTACCAATATGTAAAGCAATATTTCACTCTGACGTCACATGAAAACAATCTTTTGTATTAACACTAAGAATCATGGTCGTGGGAGGTGGACAATACCAATAACACAAATAATCTGCGAAAAATTGTATTTTTTCTGAGAACTTAGAAAAGCAATAATAGCCGCCAAATACCGTATATATTGTGGGATAATATTATTATTATCATTATTATCATTTCATTTGAGAAACTGCCCGCAGGCTGTTACTGTACAATAGGACACATGTTCCCCTTCGAGGTACATTGCACCAATTCCCAACCCCCTTAAAATCCCCCATCCCGCAATAAATCCATTAAGAAATCTAAGAAATCATTAGTAAATGTCAGACTGTCACATTGATCGAGGTTGGCCACTGCCAGGGTTTCTTTACGTCCTCAGCGGTTCTTTTGTGCCCTCCGATGCAGGGTTAGGTAGTGTGGAGAGACGGGACCGCCATTTTACGCGGTCATCCGAGCCACATGAAACTCACGATAAACTCTGGTTTATAAAATGTTTGAAAACCAGACATATCCGATAGATCAATTTGGCTGCAGTGTAAAATTAGTCCAAATTCTTACTGTTGTTCACCATTCTGTCCCCCGCAAAAACAAGCGGTGACGTTTGAGTGAAATAAGGGCAATTTGATTCTTTTTGCTTCGACTTGGATCGCTATAACGATCAACGTTATAGTGACCGTATATGTGGCAAGGGCAGTTGGATGGACCAAATGGCTAGATGATTTAAGGGGGCTTTTCTTTCGACCTTGCACTAGCTAGAACAGATAGAGAAGAATCTCTTAGCTTAGTTTTCTTATTCGAGAAAAGAGAACCCTAGCTAGAAGATAGAAATTTTGACTAATGATAACCCTAAATGATTTAACATTCCTTATTTTTATTATCGGAATTAGGTAAAAATCGGAGGTGTAAACGTAGGTGATTCAAGAGCCTTTAAAGGTCGTATTTCATGCGTTCAGTTCTACGACAAGGCATTAACACCAGCACAAGTACTAGCTGTGAAGCACAAATGTCTCGAGAAAAATGGTAGGTTTGATATTATATCGTGACCAGAGTTCTTCGTATATTTTAAATTCACATTTATGCGTATCCTAGCCATCCTATAGCTAGCCATTTCGGGAAAGAAAGAGAAATCTTTGCCGGAGGTTGAGTAATTGTTTCTTTTTCCTCTTAGAACTGTACTCTGCTTGTTTACAATACACATTACTCAACGATCCAACTAGAGCCGTTTATTACAAGGCCAGTGGTCAACCACCAGATAGACAGGCTTTTAATCTCAGGAGATGGTATCGGGTGAAGAGCAAAGCTGGGACAAGAATAGTCACTTCCTGTCCAGCCCCAGGTTCCTGTGGAGCCCAGTCTCCAGGATGGATCAACGGCCAATATCCATCGTTAGAAACTGGGATAAAGAAGATGGAAATATGTTACCGTTCAGGAGCAGACTGCTGTGCTAACAAGGCTACTGTTTATGTGAGACAGTGCTATGGGTACCCTGTGTTCATGCTTGACGATATACCAGATATCAGCCTTGGTAATCGTGTCTGTACAGAAACAGGTGAGTAAGACAGTGTTATGGGTACCCTGTGTTGTACCATGTACCAAATACCAGCCTTGGTAATCGTGTCTGTACAGAAACAGGTGAGTAAGACAGTGTTATGGGTACCCTGTGTTGTACCATGTACCCGATATCAGCCTTGGTTGTCGTATACCTGTATATGAACAAGTAAAGCAGTGTAATGAGTACCATGTATAAGCCTTGGTAATAGTGAATGTTGGTAATGTTTCTGTGGAAAATCTCGCGAGACTTTTATCCTCAACCAAATTATTTTCCCAACTTTCTTTTTCTAAAGATCGAGAAAACATTTTCCCAAACGCAATGTTCCAGTCAACCAATGAAAAGTGTATATCTGGTCACGTGATGTATGCTGAAGGCAATGTTGTCGAAGCCTCTGCCTGCATTGGGTACTGCCTGAGTGCTGGCGAGAAATGCAAATCTGTGAACTTCATCACTCATAATGGAACATGCCATCTAAATAATGCAACCTTGACAGATTATCCAATGCATGTTACTGTAGACAGTAGTTGTATATATTATCAGCATACAGCAGTGATGTCGTATATCATACCATAAGGTACATCTCTAGTCTACTCTCACCTCAATCATTCTACCCTGACAGATTATCCACTGCATGTTACTGTAGACAGTAGCTGTAGATATTATCAGCATACAGCAGTGATGTCATATATCATACCATAAGGTACATCCCTAGTCTACTATCACCTCAATCATTCTACCCTGACAGATTATCCACTGCATGTTACTGTAGACAGTAGCTGTATATATTATCAGCGTACAGCAGTGATGTCGTATATCATACCATAAGGCACACCACTAGTCTACTATCACCTCAATCATTCTACCCTGACAGATTATCCACTGCATGTTACTGAAGACAGTAGCTGTAGATATTATCAGCGTACAGCAGTGATGTCATATATCATACCATAAGGCACACCACTAGTCTACTATCACCTCAATCATTCTACCTTGACAGATTATCCACTGCATGTTACTGAAGACAGTAGTTGTCAATATTATCAGCGTACAGCAGTGATGTCGTATATCATACCATAAGGTACACCACTAGTCTACTATCTCCTCAATCATTCTACCATGACAGATTATCCACTGCATGTTACTGAAGACAGTAGTTGTAGATATTATCAGCGTACAGCAGTGATGTCATATATCATACCATAAGGCACATCACTAGTGTGTTGAAAATGTGCTTTGTACTTTGAGTTTGAATGTCGATACTCGGAGGCAATAGTATGAAAATGAGTCTTTTATACAAGGAACAAAGCCATATTTTAAGAACTCGATAACCCTAGTCTACCCTAGGGTGTCAAACGCATTTAATCTTTTTTGAATTTCTTGGAAAGATGGAAATCCTAGACTCATAATAGACAAGACTGTACTATGAAGGAAAGCCGACCATGTATTCATTCCAATATGAATATATTCCATTACCTCTATAGTATTCATTAGATTATATAAGATTTCAGATATCGCCATTTATTAATGTAATTTTGTTATTCACATAATTCTTAAAATCAAGTTTTTTGGGTTGGTCTTCAACTCAACCTACATTTGGTTGTCAATAAACTATACTATGTATCATCTTTTATGATTTGCAATGTAGTTTAGATTAGTTTAGCAAAGCTTCACAACCAAACTGCTATTTTTATTACAATTAATCCTTTTGAGAGAACAAACTGACTTTGGCCCAAATGCTTTTCTAAATGCTGGAAAGATAATGTTGGTCAATATTTGAACTGCAAGTAGTTAGCTCATACCGCAGCGTACACTCTAGGGCGGATGATGCGTTGTAATTACTACGAACAAAATGTTATTCGTAATTCATTAACATTGTTAAATTTCATCTTTCTTTTCATACTCCCATTCATCCATCATTTTGAGTGCACTACTTTATGTGTGGCATTAAAGCATCTTATTTTCACGATATCTTGCTATATTCAGCATGGATTACACCACTTTTGCATGCATCTTATGCAAATACTTACAGTAAGTCACAGGCAATATATTTTGGAGCGTGCACGCAATATGTAACGGTATTAAAGGAAAACGCACAAGTACAACCGTATAGTACAACACAAACAATATTTTGATAGTTTTACTATGAACCACATTCAAACTTTGCCTTTAGTATAAAGTTAAACTCAGTTTCACCGCGAATCTTGAGTGAACGTGAGTGTGAGTGTGTGTGCTTGGCCTTAAGGAGGTTATAAAGATTATTACGGCCGCACCTTTTTATTCTTCCAAATATTATTAACAATATTCTAACCTGTTATTCCAAAATTAACACCTGCATTAATTACCCTAAGCAACTGCACAAACACTTGATAATGTTTACTACTCAACGATAGGAACTGATGCATTAATTATCCTTGGCGTTACACATGTCATATACATCATATCACATAAGGTGCACATTTAGTTTAATCTCAGCTCATTTAGAGTAACAGATTAATAACTATACTTCTGCCTTTCAATGTACGTTTTGTACATGAACGTGTCATCAATTTCAAAACTCATCCTCTTCAATTAACTTAATTACCATTTAACAATTATCTCATTATTTGGTGAAGCTGTTTCCTACATAAAATCTTAACTGTTTCATTACAAACATGTTCCATCAAATCTGGGATTGGCTTTGGAACAAATTGCTCCGCTTTCACCTCTGCAGCATTCACTTGAAGATGAACAACGCTGACCTTTCCCTTTGCAGCGTTTCCATGGTTGTCTACTAGAATCGTCAAGCCTCTCATCAGGGCGGACAGGGACTACATATGTCTGGCTTTCAGCCACCTCAAGGCCAACCATGAACAGAAGAAGACAGAGAACTATGATGCTTTTCATTTTCATTCTATTCAAGGAAAATGAGGCACACGTTTTAATTCGTTGACAATGATTTAGCGCTGGTTTACATAAAGATTCTTTTTGAGAAAAGATAATATAAGTGAACGAAAAGGAAAGAGTGTGAAAAGAATACAGAGAAGTAGTTCAGTCGAAATTGGTACTCAACATCTTTATACAGTCTCTTTCATACATACGACGTGAAATTCCTTTTTTCCATTTTGATTGGGTACCATTTGCTCTTTTTTTTTCATCTTCTTATGCTGTGCTCGAACTTGAGCATCTGAGCGAATTTAATTACTTTCATCTCATGTAATTAATAACATGCTCTAGTCATAACATCTTCACTTCGTATATTGATTTTACTATAATTATTTACTAAACGTAATTCTTCTAGATAAGGCAGCCAGTAGAAGGGAAGTTGGAAATAAAAGGCCTCAGTGTATTTTTGGGAAAAATCATACAAAATAGATTCTTACCTCGATTTAGTACACGACGGCTTAAAAGAAAATCTTTACTTGCTTGTCTTACACAGTCTTCCATGAATCATCACTTTAAGACCTGTTTTGTAATAATATGTAGTTCTTTCATGATTGGATGTCTACCGAAAACCACCACGTGTCTGATCTTTATGGTTGATTTTGCATGCGCCACTTCTGATATGTCCATACGGACCTAGGAGACGTTGTTGTAGACCTTTGTATCTATGCCTTTAATCCTTGAGCCTAATATTTCATCACTTAAAATCCCTCTCCGATCCCTTATTTCATTAAAGCAATATTTTTCTTACAGTTTGTTATCTTTATGTGAAATAATACCTGATAAAACAGCACGTTTACAAAATTAATGCAGAATTAAAAAGGGTGGAAATTCCAGACACTGTTATTACTTGTGGGATTACATATTCCACCCATGGCGAAAAGATCATGACTATAATATTATGAAATATCAATATATCGGTATTAAATATTTACTAATTGCTTAGCGTATATTGCTTACCCAGTCATCGTTGGAAAAAATTTATTTTTAAACAAGTTATTACCAAACTGTACAACCATAAGAAAGCTCACTATCTCACTGACAAAATTCAGCATGCAAAACTTATATGCAGCTCATGCAATTGTTTTAGCTTAGTTAATCATTACCCTGAAACAACCTCTGCTGGGATGATCAAAGTAAGGCCCGGGAAACTGAACTAACTCACATCATTGTATCGAGTTTGAATCTAGTTAGCATGTTAGGTTTTGCGGATAGTGAAATACTCAGGAAAGCCCAGAAAAAAACTGTCGACTGATCAGGAGACCACTACCCGACTTATATGTGATGCTTCAGTAAAAACCTATACTTTAACGCTTTTCCCACAAGCCAATTTCAAACTTTGCCTATATCAACTCAACTTTACCACGATAGAGCTATCAATAACTTGGCCTAATATTCCAAAATCAACACCTGCACTAATTATGCATAGGCATTCCGGCCAAACAAGTGATGATGTTCACAAATCAACGATAGGAACTCATGTCTTTTATTATCCTTGGCATTACATATCCATATCATATGATATATATATATTACCACATAAGGTGCACATTCAGTCTAATCTCAGCTCAACTATTTAGGTTTCACAGATTAATAACAATACTTCTACCTTTCAATGTACGTTTGTATATGAACGTATCATCGATTTTAGCACTCGCTTTATTTAATTATCTTTAGTTACTATTTAATTATTTGGTGGAGTTGTCCCTTCATAAAATCTTAACTGTTTCATTATGTTCGTTTAAGCTCATCCATACTTGAAACATGTCTTAGATTTAGGGCCTTGGGAGCAAACTGCGCCACCACCACAGCATTCTTTTGAAGATGAACAACGCTGGCCTCTCCCTTTGCAGCGTTTCCATGGTTGTCTACTAGAATCGTCAAACCTCTTATCAGGACGGTCTTGTTCTTCATATGGTCTGCTTTCAGCCACCTCAAGGCTAACCATGAACAGAACAAGACAGAGAACTACAATGCTTTTCATTTCCATTCTATTGCTTTCTACAGAAAGGAAAATGAAGCACACGTTTTAATTCGTTGACGATGAATTAGTGCTCGTTTACATAAATATTTTTTCCGTATGACAAAAGATAAGAAAAGGGAATGAAAAGGAAAGAGTGTGAAAAGAAAACTGAGACGTAGTTCAGTCGAAATTGGTACTCTTTATACAGTTGCACAGCCTCTTTCATATAAACAGCGTGCAATTCTCTTTATTTTCAATTATGATGGGATGGCATTTTTTCATTTGAGCAAAATTATTTGCTTTTATCTGAAGTAATTTATAACATGCTGTAGCTAAAACATCTTAACTTCGTAAATTGATTTTACTATAATTGTTGAATTAAAAGTAATTAGTCGAGAAAAAGGCAGCCAGTAGAATGGCAGTTGAAAATAAAATGCCTCAGTGCATGTTTGGTAAAAATCATACAAAATAGATTCTTACCTTGCTTTAGTTCAGAGCGGCTTAGCAGAAAATGTTCACTTGCTCGTCTTACACAGTCTTCTATGAATCATCAATTTGAGGCTTACATTGTAATAACATATGGCTGTTCTGTGATTGGATGTTTTCTGAAAAATCCCACGTGATATTTTATCTCATTTACCTCTGATTTGCGCATGCGCACCTACAAAGAAGAAAAACTGTTGTGGAACTTTGTATCTATGCCTTTAACCCTTGAGCCTAATATTTCATCCTTTAAGACCTCTCTACCATTCTTCACTGTATTAAATTCATATTTTTCTTACAGTTTGCTACCTTAAAACAGGCAAAATAATACCCTGTGAAACAGCTTGTTTACAAATGCAAAATTAAAAAGGGTGGAATTTCCAGACACTGTTATTACTTGTGTGATCAAATATTCCTCCCATGGCGAAAAGATCATAACTTTAATAAATGAAATATCAATATATCAGTATGAAATATTTACTAATTGCTTAGCATATATAATTGTCATCTTTGAAAAAAATGTTAAAACAGCTTATTATAAACAAACCATGTAGAAAAGAAGAGCTTGATGGAGAATATTTATCAAAAAGATACTTACTAACTGAAAAAAATTCGGCAATATCATTGAATCTGAAATGTCTTTTTGGAGACAGAGAATATGCGGCTCCTCTTGGCCGTAATCAATGATGACACTTTTGATTAGCCTGTATTCACTTAAAAGTGGAGTGAAATTACCTCTGCTTTCATAAAAATAAGGATTATTCTTTTTGAGGGAACTAAATTTAAAATTCTGGCCCAAAATCTTTTTAAAATGTTGGAAAGATGTTTGCTTTTCAATAGTGGAACCAGTGCCAAACAGTGAGCTCAGAAACCGTTGTGCATATTCTGAGGCAGCTGATATTTATGAATATGCTATTTGTAATTATATATCATATATATATTTATATCTAAAGTTGCAGTTTCTTGCCAATAAATCTTTTCTTATTGAAAACGAGACACTCTAAATAAGAGATAAAAGGATTTTCTTAAGGTTTAAAGCATGCTAAAGGTGTGGAAATTTTAGTTAAATCCTGCCAAGGAACTCGAGAAAGCTTTTCGGCAGCTTCTTCGAGATCGTTTCAATGGTAATTCTAAAAATAAAAAACCATGAATATTAACCACCTAAGGTGTACATTTGGTCTAATCTCAGCTCAAGTATTCATAGTAATTTCACAGATTTTAAGTTAAAAATCCCCTACATAAAATCTTAACGTATTGCGAATCATCAGGGAAATCATGCAGCTTGAAACATTTTCTTTTATACTGATGGGGAGGGGCACTGGAGCAAATTGACAGTTTTCCTGAACCACACAAAAGGGTTGTTTGGAAAGATTTTTTTTCAGAGCAAAAAGCCCTGGAAAAACGTTTGCCAGTTTCCTATAAGCTAGAACCATGCTAAAGGGTCGTTTAAAAAGATTTTTCCTGCAACAAACTCTGAAAAAAGTTTTACAGTTTGCCAGAACCATACAAGAGGGTCACAAAGCCTGGAAAAAGTTTGCAAGTTTCCTAGAACCTATGATACCAGAGTGTCGCTTGGAAAGATTTTTTCCAGCTTAAGACCCTGGAGAAAAGGTGGCCAATTTGCTAGAAACAAATCTTATACATCAGACACCCTATCAATGCAAAATGGGGTACCTCAAGGATCTTGTTTAGGTCCATTACTTTTTCTAATGTATGTCAACGACATTGCATGTCTCACAAATCTCATAAGTCAGCCACAACATCACTATGCAACCAGAGGGGTATCTAACCTTAACTTCAATATTCCAAAATCCAAAACTAATGCTGGGAAACGTCCATTTTTCCTCCACGGCACCTTCCATTTGGAATGCACTACCCCCCAAAATACACCAGATATCCTCTTTCAAAACATTTCATGGTAAATGTAAAGGCTTCTTCTATAACAGTTTAAACTCTTCTACAGAACTCAATGTGTCTAGACTTTATTAATATAAACGCTTCTGTCTCCTCCCAGTTTCACGTTTTAGTATTTATTCAATTAATGATATGTTAGTTTAGTTTATCTTAGTTTAGTTTGCTTAGTTTAGATTAGTTTAATAACTATTATAGAATCACTATATAGATTAAGAAATTTAGGTAGTTAAATGTAAATATGTATAGCTTAAATTTTGAACGAAATTGTAACTATATTTATTAGTAGATGGGCCTAATTGGAAAAAAGTCTAAACTTTATTAGCGACCCAATAAAGACATTTATTTATTTATTTATTATTATTACTATTATTAAACTTCAAGAGTGTCGATTCCAAAGATTTTTTCCAGCCAACTACCTTGGATAACAGTTGGACAGTTTCCTAGCTAAACACAAGAAAATCGTTTGGAAAGGTTTTTTGAGAAAAAGAGCAATGGGGAAAAAATGGACAGTTCCTAGGTAAAATAATACAGGACGTCAGTTAACAAAAACATTTTCCAGCCAAAAAGCCTGGAAACAAGTTTCCCAATTGGCTTGAACCATACAAGAGGATCGTTTCCAAATATTTTTCCAGCCAAAAACCCTGGAAAAAAATATCTTCCGTTTATTATAACCCATCACACAAGAGGGTCGTTTGGAAAGATTTTTTCAAATCAAAAACCCTGGAAGAAAGATGGCTAGTTTGCTAGAAACATAGCCCTGGAGTTCACAATTGGTGAAGTCAACAAGACATATAAACGCTACGTATTTAACAGTCACTGTTAAATACGTAGCGTTTATATGTCTTGTTGACTTCACCAATTGTGAACTCTACGGTAGATCCCAAGAGCCAAATGAAATTATTGATGCCTACATAGCTGTGCTGAGATCGCTTGCTATAACATGTGGGTTTTGTCATTCTCCATAAGAAAGTTTACTCAGAGATCGTATTGTGCTCTGTGTGTACAACCAAAATGTATGATTGTTGCAAGAGCGAAATTTAGATCTCAAGAAATGTATTGATTTATGTAGAAGTGCAGAAGCAGCAGCATCGCATCTCAAAACAATCTCATTTGCACTCGGAGTTTTCAAAAAATATTTCTCTCTCGTCTCCAGGGTGGATATATAATAAAACCAATTATTTTGGTAAATGAAAGCTGTTTTACATTGAATTCTATTATATGAACTTAGTTGTCAAATTGTTTGTTGGTTTTTAGTAGTTAAAAAAAAAGCGCTCGCCTCTCACCAATACGACCCAGGTCAGTTCCACTCCTGGATTCGATATAACATGTAAGTAGAGTTTCTAAATGGTTCTCTCTTGTTCTTACGGGGTTTTCCTCTGGGTTCTCCGGTTTTCCTCCCTCCGCGCAAAAATAAAGTTCTAAATTCCAATTCGATCATGGAACGAAGGAAACAGGTTTCTCAGCCAATATCTATTAAGTGCTACCCTCATAAATCATGGACTTATTTTTAAATATTTTTTATCTAACATCTTGATGAAGGGATCTTTAGTAAACGTGTGTGTGTGTTGCCTGAGAAAAATGCTATAAAGATTATTCCAGTTGAATGTTTTAATTGTTTCAAATGTTAATAATAACAGCTTAATATTCCATGAAATAAGTATGTATAGGCAACACGCCCAAACACTTGATTATATGTTTACCACTCAACAATAGTAACTGATGCGTTTAATTATCCTCAGTGTTACACATGTCATATACATCATATCACATAAGGTGCACATTTAGTTTAATTTCAGCTCATTTACTTTCAGGTTAATAACAGTACTTCTGCCTCTCAATGTATGTTAATTAGTACATGAAAGTGTCATCAATTTTAAAACTCATCCTCTTTAATTACCTTACTGTTATTTGGTGGAGCTGTATATATCTACATGAAATCTTAACTGTTTGACCTTATGTTAGTTTAAGCTCATGCATACATGAAACATGTCTTAGATTTAGGGCCTTGGGAGCAAATTGATCCACCACCACAGCATTCACTTGAAGATGAACAACGCTGACCTTTCCCTTTGCAGCGTTTCCATTGTTCTCTATCAGAATCGTAAAAATATTCGTCATCCCAATCAAACCTCTCACCAGAACGGACTTGTTCTTCATATGGTCTGCTTTCAGCCACCTCAAGGCTAACCATGAACAGAACCAGACAGAGAACTACAATGCTTTTCATTTCCATTCTATTGCTTTCTACGGAAAGGAAAATGAAACATGTTTTAATTCGTTTACAATGATTTAGCACTGGTTTTCATAAAGAATCTTTCTGAGAAGAGAGGATATACAGTAAAAGAAAAGGAAAGAATGTGAAACGAAATGAGGTAGGTCAGTCGATAAATCTATGAAAAAACTATTGATATAAGTCGATATATATATATACTATCAAAGTGTTATTCAAACATCTCTACCGTGTCTTATACATAGATATTCTTGAATATTACTATTTTGAAGACCATATTTTTTCTAATTAATAACATGATTCTTAACAATATCTATCCTTATCCATCTCATTTATCCTTAAAGATAGATGGCAAGATAGTAGACTTAGAAACTGAAAAGAAGCGAGAGAGTTGTGCACACTCACAAGCAAACAGCTGGAATGCACGTCCAATATCTCAAGGTAATGATGCAAAACAAAAACGCACCCAAGTACCACATGATACAAGAGTAAAACAATTATGATCTAATACTAACAGAGCGAGCATGTAGAAAGTAAATTTATGAGAAATTGCTAAACGATGTGCTAAAAGATATGAAAAAATATAATTGTTTTTCAAAAAATGAGTATCATCCTTTTTGATTTGCAATGTAGTTTAGATTTAGATAAGGCCTTAACATAGAGATAAAGATAGACAAGAATAAAGACGAGTGCATATTACACAGGACTCTTGTAATAGGTCTGTTAAAGAAATATTTAAAAACATTCTGCTTTGAACCCAATTTAAGTTTTACCTTGAGATTAGTTTAGCTCAGCTTCACAACCAAACTGCTATAATTATTAACTTGATGAGGAACTCTGCTAGTGATCGTCTGAATGTGTGTGTGTGTGACTGTGTCCTTAAATACTCTCGACAAGAGGCGGGGCTAATTAATACCATTCCCGCCAAAAGTTACTAAGTTCCCAATGTAATTATGGACATTCCCGCCAAAATCACTACCAGCACTAATTATGCATAGGTATACCCACCAAATTCTAGATGTATTTACCGATCGAACACAGGAAAATGATTTTATTTGGCATGCCACAAACCAAAGAAACCATACAACACTTTCAAGGAAACCAAGCAAAGTTGCAATTCTATTAAATCTAAAAATTCTATTGATATTAATTAATTGATCTACGTCCGGGTAAGGCTAACACACTTATCAAACCATCTTAAGAATATTATTTGCACTCGTACGAGGATACAAAAAAGTTTTTTCAATCCTTAGTAAAATCCCTTCAATTTTGAGAGCAAAGTTTCACACAGTTAAGATAAACTTGAAAGTTGGTTTTAGAATTAGATATGAACAAGTAGTAATTTTCTTCCAAATAAATATTTATTATCAAATGATCATAAAACCTCCAATAAAGTTAAAATATTGAATATTTTTGAATATTTGTTATTTAGAGTTTTGATAATCTGCCAATAAAAATGGCTTGACTACCATTCACTTTCTTAACAAACATGCCAAAAGATGTAGAGAATAAGGCACTATATGAAATTATATTTTTGCAGCTTCATTACACATAGCAGTCATGAGGAGCAGTTATTTTGATTCATTATAATCCTCCTGTTAGTGCACTTTAGCACAAGTGTCTCTTGACATATGAATTAGACGTCTATGCATTCAATCGAAGAAACCAGTGGATTGTGAAAACTCAAAGAAGAGACATAAGAGAAGTTGCTCAATAGTTATTTACCAATTTAAATTTTCATGTACATCAAGAATCATACCATCTTTAATCATTTATACCTACAGACGTTTGCTATTTCTAATTCGTCGTTTTAATTAAGCTTTATTTATGTATATTATATATGTATATTCATCAATGTTTTATATACATTGTTTATGTAATCATTATCATTAGGTATATATTGTTCACCTCCCATTTATATTAGCGTTCTTTTAGCGTTCTACCCAAAGGTATTACATTAATCTTGCATTTAGGGCTTTGTACTTTTAAATTTACACTGATACCCTTATTTAGCTATCCCTTCTAAGTTAATTGTTGAAATAAAGCAGTTTTCGTATAATTTGTTTCATTTTTGACTGAAAAATGAGTGAATAAAAGGCAATATTGGCAGCAATTAAAATGTGTCATTTAGAATGAAACATGCTTTTAATCCTGCAAAGCTTTCAAAGTGGGTGGCTTCATCAGATTAGCAGAGCAATCACTTGGTAAACATATAACATTTGCATAATTATAGTGCATTAGGCAGTAAGTCGTGATAAATGCAATGAACTGAGAGAGAATTTGTCACAAGATGCTGACTAAACATAAAAAAGCCCAGTGAGTGGGCTTATATTTGCTAAGATCAACCCCCATAATGGCATACTTATGGTGCATAAGGTATATATGTATACTCTGGGCATCAAGAGATGTACCCTGGCTATAGACAAGCTTCAGAGGTTCTACAAGTGGTCAAATAAGCCACAGGAAGCCGGCATGTTCTTTTACTCTTCAAGTAAATGTACTGGATGATGTCACAACCTGCCTTCGTGATCGTGACACTCGGCAAGTCGCGCTTCACAACAGAATTAAAGGAAGCTTTCTTCTTTGTTGTAAAATCGTTTGATTTGGAAATAGGCTTAGGTTTATTTAAATATGCTAGCTGTTACTGTTTTTGAACTGCGATGCTCTTAATTTTCTAGACTGATTCCATAAGTCGGTCCCAGTTTGCTCTGTCAGGTTTTTTTTTTTTTTCCCTCATGTGTCCGACTCACTACAAAACATACTAGATTTTGATGCGCATCCAGAAAAATGGGAATGGGCCAATCAAAGAGCTTGTTATATATCGCATCGAATTTCAACCAATCGCAGATCCAGACAACACTCTGGAAAAAAGATATCCATTTTGATAAAAAACCATACAAGTGGATAGTTTAAAAAACAATTTCAGCCAAAAACCCTGGAAAAAAATTGACAGTTTTCCTAAACCACACAAAAGGGTTCTTTGGAAAGATTTGTTTTCAAAGCAAAAAGCCCTGGAAAAACGTTTGCAAGTTTCCTATGAGCTAGAACCATACAAAAGGGTCGTTTACAAAGATTTTTCCAGCTAAAAACCTTGGAAAAAAGTTTGATAGTTTGTTAGAACTATACAAGAGGGTCGTTTGCAAAGATTTTTCCATCCTAAAACTCTGGAAAAAAGTTCACCAATTGGCTCGAACCAAACATGGGGAGCGTTTGCAAAGATTTATCCAGCCAAAAACTGTACAAAAAGTTCCCAATTGACTAGAACCATACAAGAAGGTCGTTTGCAAAGATTTTTCCAGGTAAAAACCATAGAAAAAGTTCCCCCATTTAACTAGAACCATACAAGAGGGTCATTTGCAAATATTTCTCCAGCCAAAAACCCTGGAAAAAATATCTTCCGTTTCTTATAACCCACCACACAAGAGGGTAGTTTGGAAAGATTTTTTCAATTCAAAAACCCTGAAAGAAAGATAGCCAGTTTGCTAGAAACATAGCCCTGGAGTTCACAATTGGTGAAGTCAACAAGACATATAAACGCTACGTATTTAACAGTCACTGTTAAATACGTAGCGTTTATATGTCTTGTTGACTTCACCAATTGTGAACTCTACGGTAGATCCCAAGAGCCAAATGAAATTATTGATGCCTACATAGCTGTGCTGAGATCGCTTGCTATAACATGTGGGTTTTGTCATTCTCCATAAGAAAGTTTACTCAGAGATCGTATTGTGCTCTGTGTGTACAACCAAAATGTATGATTGTTGCAAGAGCGAAATTTAGATCTCAAGAAATGTATTGATTTATGTAGAAGTGCAGAAGCAGCAGCATCGCATCTCAAAACAATCTCATTTGCACTCGGAGTTTTCAAAAAATATTTCTCTCTCGTCTCCAGGGTGGATATATAATAAAACCAATTATTTTGGTAAATGAAAGCTGTTTTACATTGAATTCTATTATATTATTATATGAACTTAGTTGTCAAATTGTTTGTTGGTTTTTAGTAGTTAAAAAAAAAAGCGCTCGCCTCTCACCAATACGACCCAGGTCAGTTCCACTCCTGGATTCGATATAACATGTAAGTAGAGTTTCTAAATGGTTCTCTCTTGATCTTACGGGGTTTTCCTCTGGGTTCTCCAGTTTTCCTCCCTCCGCGCAAAAATAAAGTTCTAAATTCCAATTCGATCATGGAACGAAGGAAACAGGTTTCTCAGCCAATATCTATTAAGTGCTACCCTCATAAATCATGGACTTATTTTTAAATATTTTTTATCTAACATCTTGATGAAGGGATCTTTAGTAAACGTGTGTGTGTGTTGCCTGAGAAAAATGCTATAAAGATTATTCCAGTTGAATGTTTTAATTGTTTCAAATGTTAATAATAACAGCTTAATATTCCATGAAATAAGTATGTATAGGCAACACGCCCAAACACTTGATTATATGTTTACCACTCAACAATAGTAACTGATGCGTTTAATTATCCTCAGTGTTACACATGTCATATACATCATATCACATAAGGTGCACATTTAGTTTAATTTCAGCTCATTTACTTTCAGGTTAATAACAGTACAGAGAACAACAACAACAAGACAGAGAACTACAATGCTTTTCATTTCCATTCTATTGCTTTCTACGGAAAGGAAAATGAAGCACACGTTTTAATTCGTTGACGATGAATTAGTGCTCGTTTACATAAATATTTTTTCCGTATGACAAAAGATAAGAAAAGGGAATGAAAAGGAAAGAGTGTGAAAAGAAAACTGAGACGTAGTTCAGTCGAAATTGGTACTCTTTATACAGTTGCACAGCTTCTTTCATATAAACAGCGTGCAATTCTCTTTATTTTCAATTATGATGGGATGGCATTTTTTCATTTGAGCAAAATTATTTGCTTTTATCTGAAGTAATTTATAACATGCTGTAGCTAAAACATCTTAACTTCGTAAATTGATTTTACTATAATTGTTGAATTAAAAGTAATTAGTCGAGAAAAAGGCAGCCAGTAGAATGGCAGTTGAAAATAAAATGCCTCAGTGCATGTTTGGTAAAAATCATACAAAATAGATTCTTACCTTGCTTTAGTTCAGAGCGGCTTAGCAGAAAATGTTCACTTGCTCGTCTTACACAGTCTTCTATGAATCATCAATTTGAGGCTTACATTGTAATAACATATGGCTGTTCTGTGATTGGATGTTTTCTGAAAAATCCCACGTGATATTTTATCTCATTTACCTCTGATTTGCGCATGCGCACCTACAAAGAAGAAAAACTGTTGTGGAACTTTGTATCTATGCCTTTAACCCTTGAGCCTAATATTTCATCCTTTAAGACCTCTCTACCATTCTTCACTGTATTAAATTCATATTTTTCTTACAGTTTGCTACCTTAAAACAGGCAAAATAATACCCTGTGAAACAGCTTGTTTACAAATGCAAAATTAAAAAGGGTGGAATTTCCAGACACTGTTATTACTTGTGTGATCAAATATTCCTCCCATGGCGAAAAGATCATAACTTTAATAAATGAAATATCAATATATCAGTATGAAATATTTACTAATTGCTTAGCATATATAATTGTCATCTTTGAAAAAAATGTTAAAACAGCTTATTATAAACAAACCATGTAGAAAAGAAGAGCTTGATGGAGAATATTTATCAAAAAGATACTTACTAACTGAAAACAATTCGGCAATATCATTGAATCTGAAATGTCTTTTTGGAGACAGAGAATATGCGGCTCCTCTTGGCCGTAATCAATGATGACACTTTTGATTAGCCTGTATTCACTTAAAAGTGGAGTGAAATTACCTCTGCTTTCATAAAAATAAGGATTATTCTTTTTGAGGGAACTAAATTTAAAATTCTGGCCCAAAATCTTTTTAAAATGTTGTAATAGTGGAACCAGTGCCAAACAGTGAGCTCAGAAACCGTTGTGCATATTCTGAGGCAGCTGATATTTATGAATATGCTATTTGTAATTATATATATATATATATATATATATATATATATATATATATTTATATCTAAAGTTGCAGTTTCTTGCCAATAAATCTTTTCTTATTGAAAACGAGACACTTTAAATAACAGATAAAAGGATTTTCTTAAGGTTTAAAGCATGCTAAAGGTGTGGAAATTTTAGTTAAATCCTGCCAAGGAACTCGAGAAAGCTTTTCGGCAGCTTCTTCGAAATCGTTTCAATGGTAATTCTAAAAATAAAAAACCATGAATATTAACCAAACTGTACCACCTAAGGTGTACATTTGGTCTAATCTCAGCTCAATTATTCATAGTAATTTCACAGATTTTAAGTTAAAAATCCCCTACATAAAACCTTAACGTATTGCGAATCATCAGGGAAATCATGCAGCTTGAAACATTTTCTTTTATACTGATGGGGAGGGGCACTGGAGCAAATTGACAGTTTTCCTGAACCACACAAAAGGGTTGTTTGGAAAGATTTTTTTTCAGAGCAAAAAGCCCTGGAAAAACGTTTGCCAGTTTCCTATAAGCTAGAACCATGCTAAAGGGTCGTTTAAAAAGATTTTTCCTGCAACAAACTCTGAAAAAAGTTTTACAGTTTGCCAGAACCATACAAGAGGGTCACAAAGCCTGGAAAAAAGTTTGTAAGTTTCCTAGAACCTATGATACAAGAGTGTCGCTTGGAAAGATTTTTTCCAGCTTAAGACCCTGGAGAAAAGGTGGTCAATTTGCTAGAAACAAATCTTATACATCAGACACCCTATCAGTGCAAAATGGGGTACCTCAAGGATCTTGTTTAGGTCCATTACTTTTTCTAATGTATGTCAATGACATTGCATGTCTCACAAATCTCATAAGTCAGCCACGACATCACTATGCAACCAGAGGGGTATCTAACCTTAACTTGACTATTCCAAAATCCAAAACTAATGCTGGGAAACGTCGATTTTCCTCCACGGCACCTTCCATTTGGAATGCACTACCCCCCCAAAATACACCAGATATCCTCTTTCAAAACATTTCATGGTAAATGTAAAGGCTTCTTCTATAACAGTTTAAACTCTTCTACAGAACTCAATGTGTCTAGACTTTATTAATATAAACTCTTCTGTCTCCTCCCAGTTTCACGTTTTAGTATTTATTCAATTAATGATATGTTAGTTTAGTTTATCTTAGTTTAGTTTGCTTAGTTTAGATTAGTTTAATAACTATTATAGAATCACTATATAGATTAAGAAATTTAGGTAGTTAAATGTAAATATGTATAGCTTAAATTTTGAACAAAATTGTAACTATATTTATTAGTAGATGGGCCTAATTGGAAAAAAGTCTAAACTTTATTAGCGACCCAATAAAGACATTTATTTATTTATTTATTATTATTATTACTATTATTAAACTTCAAGAGTGTCGATTCCAAAGATTTCTTCCAGCCAACTACCTTGGATAACAGTTGGACAGTTTCCTAGCTAAACACAAGAAAATCGTTTGGAAAGGTTTTTTGAGAAAAAGAGCAATGGGGAAAAAATGGACAGTTCCTAGGTAAAATAATACAGGACGTCAGTTAACAAAAACATTTTCCAGCCAAAAAGCCTGGAAACAAGTTTCCCAATTGGCTTGAACCATACAAGAGGATCGTTTCCAAATATTTTTCCAGCCAAAAACCCTGGAAAAAAATATCTTCCGTTTATTATAACCCATCACACAAGAGGGTCGTTTGGAAAGATTTTTTCAAATCAAAAACCCTGGAAGAAAGATGGCTAGTTTGCTAGAAACATAGCCCTGGAGTTCACAATTGGTGAAGTCAACAAGACATATAAACGCTACGTATTTAACAGTAGATCCCAAGAGCCAAATGAAATTATTGATGCCTACATAGCTGTGCTGAGATCGCTTGCTATAACATGTGGGTTTTGTCATTCTCCATAAGAAAGTTTACTCAGAGATCGTATTGTGCTCTGTGTGTACAACCAAAATGTATGATTGTTGCAAGAGCGAAATTTAGATCTCAAGAAATGTATTGATTTATGTAGAAGTGCAGAAGCAGCAGCATCGCATCTCAAAACAATCTCATTTGCACTCGGAGTTTTCAAAAAATATTTCTCTCTCATCTCCAGGGTGGATATATAATAAAACCAATTATTTTGGTAAATGAAAGCTGTTTTACATTGAATTCTATTATATGAACTTAGTTGTCAAATTGTTTGTTGGTTTTTAGTAGTTAAAAAAAAAGCGCTCGCCTCTCACCAATACGACCCAGGTCAGTTCCACTCCTGGATTCGATATAACATGTAAGTAGAGTTTCTAAATGGTTCTCTCTTGTTCTTACTGGGTTTTCCTCTGGGTTCTCCGGTTTTCCTCCCTCCGCGCAAAAATAAAGTTCTAAATTCCAATTCGATCATGGAACGAAGGAAACAGGTTTCTCAGCCAATATCTATTAAGTGCTATCCTCATAAATCATGGACTTATTTTTAAATATTTTTTATCTAACATCTTGATGAAGGGATCTTTAGTAAACGTGTGTGTGTGTTGCCTGAGAAAAATGCTATAAAGATTATTCCAGTTGAATGTTTTAATTGTTTCAAATGTTAATAATAACAGCTTAATATTCCATGAAATAAGTATGTATAGGCAACACGCCCAAACACTTGATTATATGTTTACCACTCAACAATAGTAACTGATGCGTTTAATTATCCTCAGTGTTACACATGTCATATACATCATATCACATAAGGTGCACATTTAGTTTAATTTCAGCTCATTTACTTTCAGGTTAATAACAGTACTTCTGCCTCTCAATGTATGTTAATTAGTACATGAAAGTGTCATCAATTTTAAAACTCATCCTCTTTAATTACCTTACTGTTATTTGGTGGAGCTGTATATATCTACATGAAATCTTAACTGTTTGACCTTATGTTAGTTTAAGCTCATGCATACATGAAACATGTCTTAGATTTAGGGCCTTGGGAGCAAATTGATCCACCACCACAGCATTCACTTGAAGATGAACAACGCTGACCTTTCCCTTTGCAGCGTTTCCATTGTTCTCTATCAGAATCGTAAAAATATTCGTCATCCCAATCAAACCTCTCACCAGAACGGACTTGTTCTTCATATGGTCTGCTTTCAGCCACCTCAAGGCTAACCATGAACAGAACCAGACAGAGAACTACAATGCTTTTCATTTCCATTCTATTGCTTTCTACGGAAAGGAAAATGAAACATGTTTTAATTCGTTTACAATGATTTAGCACTGGTTTTCATAAAGAATCTTTCTGAGAAGAGAGGATATACAGTAAAAGAAAAGGAAAGAATGTGAAACGAAATGAGGTAGGTCAGTCGATAAATCTATGAAAAAACTATTGATATAAGTCGATATATATATATACTATCAAAGTGTTATTCAAACATCTCTACCGTGTCTTATACATAGATATTCTTGAATATTACTATTTTGAAGACCATATTTTTTCTAATTAATAACATGATTCTTAACAATATCTATCCTTATCCATCTCATTTATCCTTAAAGATAGATGGCAAGATAGTAGACTTAGAAACTGAAAAGAAGCGAGAGAGTTGTGCACACTCACAAGCAAACAGCTGGAATGCACGTCCAATATCTCAAGGTAATGATGCAAAACAAAAACGCACCCAAGTACCACATGATACAAGAGTAAAACAATTATGATCTAATACTAACAGAGCGAGCATGTAGAAAGTAAATTTATGAGAAATTGCTAAACGATGTGCTAAAAGATATGAAAAAATATAATTGTTTTTCAAAAAATGAGTATCATCCTTTTTGATTTGCAATGTAGTTTAGATTTAGATAAGGCCTTAACATAGAGATAAAGATAGACAAGAATAAAGACGAGTGCATATTACACAGGACTCTTGTAATAGGTCTGTTAAAGAAATATTTAAAAACATTCTGCTTTGAACCCAATTTAAGTTTTACCTTGAGATTAGTTTAGCTCAGCTTCACAACCAAACTGCTATAATTATTAACTTGATGAGGAACTCTGCTAGTGATCGTCTGAATGTGTGTGTGTGTGACTGTGTCCTTAAATACTCTCGACAAGAGGCGGGGCTAATTAATACCATTCCCGCCAAAAGTTACTAAGTTCCCAATGTAATTATGGACATTCCCGCCAAAATCACTACCAGCACTAATTATGCATAGGTATACCCACCAAATTCTAGATGTATTTACCGATCGAACACAGGAAAATGATTTTATTTGGCATGCCACAAACCAAAGAAACCATACAACACTTTCAAGGAAACCAAGCAAAGTTGCAATTCTATTAAATCTAAAAATTCTATTGATATTAATTAATTGATCTACGTCCGGGTAAGGCTAACACACTTATCAAACCATCTTAAGAATATTATTTGCACTCGTACGAGGATACAAAAAAGTTTTTTCAATCCTTAGTAAAATCCCTTCAATTTTGAGAGCAAAGTTTCACACAGTTAAGATAAACTTGAAAGTTGGTTTTAGAATTAGATATGAACAAGTAGTAATTTTCTTCCAAATAAATATTTATTATCAAATGATCATAAAACCTCCAATAAAGTTAAAATATTGAATATTTTTGAATATTTGTTATTTAGAGTTTTGATAATCTGCCAATAAAAATGGCTTGACTACCATTCACTTTCTTAACAAACATGCCAAAAGATGTAGAGAATAAGGCACTATATGAAATTATATTTTTGCAGCTTCATTACACATAGCAGTCATGAGGAGCAGTTATTTTGATTCATTATAATCCTCCTGTTAGTGCACTTTAGCACAAGTGTCTCTTGACATATGAATTAGACGTCTATGCATTCAATCGAAGAAACCAGTGGATTGTGAAAACTCAAAGAAGAGACATAAGAGAAGTTGCTCAATAGTTATTTACCAATTTAAATTTTCATGTACATCAAGAATCATACCATCTTTAATCATTTATACCTACAGACGTTTGCTATTTCTAATTCGTCGTTTTATTTAAGCTTTATTTATGTATATTATATATGTATATATATTCATCAATGTTTTATATACATTGTTTATGTAATCATTATCATTAGGTATATATTGTTCACATTAGCGTTCTTTTAGCGTTCTACCTAAAGGTATTACATTAATCTTGCATTTAGGGCTTTGTACTTTTAAATTTACACTGATACCCTTATTTAGCTATCCCTTCTAAGTTAATTGTTGAAATTAAGCAACTATTAAGTTTTCGTATAATTTGTTTCATTTTTGACTGAAAAATGAGTGAATAAAAGGCAATATTGGCAGCAATTAAAATGTGTCATTTAGAATGAAACATGCTTTTAATCCTGCAAAGCTTTCAAAGTGGGTGGCTTCATCAGATTAGCAGAGCAATCACTTGGTAAACATATAACATTTGCATAATTATAGTGCATTAGGCAGTAAGTCGTGATAAATGCAATGAACTGAGAGAGAATTTGTCACAAGATGCTGACTAAACATAAAAAAGCCCAGTGAGTGGGCTTATATTTGCTAAGATCAACCCCCATAATGGCATACTTATGGTGCATAAGGTATATATGTATACTCTGGGCATCAAGAGATGTACCCTGGCTATAGACAAGCTTTAGAGGTTCTACAAGTGGTCAAATAAGCCACAGGAAGCCGGCATGTTCTTTTACTCTTCAAGTAAATGTACTGGATGATGTCACAACCTGCCTTCGTGATCGTGACACTCGGCAAGTCGCGCTTCACAACAGAATTCAAGGAAGCTTTCTTCTTTGTTGTAAAATCGTTTGATTTGGAAATAGGCTTAGGTTTATTTAAATATGCTAGCTGTTACTGTTTTTGAACTGCGATGCTCTTAATTTTCTAGACTGATTCCATAAGTCGGTCCCAGTTTGCTCTTTTTTTTTTTTTTTTTTTCCCTCATGTGTCCGACTCACTACAAAACATACTAGATTTTGATGCGCATCCAGAAAAATGGGAATGGGCCAATCAAAGAGCTTGTTATATATCGCATCGAATTTCAACCAATCACAGATCCAGACAACACTCTGGAAAAAAGATATCCATTTTGATAAAAAACCATACAAGTGGATAGTTTAAAAAACAATTTCAGCCAAAAACCCTGGAAAAAAATTGACAGTTTTCCTAAACCACACAAAAGGGTTCTTTGGAAAGATTTGTTTTCAAAGCAAAAAGCCCTGGAAAAACGTTTGCAAGTTTCCTATGAGCTAGAACCATACGAAAGGGTCGTTTACAAAGATTTTTCCAGCTAAAAACCTTGGAAAAAAGTTTGATAGTTTGTTAGAACCATACAAGAGGGTCGTTTGCAAAGATTTTTCCATCCTAAAACTCTGGAAAAAAGTTCACCAATTGGCTCGAACCAAACATGGGGAGCGTTTGCAAAGATTTATCCAGCCAAAAACTGTACAAAAAGTTCCCAATTGACTAGAACCATACAAGAAGGTCGTTTGCAAAGATTTTTCCAGGTAAAAACCATAGAAAAAGTTCCCCCATTTAACTAGAACCATACAAGAGGGTCATTTGCAAATATTTCTCCAGCCAAAAACCCTGGAAAAAATATCTTCCGTTTCTTATAACCCACACCGAACGCATTTCATTTCACCACCACACAAGAGGGTCGTTTGGAAAGATTTTTTCAATTCAAAAACCCTGAAAGAAAGATAGCCAGTTTGCTAGAAACATAGCCCTGGAGTTCACAATTGGTGAAGTCAACAAGACATATAAACGCTACGTATTTAACAGTAGATCCCAAGAGCTAAATGAAATTATCGATGCCTACATAGCTGTGCTGAGATTGCTTGCTATAACATGTGGGTTTTGTCAGTGTCTATCAAAAAGTTTACTCAGAAATCGTAATGTGCTCTGTGTACAACCAAAATGTATGATTGTTGCAAGAGCGAAATTTAGATCTCAAGAAATGCATTGATTTATGTAGAAGTGCACAAGCAGCAGCATCGCATCTCAAAAAAATCTCATTTGCACTCAGGTAAGCTAGAGTTTCTGGCTTTGAAATGGTCAGTTTGTGAACATTTCAGAGAATATCTGTATTTCACCCCTCATTTCACTGTATTTCAAGATAACAAGTGATTTATAATTACTTATGTACAGAGCATGGCAAGTCGTTTGGAAAGGTTTTTCAGCCAAAGACCCTGAAAAAAGATGGACAGTTTAATTGCTCAAACCATACAAGAAGGTCGTTTGCAAAGATTTTTTATTATTTTTAACGTTATGAAGCATAGATTAGACAACAGATAAGATGATAAGATGATAAGATTTCAAGATGATATTATCACTCCTTTGCACTTTGTACCAAATAATTGAGAGGTGCACAGGAAGTCTCAAGCCATGGGACATTTAGTATTAATTACTATAGCACTGGCATTTTAATTTCTAAATGGTGGATAGTGGAAAAATGAAAAGGCACACCATGTTGTCCTGAATGCTAGTAGTAAGACCCCTGGAGCAATACAGTTGGATATCTCCCAGTATTGCCAAGTTAGAAACTAAACTCAAACGAGAGAACAACAAGGTACTAGATGATGACATTAATGAGCTAACTAAGTAGCTTCAGAGATTAGAAGTAGAAGAACGTCAAGCACTGCAAAGGCAGAAAGAAGCAAAATATTCATAATTACTTCAAAAAGTTGCCATGTTAAGAAAGCCCAAATTGCAAAGTTAAGAACACAGGGACCTCGAGACTCAATGGCTAACTACACCACTAGAGATGTTCTTGAAGCCAAAAACATCTATGGACAAGCATGAGAAAGTATCAGCTATTATTATACTCAGTATCTCAATTCTGATTGGTCAAGAGCCCATGGAAGAGAGCTATCATGCCAAATGGACTGAAGAAACCAAAATTTGAGAATGTGACCCTACAACACTGAGAGATTGCCAACACTAGGATTTTTAACACTTTGGTTACTTCCAGTGCATGCAAAAACTGACCAATCACAGCATCCTTCAATGCTTAGCCAAGCAGCCCTTAAGCTCCAAATCTCTTCCTAATACAAAAACTAGCTTTTCCAAAAATTTAAAGAAAAAATTGAAGTATACTCGATGTATGAAAAAGTAAAGCAAATCTTTGCCCTCCAATTCTGTGAGATACATGACTTTTAAGACTTGGGCAAGGGCCGCTTAGTCTTTTGTACAACTGGTAGAGTAAACTGTCAAATTATGACAAATGTAAGCATTGCAATAGCATATACAATCAAAATATTGGAATTAGCCAATTATTATTATCATTATTTGAGTCTTTAACTCAATTTCATTTTTAACATTTATATGTACCTTTTTAAGCATTGAATTGATTATTAAATAATATAATAAAATAATAAAATAATATAATAAAATGATATAATAAAATAATATTAATAATAACAAAATAATACTAATAATAACAAAATAATATTACAATACAAAATTATGCTATAATTCAATATTTTTTTCAAACCATGAATTTCCAATATTTTAAAAAATTTTAAAAACAATATCAAAAATTCAAACATTTTTGAATATTTGCGTTTCAGTTTCCTCCTATACATCTTTTATTGAAGACTGAAAAATATTTTTGTCGAGAAGAATTGGAACAATGTTTCCAAACTTCCATATATTGGTCGGTCCCAGTTCCATTCTGAGACAAAAGACAAGAAACCCTTCAATATTACATTCGTTTTACCAAAATATTTCAATGTTGAAATATACTATAGTAAGAAAGGATGAATAATTTTAAATAAAACGGAATAAATGTATAAAAACGATGTTCATATTTTTCAAATTATGAATGAAAACAAAAAAGAAGGGTCGAAAAGATCAAAAAATTTCCATGAAAACGGCCTAAAACACTTTGAAAATTTGATAGAAGGTAAGATAGATAGTTATTCTTACTATATTACTAACCTTTGGACTGATAAATAGCAGTTAAGTGTCCGAAAAATGAAGAAATTTAAAGCTATTTCCGAGACAACCCTTTTCAGTTCTCCCGCCATTGTAACGTCCGGGATACTTTACAGGCCCAGGGACGTTTGGCTTATTACGGGACAGGGAGCCCAAACATGAGCTCAAGCCGAAAAGGTCTACAATATATTATAATGCATGAGTGTACTAAATCAAAATTATTTTACAGTGCAGACCATCATATTCTCACGGCCATTTCGCATTAATTAGGTAAACACGAACAGCAGAACACAAAACGGCATCGAAAATGAGTGTAATTTCTGTCGAAAACGCAGTTGTGACAGCTCTACTCATCCCAAGTTGATATAGGAAATATTTTCTGTCCTCCTGTCTTCGAAGAATCCCGAATTTCAAACGATAATATAGTAAATCTCTTTGCGTTTGTTTTTCTGATAAATTTTATTTATTAATATTAAAAAAAAACCTCGCTCTTTCTTTTTTCTTTCTTTCCTCCCTTCCTTCCTTCTTGCTTTTTTTCTCAATCTCATAATAAATGCATTTTTGCTTATTCTTATTTTCTTCTTCTTATACTATTGTTGTTGTTCTTCTTCTTTTCCTTTCATTTTCTTCCAACCTTCCTTTCCCAAGAATAATAGAAAGGAAACGATTGTAATCAAATTTTTTCAGATTATTTCATCTAATATTGATTTCCCGTAACTTCTTTTCTTTCGTTTACTTTCTTCATGAAGCGAGCAATTGATTTCTGACTGTTCTTTTTCATTCATTTGATCTGAGTTCTCAGTAAAATGGCTTCTTGATGAAGATCTACCCAGCACCTCCACAACCTTATCTTCAAGACAGGAATCATGTTGTTTGATGGGAGAAGTATCGTTTGCAGTTTCAGCAGTTTCTTCTTTGGAAAGTTCTCGGCTGCAATTTGAAAACAAACAGCATAGAACTATTACCAAAAGTCGCGAAGAAATCGGCAAGTTACAGTCAAACTAAGAAAACCGTGAACACCTAAAATATGTCTGGAATGTTTATGTGTTTGATCACAGCGGTCACGCAAACTTCATATTTTAGTTTTATTTTCGTGAAATTAGAAGTTTCTATTCGAGACAGACGGATACACGAGAGAAGGATTCAATACAATCGTTTTTCATGGTGGTGGGAACATCTTTTTTACAAGCAACGGCCTAAATAAACATTCCAGACATATTTTAGGTGTTCACGGTTTTCTTAGTTTGACTGTAAAGACTGATCTGAAGTCAGTCGTTGTAAATCACATACACTTCTCGTACTTATGTAGGCTCGATTTATCGTCCCGTTACCATCGGGAAGCAAACCGCGCTTGTAGTTTAGAGCACAATTCAAGCCAGATTCTAAAAAATAATTATCGGCCCGATTCACCAAAATCAGTGATGAGCACTAGAAACGTTTCAGGGTTTTGCCTCAACATAGATATAATAACCATACCTCGATTCTATCGATGAAATATCTTTTGGTGTATTTGCTTCTTGGGAAAATATTTCTGTTTGTTTATCATCTTCTGTTTTATCTTGATGACTTTGGTTATGCTGATAAAAATATCAAAATAAACCAATTGAGAAAACAACACATACAAACTCAACTCACATGTTGATTTTTACGGAGGGAGGAAAACCAGAGAACCTGGAGAAAAACCCTCGTGGCAAGGGAGAGAACAACACATCAAACAAACTCAACTCACATGTTGATTTTTATGGAGGGAGGAAAACCAGAGAACCTGGAGAAAAACCCTCGTGGCAAGGGAGAGAACAACACATCAAACAAACTCAACTCACATATGATTCAGTCCGAGCCGGGGTTCGAGCCTGAACCACAGCAGTGAGAGGCGAACATTTCTGTTTCATTCGCATGCATCATTTTTCTTTCTTTCTCGCGATATTTCACGTCTTCTTACTAGATATTTTCAAGTTTTCCTCTTTCATTTGAGTTACTAGACATAGTCTTACCTCTTGCAAGATTTGTTTCGCAGTTTCCAGTAGTTCTTGAGAACTCAAAACATAATGAGTGTTTTGCCAGCCAGCGGCCCTGTTTGAACGAAAACATAAATGACAGGTAGGTCAGTAGGAGTAGCAATTGTAATGTATGACAAACATCGTCCGAATATCCTACCTTTTACGTTTTCTTTTGAAGCTTTTTGAATGTTTTCCGCTCTAGATAAAAGAGAAGAGAAGAGAAGAGAAGAGAAATGAAATGAAATAATATTAACATTTTTCTATTCAGACGTGCAAGTAAGCTTAAAGAGTGTTATAACTTAGAGTGTTCGCGTAGCAAGTGTCCCAGAGCAGGGCAATGTTTCCCAATCTAACCAACCCCTACTAGGGGGGAATACTAATGGAAATAACACGTGATCTGAAATGGGAAAAGTGGTAATGCTTTTTACCTCGTTTTTCTCTGGGTGTGAAGCTGGATTTGAAATGGAAACGCTACATTTTTCCTGCGATAAAGAACGTTAACACTCTGAATATTTACATGGATGGATGGATGGAGGGAGGGAGGGAGGGAGGGAGGGAGGGAGGGATGGATGGGCGGATGGAGGGAGGGAGGGATGGATGGGCGGATGGAGGGAGGGAGGGATGGATATATTTGTTTACCTTCATAATTTGCTCATCTTTATCAACATACTTCAGTAACATAGCAACCACATGCTTACACTGTCCAGTCTGGCCGGCAGAATCTAAACAAGAACACTTTGCCTGTTTTATACCTAAAAAAAAATCACACACAAAAAGAAGTTTCATACCAGGGCCTCCAGCATTGGGTTTCCTGTGTTATTTTACTTTATTATAAAAACAATCATCAAGAAATGGGTAAGTTTTAAACATTTCCTCAAAGTCCCTCGAAATGGGTACTAGAAAGATTTCGCATTCTACTGACCACGATCGTCAACTTTATCCGGCCTTTTTCCTCTTTTTCCCCTCTTTTCTTATTTTCTTTTTTCCTTTTCTCCTATTCTTTTTGGTTCTCTCAAAAGACCCCTAACCTCATGACGTTTCATACCTAAACTACCACAATCCTTTTCGAAACGTCTTTTCATATTCAAATGTTAAAACTCCTTTGAGAATACCAAGACAATAGTGAAAATTAGCACCACAAACAATGCTACCGAAAAGGATTCTGGAAGTGTAGGTATAAAACCTTATCATGCTTGAGGCCTAGTATGTGTCCTATTCTCTGGTTATGATTAGCATAGGTAACATAAATTTGTATTTCAAAATTAATTTCACTGAATGCACAGAACCAGTCATTTTTTCTGTATCGTAGCCTACCATCATTTCCAATGACGGCAAATACATCATAATGTTGTCCTTGGGAGCCTGTACCTATAGATTAAGATAAAACAAATATCCCAAGTTAAAATGAATATCATGGCAGTAAGTCATAAAGGTATTTCAAAGGTTGAAGGGGCGAACAGTTCCCTGCTAGCAGAGTCTCCCGTGTAGACGAATCCTGGCAGAGAAAATGGGAGACTCTGCCGGTCCAGGCCGTTTTCTTTGATATACCGCCGTCCACAATCATGGACGAACCAAACAGGTTTTTAAACCGGTTTTAACCGGAAATAGGTAATAGGCTTGAACAAATGTAGAAAACCGCTTAACATTTTTTGAGTCCACAGTACTTGACAGGGTTGCTAAGTTACCAAACGCATGCGCAACAAAGAAAACGGCCTGGACCGGCAGAGTCTCCCATTTTCTCTGCCAGGATTCGTTTACACGGGAGACTCTGCTAACAGGGAAGGCGAGCAGCGAATGGTTGATTTTCGAGTAACAGTGTTTTGCTTGAGCAGGGCACAGTTATCGTCAAATCCAAACGCGTTCGTTCTGCAATGCGAGTCAAACGACATCTTCTCTTATCTTCAACTCCTTGACTTTAGACGTGCTGCTTGTTTAGTAGCTCTTGTAGTGTTAATGTTACTGCTCGTTCCTTGTAAAAAGGAACGAGCAGTAACATTAACACTTTAAAGCCAGTCTTTATCCATCCATTGTTTATTGAACTGTCTATTGTGTAATCCAGTCTTTAGAATATAACGTCCCTCCTCTCCAAATCTTATATAGCCTGCTTTTCACTCTCGGATCGGAGTCGGAAGCAGTTTATGACAAGTTAAAGTGAAAATCAGAAAATGGAGTCGTTTTTACTAGCAATATTTCGCGCATGAGCTTTCCGACTCCAATTCCATCGCAAGTGAAGAAAAAAAAAACCAGGCTTTAAGGCTCGCACATGTAGTCCAACCATTTCCTGAAGCCTTTCTTTTTCTCTTGAATATTAATATTTATACTAATTTATATTTATGCACATGCACATCCATCCATCCATTCATCCATCCATCCATCCATCCATTCATCCATCCATCCATCCATCCATCCATCCATAACCAATATCGGAGAGACGCAAAAGAATCACTGAGGACGTACTGTAAAGAAACCCTGGCAGTGACCACTCTCAGTGCCTACACCTCATACTAACCACCTCTCATGATTGTAAAGCGCCTTTGATTATATCCATATAGAAAGGGCGCTATATAAATCATAAATCATCAATCATCAAAATCATCATATACTTACAAGTGCAGGATATTTGTAGTAATTCTTCAGTATTATCAGGTGTTGTTGTGAGCCCCTTGACAAGGTGCTGGATTGCTTTCCCCTTCTTGTATCGATTTTCACTAAGAGCGAGCCTTTCTATATCTCCTAGTTCTATCTTGATGCAATGTGATGCTAAGCCTTGCATGTTTTCTGCAAGTAAAAACCATTGTCCAGTATTTATACATTAGCTTCCTAGTTTAGGGGAAGCGCCCAGGGGCTGCGGCCAGCCCTTTTATTTTCGGGATGTTTTTTTTTTTATCTTAGTGGTATTTTATCGACAAATAAAAAATATATAAATCAACTTTATTCAGAGAGGGTGACATGTGATAGTCACAACTGATAAACTCGTGGCTCTCTGTGTTTAACATCTCTAAAAGAGACGGGACAGCCATTTTACATGTACAGTACGAGGTCATCCGAGCCACGGCGAAGGTATACTCATTTGAAGAAGACATCACCTTATACTCAGGTATTTTAAGACCCTGAGTGTGGCTCTGGCATTAGAGGTTTGAACACATGATCTCCTGTACAGCAGACGGTTGCCCAACTAACTGAGCCAACCAGTAGACGGTTACAAATGTACAATACGCCTTGTAATAATATTTTGCATAACACACTTAGAAAATCTTACCATTTTCACATTGAGATGACACAACTGTTTCATCATCTGACTTGGATGTCTGCAATTCTGTCTTGAGACTAGTACCAGTATTAGCATCTTGTTCATCTGTAGCTATGATTGGCGAAGATGTCACAATGTTCTGTCCATTAGCAGTTTGTGAAGGGACTAAAGACTTTACACAGTCAGGTTTGAATGGAGTACATAAGACTTCAACAGCAGGTGACGCAGATTTCTGGTACACTTCTTGGTAACTACAGTATGGACAAAAAAAGATAAATTTGGGACATTGTTCGGAATAGAATGCGGTACTGTGGATGGTAGGAATGTCACTTCATATCGGTAGGAATGGATGCCGAAATAGATATATAAATAAAGTTTATAGAACCCTGAAACAACCTCTCGGCTGATCTACAGTAAGTCATGGCTCACTAACTCACAGATGGAACCCTGAAACAACCTCAGAGCTGCTCAGGGCATGGCTAATTCACAGATTAAATCCTGAAACAACCTCTGGGTTGATCTAAGTCAGGGCATGGCTAACTCACAGATTGAACCCTAAATCTGTAGTCTCTGGTTTTCCAGAAGGAGGAAAACCACAGAAAATCCCTTAAAACAACATCGACAAAAAACTTGTACTCACCTCTCCAGCATCTCCAAGTTCTTAAAACAAACTCCATGGCAACGGCCCATGGCAATCTCTGTTGCTATACAAGGTAGTTCCATTTGTTTACAAGAAGCTCTGGCGTCATCCAAGAGGGGTATGTGTGGAGAAGGTCGTGTGCCAGGAGAAGGAGTTTTTGATTCCAACTCCAAACCACTGGGTAGAATAATGTTTCCATAGTAACATACTGTGGACTCAGAGACACATGCTGCGACTGCTGACTGCCTTGTCCTACAGTTGATGGCAGTGACCTTTAGAACATGAAGTTAGCTACATTTAGTACATGGATGGTAGGAACTCCCCTAAATCCCAGTTCAAACGTCGATCTTTTTATGAGCTAAACCTAATGACATCATATATAGAAGACCACTTTATTATCTATTGTTTTTAATGCGTTCGGCTCATGAGAAGATAGACGTTTGAACTGGGCCTTAGTTACTGTTGCTATGTCCAACAAAGACAAGCTAAGGAAAGGAATCAATCAATCAATCAACTGTTCGCCCATCCCTCCTTGAGAGACACTCAGCTGTCACTCTACTAGAATGACGTTCAACCATTATTAGTTAAACTGTTTTCATTTCGGAAAGGGGAAAAAAGGAAAGGAAAGGAAAGGAAAGGAAATCTAATAATTATTTTTAAAATGGATGAATTGAAAGAGCCCTTAATTTTATTTTATTTTTTACTTACCATTTTTGGATTATTAAACACTGTTTTTGCCTGGTGATAAAAGGAAAAGTTGGCTCAAATCACAATCAAAGATACTATAATTATATAGGAAATTTGAAAACTAGGAATAAAAGTTTAGTAAATGTTCAATTATAAAAGACTTGCCTTGAATGTTTTCAGCCCAGCACATTGAGCCATCTTCATGTGACCCTCTGTTGTACAGATATATAATGATGACTGAAATAAAACAGCAATATAGTTACAGTTCAGACACTCGAAACATGAACACCTCAAGGTTTTTTTGACATTTTTTCATAACTATCCAATCAGCGCTCTCCATAAAAACAAAGGAATCAAAAAATTTTTAGGCGCCATCCAATCACAACAAACAACAGAAAATCTTTAGAAGTTTATTTTTAACTTTCTTATATGAACTTATGAACTGCTAAATCACATAATTTATGCTGTTCGTTGTGATTGGATAAAAAATGGTTAAAAAATGCTTGAACCATTTTTCTATGAAGAGTGCTGATTGGATAGTAATGAAAAATGTCAAAAAACCTTGAAGTGTTCATGGTTCAAGTGTCTACACTGTAAGTAGCAAATGGAGTGGCAACAAAAAATCAAAAGTTCTTACCTTGTGAGCAATATCAACAGTATGCAGTCTTTGTATCCATGCTATTAGTCCCGGTTTTGGTGGCAGTATGAATGGGTATTTAAGAAATGAATAGTCAACTAATGCAAAGTATAAGGGAGTTTCCACCTTAAAAAAAAAGAGACAGTTGATGACACATGAAAAAAATTACAAAAAAATACAAACTAAACAATTACACAGGGCTGTTAGCCACTATTATGACAGTGGTTTGGTTTTAAAAGAGTGGCCCAGTTTTTACTGCCATATAATGATTTTTACAAGGGGGTGGTTGTGGCAAAAAGTGGTGCGGTTATAACCGGACCAACTGTACTAGTGGCTATGGGCCTGTTACATAACATAATTGATAAAGCTGTATTTTGTCATGTACAGTTGAAGCTCATTTAAGAGGAAGTGTCCATAATAAGGATCTTGAGTAGGAAGTTTCTCCTCAACTTAAGGGGGTAGAGTCACGTGACCTGTTAGTGCAAGTTGTCTATTTACAATCCTGATTTCTTTGATGCTTAACCAACTAACCAATTTCAAGCTAGAAGGATGGGGGGAGGGGGGGGGGGTGATGGGTGGGTACATGGGCACCCCTGTGACCTCCCCCTAAAACCATCACTGACTATTATCTTTAAGGATAAATGCTTGTAAAGCTGATGAAAAAATAAATGAAGTTGCTATAGGTTTCTCTTATTTTTATCAGTTCACTTGATGTTTTTTCTTTCTAATACCTTCAATGCAAGTTGTCCCAATCTTTCTTTTTCTTGATCAAGGCATGAACAGCATTCATCTTCACCCATACCAGTATCTTCACCAGCTATAATAAACAATCAACAAAAAAATACATTCAAGTTTTGCCACATGTGAGATGAGTTTGTTTGATGTGTTGTTCTCTCCCTTGCCACGAGGGTTTTTCTCCAGGTTCTCTGGTTTTCCTCCCTCCATAAAAATCAACATGTGAGATGAGTTTGTTTGATGTGTTATTCTCTCCCTTGCCACAAGGGTTTTTCTCCAGGTTCTCTGGTTTTCCTCCCTCCATAAAAATCAACATGTGAGTTGAGTTTGTTTGATGTGTTGTTCTCTCCCTTGCCACAAGGGTTTTTCTCCAGGTTCTCTGGTTTTCCTCCCTCCATAAAAATCAACATGTGAGTTGAGTTTGTTTCATGTGTTGTTCTCTCCCTTGCCACAAGGGTTTTTCTCCAGGTTCTCTGGTTTTCCTCCCTCCAAAAAAATCAACATGTGAGTTGAGTTTGTTTCATGTGTTGTTCTCTCCCTTGCCACGAGGGTTTTTCTCCAGGTTATCTGGTTTTCCTCCCTCCATTAAAATCAACATGCAAGTCAAGCATTGGGTAATATTAAAATAGTACATTTTTTTGTACAGACTGTAAATGTAGTGGTAGCATGTGTGATTGAAGGCAGGCCCACATTCAGCAAAAGCTGAGTTTGGGAATTGAACCAAGTTTGCATTGGTGACAGGAGAGTTCCCTCACAGCTACACCACTTGAGTGTCAGTGTATCCCTAAAATGCAAGTAATACCTTGGCTACAAGAGTGTTTAATGTCACCCAAGAAGATTACTCTACCAGCTGTGTTAATAGAGCTCCACGTATTGATAACTGTGGCAAGACTTTTTATATTGGATGGTTTATCATCAGCTTTGTCAGGTCTTAACACTTCCATCTGTATTATCAAGCCTGGGACTTCAAACTGAAATCATACAGGAAGCATTTATAATAAGCATTAGTCTAATTTGAACTTTTCAGTGTAGTTCAGCCTTGTTATGGTTGTTACAATTAGCCTGTTTTTTAAAATAAGGAACATAAAAAATGTACAATGTAATATAAATTATATATATATATATAGCAAGGATCACTCAAAATGTACATTGTAAATTAAATTATATAAATATGGCACTAAATAAAATGTATTGTATGGTATTGTATTGTATTGTATTGTATTGTATTGTATTGTATTGTATTGTATTGTATTGTATTGTATTGTATTGTATTGTATTGTATTGTATTGTATTGTATTGTATTGTATTGTATTGTATTGTATTGTATTGTATTGTATTGTATTGTATTGTATTGTATTGTATTGTATTGTATTGTATTGTATTGTATTGTATTGTATTGTATTGTATTGTATTGTATTGTATTGTATTGTATTGTATTGTATTGTATTGTATTGTATTGTATTTCATCTAATTGACCAATGAACTGCTCGAGCAGTGAATATCGTGCCATAATCACTGGTTATTTGACCAATCACAGAGTGTAAAACTTTATATTCAAGTCTAAAATTATATATCTAATAATTATTATTAATTTAATAGAGTCTGACCTTGAATGGATTATTACAACACAAGCCTGTTTGTACTCTAGACACATCAAAGCCCTCGGACTCACAAGGAGCATCTGGGAAGAAAAGTAAAAAGAAAATATAGATCTATAATTATAAATAAATAACATTAATACCAGTTGACGATATCATGAAAATAATGATGATTTTTACCTATTTTTTCTTCTTCAAACCATTGGCAAAGCTTTCTTTCCTTCTCCAAGGGATTGAACTTGGAAGTCTTACTTTCATCAAGAAACACTTGAGCAATGTTCCATTCTCTTGCCCAGTTGCATTGAAGACGACCATGGCTTGGATTGACTAAGAACTCAATACAAAGGAGTTTGCACTCTGGTACCTAGTATAAAAATATATAAATAATATAAAGACCACTTGTACTAATTGACTGAACAAAAAAATTATAACCGTGAAAATTACGGATAATTTTTGAATTTTGTACAATAGACCCCTTGCAGTACTTTAGAATGCAGAGGACAAAATGATGGGTTCCAATTCTCAGGAGATTGAAATTCTTTTGTTTTGTCCTTCAAATTGAGCTGCTTTGACGTCACATGAAAGGGGACTAAACCACTTTGTTTCTTGATTACATACTCATGTACCCAGGGTTAGCCACATTTCAGCATCAAAATGTTCACAAATACCAACAGTTTAAAGTAAAATATGTATGTATACAACTTTAACAATACAAACTCTTTGAAATTTCAAAGACCTTTACTAAAACACTGCCCTAAATATTCTATACAAAATCACAGCAAGCATTGACAATTTGAAACTGGAGTATTGGATTCTCAAATAGCACACTAAAGTATATCATTTACTTGTTTTAGTTAGAAAGCAATCAAAAATTTCAGATGTATGGCAAATTTTTTTATTACAGTGTGATGTGCCTAACTATGGACAATTAATTTTTTTTATAGTTGTTCAAATGAGGCATATTAGCTAGCAAAGAGACTAAAATCAATATCGCCAAGGTAAAGGTTCGAATTTTGACAAGAGAACTTGCTCAATTATTTCAATTATTTTTTGGTCCTTTCTGTTGCAAATATAAATAAAATCTTTGCTGACACAACTTTGACCTCACATGAAAATGTACAAATTCTCGTTCGCCAATTGACTAACTCATAAAAATATTTAATTGGGTGGCCACGGTTAGGCACATCACACTATAAGTAGAATCCTGCACTTCCTGTCACTAGTTTACCTTTATTTTAATGAGGTTGATGTAAGATGCTCTTGTGTGTCTGAACTCATTCTCATCGTCAAGAACAACACTTTTACCCTAAAACCATAAACTGTAAAATTTCAATGCTTACATTGATTATATCATAATTATGATCTAAGTCAGGGCATGGCTAACTCACAGATCGAACCCTGAAACAACCTCTGGGCTGATCTAAGTCAGGGCATGGCTAACTCACAGATCGAACCCTGAAACAACCTCTAGGCTGATCTAAGTCAGGGCATGGCTAACTCACAGATCGAACCCTGAAACAACCTCTGGGCTAATCTAAGTCAGGGCATGGCTAACTCAGAGATTGAACCCTGAAACAACCTCTGGGCTAATCTAAGTCAGGGCATGGCTAACTCACAGATTGAACCCTGAAACAACCTCTGAGCTGATCTAAGTCAGGGCATGGCTAACTCACACATTGAACCCTGAAACAACCTCTGGGCTGATCTAAGTCAGGGCATGGCTAACTCACACATTGAACCCTGAAACAACCTCTGGGCTGATCTAAGTCAGGGCATGGCTAACTCACACATTGAACCCTGAAACAACCTCTGGGCTGATCTAAGTCAGGGCATGGCTAACTCACAGATTGAATGATTGTTAGGTTGTTATTTCAGCTAGGGTATTGATAAAATTTGAAAATTCTTCAATCAGAAATCTGGAGCCCAAAGTATCATGAAGCCTATCAACCATAAACCTACCATGCTATTCAAAAATACTTCATAAATCATCAAAATATCCTATATACCTTCTTTAAGATGGTCACAATTTTAAGGATGAGGCATCTCAAAGTGATGTCAGACTCAGAATCAAATATTGCACTTGGACAGACACGTTGGTGAGTGGCTTGGAAATGCTTCAAATAAAACAGGGTTTTACCCTACAGTAAAAACCATAAAAGTCAAGCTGAGTAATTAATATGCAGGAACTGCTCCTAAACTGACTGTCGACTGACTGTCGGCTGATTAACGGCCATAGTCGGTCAATCCCACCAATACTCCACCATTATATGTAAGTATAACATGCGTATATTGTTCCAGCATTTCTACATATGCCATTATCATCTACCAATGTAAAAAAAACATATGCGTAATTTTTTTTGGGGGGGGAGGGGGGAGGTTTATTGAGGGAGGGGGGTGAAGCAGCATTATAGATCTGCCACTGAGCTAACTAATTCTTACGACCCATAAAGCATTTCAATTTGACTACTTGAATCGAATTTGAGGGGCACTTTGCATAAACAGTATAGTTGTCATATGTAAAAGTGCTTCTCAATGTTCGTCGAGAATAAGAAACCAGTGAATAAGCTTATTAAGCTTATATAGGATTTTGACTTTAGGACTTTGGCGCAATTGGGGAATTTGTTTGAGTCGAAAATCGAGAAATAAAAAATACAAGAATTTGCGTTTTTGCCGTTTATGTATTTGATTTACAGGTTATTTTGATGATTAAAATCAACGAATCTTCATGTCGTCGGATCAGCCATTGAAAAAATTTTCTTTCGATTGATGATGAGCAAAACCTTACCAAACTCGACCTAAAATCATACTTACTGCATAAGGAGGTCCATATAAGAAGACTAACTCTACTCCCATAAGTTATATCTACATTTTGGTCGCATTTTTAGGTCATTTTAGATCACTAAATTAAAACAAGGACGACTTTGAGTCTGACAGCTCCCGCGATCCAATCTTATCGTGTCAGCGGTTGTGTAATCTAATTATATGCATAATACATACGTAATGCAATGCCTGGGTCACGCTAGAATTTATTACACTTGAGTACTCAGAATCTTTTTTTTCTATAGAGGGAGAGATTATTAATATTGAGTCCAGTTGAAACCTTTATAAAATCTAAATTGCATCCCGTGGTATTACCTGCTCAGCTGAAATTGTTAACTTTTCACTTATGCTTTTTTGAGAATAAACATTATTTAATTACTGAATTAACTCAAATTCATTGCATATTTTCTAAAGAAAAGATCTAGAAATATTATTGAAATACTATTGAGACCAAATCAGTAAAATCAAATATTTTGAATTGTTTTGAAAATTAACTATGACTGGTTATGAGTATTTGTTTCGTTACCTTGTATGAAAATCATTATGTAGAATGTTTTGATTAAATCAGTCTGTACAAAAAAAAACCTCTAGGTAAAAAATATACATTATGGACAGTGAAAAAACGGTCTGCACAGGGCTTCAGAAAAGTCAAGCCCAATGCAGCTTGCGTGAAAATATTGTCCACATTCTTTTTTCTATAGAAGAGTTATAACGTATATTACTTTGATTAATTATTTTAACTGTACTCGAAAACCTCTTGTGACCTTTATCTTTGTCGTGAGCATGCGATCGAACAAAACACGCGGAGTTTAAAGACATAAAACTCTCTAAAAAAATCTCTTTTTCTTCATTATTTACTTCAATGAACCCATAGCATAAGTTTCCCTCCCTTCGATATTCATGCAAATGATTTTGAAGAAAGTCAACCTCCTGATTTTTAAGCTCCGAAGAGTGCGAAGACTGAGACATTTTATCTTTAAATCAGTTGTGCAAGCAAATATGGATATGAGTTAGTTATAAATTTTATTTCAGTGTCATCTGGAAAATGAAAGGGAGCGTGACCACTATATCATCTATTGCATTACGTATGTAATTAGATTACACAACCGCTGACACGATAAAATTGACAACCCTCTGAGACAGCCATCTTGGATTATTAAGATACCACAGGGAGCCCACTCTCTAAAACTACATGAGTGGTTCCTTGTAACAGAAAATTCAAATTGTCTAAGGAAGGAAGGAAGGAAGGAAGGAAGGAAGGAAAGACAAAAAAGAAACAAACAAACAAACAAACAAAACAAACAAACAGTCAAGATCTGAACCAAACTGAAACAAGGACAATTTGAGTCCGCAGCAATCTTTAGAACCGCGCACAGATCGTGGGCGTAAGGGAAAGCGACCCAGTAGTAGTACAACGATACAATAACTTTATTTCAAGAGGGAAACGCAATAATTAACCTTTTACAGTTTCCTAACTTACGGCCCTCAATCGATAACTATGAGTTCTGTACTGGTTTATGGAAGTTATGAGCCCCTTGTAGCCCCTTGTACGTATTTTTACGCTTTATGGAACGATCATGGAACGACGGCCACAGGTTTGTTAGCCACTGGCTATTTAGTGCTACCCTCGTAAAAACAAGGAGTGTTTTTTTATAATATGTGGTAGCCGCAGGCGAAATCTCATTTCCCCATAACTTATAACCTTGCGAGACAATGGCCGATCTTATTATCAGTAAGAATGATTTACTGTTTATCTGACAAAAAAAAAGGGTAGTTACAGTCAAGCAGTTAGAATATCGTTAAAAATATCATTTGAGACTAGTAAATCATCCTCACTGATTAGACTACCTATGCGATGAGTGTAAGACGATTGGATGGGTCGAAAATATCTCTTGCGCAAATCTTGGGCGCCAAAACAGGAAAATGTACAAATTGCTACTTCAATCTCGGGTTTTTCACATTTATTTTACCAAGCTTTTAATTTCGCTTATCTGTTTGTCTTCAGGGCAGAGTCGAATTTTGCAAGGAACGTAAGGAAACGGCGTAGAGCGGGTGCAGGAAATGCGCGTGCAGAAAAACAAACGATCTAAAAATGGCATCAAATTACGTAACGGTGTCTATGAAGGTAACCGTGAAACGTAAAAAAGATATGTTCCTTCTCTTAAGGCACAGACACACGGTGCAACATTGCGCGCAATATTACAGGCAATGTTGCTGAAGTAGGATCGTTTTCTACTTCAGCAACATTGCATGCAACAAATTGCGTCGTGTGACATGGCTCGCAACATCGATTGCCTACACCCGGCCATTGCGCGCACTGTGTGTGAAAGTTGAATGTAATGATTTTATATAAACATGTTCCTTTAAAGAGTCAAACACAACTAAACTAAATTAACAGCACACGCGAGAAAACAAGTTGAATCTAGTGGGCTGATATATGGCGTGCACTCTATTGTGTACATGCTATGATCACTTTTGCACCGGGTATCCGCACCTTTAGTTCACTGATTTTCTCTCGGTGTTGTTTAAGTCGCCTATTCATACCGTGCGTATTTGAGATAGCTTTTTTGACCTTGACCTGTTTTAACGACAGAAAGAAGGAGAAGGGTAAGCAGAAGAAGGAGAAGGATAAGCAGAAGAACAAGAACAAGAACAAGAAGAACGAGAACAAGAACAAGAAGATCAAGAAGAAGAACAAGAAGAACAAGAAGGAAAGGAATGAGACCAATTAATCATTCTTCCATGCCTAAAGGCGACAATAAAAGACTAATGACGACTCTGGTATTTAGCAACTAAATGCGGCCAAAAACACAAGGAATTACGACTAGATAAGAACCTGGAACTACATTTTTGTCTTTATTAATTCTCGGATAATAAAACGTGTCAAGGTAAAACTTGTCATAAAAAAAATTGCTGCTTTACTAAAAGTTTCACCAACCTTTTCCAGTTATAATTACATGACTAAGCTATGCGCGTTGAACGTCAGTTAACTGGTCGTATTGTAATTACAAATGTAATTATAAATATAAAATCGTAATTTAAAAATGCAATTAAAATGTAATTATAAACATAATTACGAACCGTAATTACGACCGTACAAATGAAATTGTATACGGATGTCAAAATTTTTCTGCGGATTTTGGATGGTCGGGTCACCTATAAATATGCTATATCGTATCAGGGACGTATCCAGGATTTTACAAAGGGGGGTGGCTAACTCTAAAAAAATATTAAAAGGATAGGTCTAGGGTTGCGGACAACTCTTTAGGTCCAGGCAATGCAAAATTCATATCATACATTTATTATTTGTAAAAATAACTCGATATCTCTGACACCTCTAGTATATTACGGACTTTCCCCCAGCCCTTGAATGTCTGTAAGATAGAGGTTCCACTGTACGTGCACCTATTTTTCCTGTTTTAAGCCCTGCAAAGAGGGGGGTGGCTAGCCACCCAATCCACCCCCCCCCCCTGGATCCGCCCCTGTGTATATATATATGTTTCAAGAAGCACAGCTTCAAAGTTCTTATTTGAAGAAGACAAGAAGACAAGGAACTTCAAGTAAACTTCAATCAGGTACTTCTATCTGTCTATTGCTGATGTTAAAGCATTCATGACTTTTGGGGAACGGAAAACGGCCAGGTTTTTATAAGAATTGTTTTCAATATATATTGATTAGCACTATGGTCCTCTAGTTAAAGATAGATTAATGAAACCCTAAAGTTAATTTCCAACCAACAACCTCTACAATTTTGATTCCACAGCAAATAAAGAATTAAGCTTGAGAATGGCAGCTAAAAAAAGGTTCTGTTGATGTTGGCGGCATTCTCCATGGCCTTGGTTTTCTTGTCAAACCGAGGAGGTTAGATATAATTTTTGTAGTTTCTTTTTCGTTTATAAGTTATAAGCTCTCACGTTTAACTAGCTGCCTCTGGGCCATTTATTTCCTGGATTTTTAAGTCCATTCTCATTTATAGTTTTTGATTAAAAACAACACTGACAATGTTAATAATGAGTCTGCGGTCATCACAAAATGCAGTTTGCTTTGAATGCATATATTTGAATGGAAAAGGACTATTCCAGATATCGGGCTCAAACATATACGCAGAAAAGCATACGGCTGACTTTAATACTGCATTATTTTCAAGTTTCAAGTCTTTCTGGGGATTGTACATCACCACAAATGTTGCTATATAATTACTTGATTCTGATTATTTGATTCAATATGCTAACTTCTCGCTCCTTCGTTCTCTCCCTCATCTAAACCAAAAAAAATTTGGCTGGATTTTTTAAAAATATATTAACTGTATAATTATGGATTGCAGAGGCACATGAGGAAGTCCGAGTCAAGGCCAGGGATGTGCCGTGTGAATGTACCAGCGGGAATATAAAGGTTTTAGGTGACATTTCCTATTTGACAGACACTTGTGAGAGTGGAAAAGGGTATAGAAATAACTGTGGCAATTGGTGGCATCGTTGTTGTATACCAAGAGCAGACTAACAACAGTAACAGAGAAGAGACCGCTTCAGACTTTAATTAAGCATAAAAAGAACATAATAAAATAAAACGAATTCAAAACAACTTAAAAGCCGCGAGTGAATATGATAATAAAACGCATGGTATAAAACAATATCAAATCATTGTACGGTGGATCTTTAAAGCCTTCTTAGTAGCTGCTATTAAAATCGGACTCAAATCTTCAAGGGCCCTCACCAATTGCAATGACGGCTGCCCACGGAAGTTTATAAGGCCAATCTCAGTACACGCTGCATGCAATTGTCGGCCCCATTATTTGTCAGAATCGATAGTCGGGAAGCAAATCGTGCGTGTAGTTTAGTTTGTCGGGACGATAAATCGGGCCTACAAATCGCAACGTGTGTTATTCCCGCTTTACTATATAAGACAGGGAATGGGAGAATGGAACGAGCGATCAGCGGTATCACTTTTAAAAAGCGCCATGGCGTTCCTAATCCCTCGGGGGAGGACTCCAATGTGAAAGGGACTGGGATGCTCGTCGTAGTCGTACCTTTTAGGGGTTAATTTTCGTTATTTGGGTACCTTTTAGGGTGTTCAAACGAAAAACTAACTTAAATGCTTGAAAATTAGCGTCATTTGGTACCATTTAGGTGTGAAGCTTGCGATTGGTTGGAGTGGTTCAGTGATAGGGATGATCCGCTGGGATCCGAAGACCATGACCCTATCTAAGACAAGAATATCTAAAAAAAACATACCTTGTTCAAGACACAACAATGTAACTTATAACCCTATCTAAGACCCAAGAGAAATTCTATAACCTGAATACGCCAGCACAGTTGAAAGCTACGTGCTAAAAAAAACAATTTGGCGGCAAAAAATACCAGTTTCGACAAAAAATTAAAAATTAATACGCTATCTCAAGACTTGGAAACGCTAAATACCGCTGAGCTATAACCTATCCAAGACTCATAACCCTATTCAATGAGACGATATTATAGAATTTGAAATCCCCTTTCTTAGAATGATTCCATAAGTCGGTCCTAGTTCGCTCTTGGTCGGTTTTTCCCGCTCAGCTACCACCAAACACACTGAAGGAGCGAAAACTAGACTTATGGAATCAGTCTGACCCTAAGACCAAAATCCCGAAAACCCATACCCTATATATCCAGCGGAACATCACCGTATACGCTATATATGCGAGTGCTAATAGCGGTGACACGAGTGAAAAACGCACTGCGCATGCTCGGAAGTTCGTGGTGTTTACAAAGAAAACCATTGGAGATTTACCGGCGTTTAGTAAATCTCTAAAGTTAATGCCGTTCGTGGAAAGTTAGTGCTTATTTTTTCCTGACACATTATTTTAGTTGTTTTCTTTCCCTGGTCAAATAACAATACAATACAAGAGAAATTCGCATAATACAAGACATGTAAATCTCCAATGGTTTTCTTCGTAAACACGACTCGTCTATGAATTTTCTGCCGAACTTCCGAGCATGCGCAGTACGTTTTTCACCCGTGTCAATAGCGGTGTCGGGACCGAAATCTCCGGCATAGCCGTAAATGCTTCGCGCTGTCACACTGTACTTCAGCACCGAGTCTGGAGGTATGGTCCTAGAATCAAGCAAGCAATGAAGGAAAGACAAAAAAAAAGGAACAAGTTTAAAAACAATTAAATCACCCCTTTCAGAGGAAGTGTGTGGGTATTTTATTAAAAGTTTTGGATAAATTTATAATTAATATATAATTAAATATTATCTAAGTCCCTATTAATACATCCTTATTTATCGCCTTTGACGTCAAATTTCATTTAATTTCATAATAAAAAATCAAAAGAATAATTTTAACTTCAAACGCGAAAAATAAAGCATTGCAGGATTTATAAAAAGGATATCGTAACAGTCAATATTCATTGCCGTAATTCTACAAATATCTAAAGTTATTCAATAACAACATAACATATACAACAATATAATAGTTTTTTTAAACTAATTTCCCATATTTTACCATTTTTCTTTACAAAATTACATTCCAAAAACCTAAAATAAATAAATTCAAAGCCGAAGTTGGTTTTCTTCATTGTCCGATATGATTTAGCCAATGAAAACAGGAGATACTCGAATGTCCGGGAAAATTTCGATTAATTATTAGCTTTCTGATGAATTATCGATTAACAGGAACCCATCTATATTTTCTTCATATAAATATCCACGGAGATCTTTCGACGACTTTTTGACTTTCCGATGAGTTATCGATTAACACGAACATCGAAAAATGGACACATGAGAATTTCTCCATATGTAAATTTACGAAAATCTTTCGATGAATTATCGACTTTCCGATGAGTTATCCACTACCAGAAACTTCATGATACAATTTTAAAATATATAAATTTACCGTCTAAGAACTCCAATAGGTAAAAGAATACAAATTCAACGCTAAAAATTCGGGCAACTCGTTTTCTGTTTTCTTGAACGTTTCGCTGGTGAACAGACCAAACCAGCTTAGACATATGAACTCAAACGTTAACGAAAGACAAAGAACTAATACTCAAGAGAATGACACGTTGTTTTAAATGCGAAAAACGTAACGACCAAGTATGGATAAATCAATTTGAGCAAATTTAATTGGAATAAGCTAGTCTTCCTAACTAGAATGACCGATCAACTGAGTTTTCCCATTTGGTGTTTCTTGAAAACTTGAGAAGCTGTAAAAATGCTGGAGTCTATGATACCCGCTACGGTGAAAGTACCTCCGACGATGGCGCATACCTAAAATGTAAATAAAAGTATTAGAAAAAGTGATTATAGTTTGTTTGATGTGCTGTTCTCTCCCTTGCCACGAGGGTTTTTCTCCAGGTTCTCTGGTTTTCCTCTCTCCATTAAAATCAACATGTGAGTTGAGATTGTTTGATGTGATGTTCTCTTCCTTGCCACGAGGGCTTTTCTCCAGGTTCTCTGGTTTTCCTCCCTCCATAAAAATCAACATGTGAGTTGAGTTTGTTTGATGTGTTGTTCTCTCCCTTGCCACGAGGGTTTTTCTCCAGGTTCTCTGGTTTTCCTCCCTCCATTAAAATCAACATGTGAATTGAGTTTGTTTGATGTGTTGTTCTCTCCCTTGCCACAAGGGTTTTTCTCCAGGTTCTCTGGTTTTCCTCCCTCCGTAAAAATTCACATGTGAGTTGAGAGTTGTATACGCAGCATTAGTGTGTCCAAGAGCTGCTACCCAGCCATACATTCCAATACGCTCGTACAAACGTCTTCAAAGATAGGCAAATAGACCCCTTGCACGTGACGTCAAAGCAGCTCAATTTGGAGGACAAAACAAAAGAATTTCAATCTCCTGAGAATTGAACCTATTGTTTTATCCTCCAAATTGAGCTGCATCCCAACGTGCTGCTCGTGAAAAAATCTCACTACTTACGGTAGTAATAAAATGGTAGATAGGCTTTCGTCGCTCGACATATTTGACAGTGATTGGGCTTAGGTCATATCGGAACCAGATCGCTAAAAGACAAATTATTTCAATAAGAATCACAATCATTCATATGTACTTGATTCATACCTTTAAATATCACACATACCTGGTAATACAGAACCGCCATGTGAATATGAGATGTAGTTCTAGAAAATAAAGGGTAAAATATTAGAACTTGACATCACAGCAAAATTTGATATCCTTCCTTCCTTCCTTTTATTCTTTTTTTTTTTTTCCTTTCTTTTCTTCGTTCGTTCCTCCGTCCGTCCGTCCGTCCGTGTTCTTTCTTTCTTTCTTTCTTTCTTTCTTTCTTTCTTTCTTTCTTTCTCGTTCGTTCGTTCGTTCGTTCGTTCGTTCGTTCGTTCGTTCGTTCGTTCGTTCGTTCGTTCGTTCGTTCGTTCGTTCGTTCGTTCGTTCGTTCGTTCGTTCGTTCGTTCGTTCGTTCGTTCGTTCGTTCGTTCGTTCGTTCGTTCGTTCGTTCGTTCGTTCGTTCGTTCGTTCGTTCGTTCGTTCGTTCGTTCGTTCGTCCCTTTATTTGTTTGTTCGTTCGTTCGTTCGTTCGTTCGTTCGTTCGTTCGTTCGTTCGTTCGTTCGTTCGTTCGTTCGTTCGTTCGTTCGTTCGTTCGTTCGTTCGTTCGTTCGTTCGTTCGTTCGTTCGTTCGTTCGTTCGTTCGTTCGTTCGTTCGTTCGTTCGTTCGTTCGTTCGTTCGTTCGTTCGTTCGTTCGTTCGTTCGTTCGTTCGTTCGTTCGTTCGTTCGTTCGTTCGTTCGTTCGTTCGTTCGTTCGTTCCACCACCCCTCCCTCCCTTCCTTTCACTCATAGAGTACTTACCTTGTATGCCCATGTGTACTGATACGAATACTGTGTAGTTCCATCCAGCTTTTCATAAATAGTTGGAACAATCTTCAGGATATAGTCATGGGAAGACAGCGCTAGAAAAAAAAAATTCTGTTAACCTGATAGACAGTTTTTCCTTTTAATTTACAAAGATAATACCAATAAGCAAAATAAAACAGATGTTCAAATTTTTATATATTAGTGTGATGTTGCACGCAATGTTGCACCGTGTGTCGGAGCCATTATTTTTGCGATTTCTGTGGTCGCACATTTCGCCACTTTTTGCGATTTTGCTATAAAATCATATTCTAAGTCACTTAAATTTCGCGACTTTATTGAAGAAATCATTTATTATATGTTTCCAAATACACACATTCCTTGCACAAAAAGACTTTATTCCCAAATATTACCACAAAAAATAAATATTTCGCATTAGTTTCCTGGTTTTGACTTGAGTATGATGACAACTGGAGGCGCTAGTGCTTTGTTCTCAGTAACAACGTCTTTTATCCCTGCTTTTTTTTCTCCATAATTAAAAATCGAGAAATTAAAGTGTTGCGAAAATTTCATGTAATAAGGTTATTCGAAGGACTTAAAAACTTACAATTGCCATCTGTTTTATCCAAATGTCTTAAAGCTGTAAAAACACCTGGGAGTTTGTCCTTGAATGGGGAAAAAGGGAAAATTATGATTTAGAATTTAAATGATAAATGAAAATGACATTATTTTGCACAAGTGTACAGTCAGGCATCTCTTTGCTTATCTAGGCTACCTGTGGTTAGATTATCAGAGACACAGGTAGATGATGATGATGATGATGGTGATGATGATGGTGATGATGTTGGTGGTGATGATGATAATGGTGATGATGGTGGTGATGTTGATGGTGATGATGGTGATGATGGTGATGATGATGGTGATGATGTTGATGGTGATGATGGTGGTGATGATGAGGATGATGATGATGATGATACATGATGTTGATGTTAATAATGATGATTACAGTGATGATGATGATGATGATGATGATGATGATGATGATGATGATGATGAGGATGATGATGGTGATTTTGTTGATGATGGTGATGATGATGATGATACATGATGTTGATGTTGATGTTAATAATGATGATTACAGTGATGTTGGTGATGGTTATGGTGATGGTGATAACAAAAATCCAAATCAGTAACTAAATATGAAAAGCATATTCTTACTTTAATTTTTTCACCAAAGTTAAGTGAGTTGATGAGGTGGCTCATGTCAGGATCATCTGGCTGAAAATGAGCAAAAAAAATTATTTTTTTAGAAAGAAATAATTTACAAACGACACCAACAACAATATCTAAACAAAGGTTGTAAACAACCTTAAAATATAGCACCATATACGAGGAATTAGCAACTGAAAAACAACAACAAAACCAGCTATCAACTACGAGCAGTTTCTGTACTTCCCTTGCATTGGTCACTAATATCCCAGGGGGGCATGTGGGGAGTGACAGATGAAAGAAAAACTCCCCACATCCCTCCGTCAGGGATATTAGACTAGCCATGTGGCCTGATACAGGGACTGCTTGAAGTCTAAACCAACTAATACCAATAAACAAAGTCAAAATAAAATGATCTAATCCTCTCACCTGTCTTCCAGCACCATGAGTTGATATATGGAAATTCCCTGGAACCTTCAAACAACAGGAAAATATTCTTCATTATTATACATGATTTGAAAGCTGACTACACGTGATTCGCAGGATGATTATTCGCAATATGCTGCTGCATGAAAAGTTGAACCAATGATGTAGTTTATGTATTATATAGAGGGAAGATATATGGATTACAAAGTTTCACCTTATTTATATTGAATTTTCCAAAGAAGTTGCACCCTCCTAAAATTACAAACAGTAATTTATTAGGTGTAGGCATAGATAGAAGTATAGTGAATACAGAATACATGTCACATTGTTATCACCCACAAACCCCCAATTTTGAAGCTGCAGCACTTGCGCATGATGTCAAATAACTTTCATTACCTCCATCTTCAGTGGGTGTACGATCTATGTTCTCTTGAAATGACACTTCATGTCTTCCCATCTCATCTTGAATATCAAGTCCCATAACTAGAAAATGGAAATCCAAAAATATCTAGTACATGTCTAGTACATGGGGGAAAAAAACTTTAAATTTCAAATGTTCTTATTGATACCCTAAACAATTTCAGTCTTATCTGATCTAAGCAAGGGTAATTATCAGGCTTAACTCACTGATCAAGTTTGAATTTAGTGTCTTAGGTTTTTCAGAGGAAGAATAACCAAAAAATCTGGAGAAAACCCCTCTAATCAAGACAGACACCTAACAAACTCTACTCATATGTGATGCCGAGTCCAGGAATCAGACCTGAGATCCCAGAGGTGAGAGGTGAGTGTATTACCACTTTAAAAAAACTCTTGAATCTGATTCGAGAAGCACAGGTTGCATATTGTAGCAGTGAGAGCACTCACTTCTCACCAATGGTTCTCTCCTGTGCTTTACAGCACAACATGCAAAAGTATGACCACTTTTAATATATTCGCATACTTCTATGGACAGGTTTTTTGCTGCCAAACGAGTTTTTAGACCCCTTATTTGATAAAACCAGACAGCTTGGCATCAAATGTGTCTGATTAAAGTACAAAATCCTGTGCATAGAAGTATGCGAATACAATAAATGTGGTCCTACTTTTGCGTGTCAGGCTGTAAGGGTTTTTCTCTGGGTTCTCCAGTTTCCTCCCTCCACAAAAATCAACTTCTAATTCCAATTCAATAATGGAACAAGAACAGGTTTGTTAGCTAGTACTGGTAATTTTAAATATAGTACTTAAAAGTGCTATATGACCCTCATAAAAACAAGGACAGTTTTTTTACTTACATTCACATCTCATTCTTGGAAGTGTAAGATTCAGCACTACTGGAAGATGTTCATTCTTTGGTGATGGATTATCAACAAATAGCTCGCTAGCACTATAAATTAAAGAAAATATGCACAAATATAAATTATAATTATAGTCAATAGTCTTTATAGTTCCCTGCACCATCTTAAAAGGTAGCCATACCTTTAAAACAAGATGAATGTTGAACTTGCAATAATAGAGACATGTGAAAAATTGTCCAAGATGTTAAAAAGGTTGATCTCTGTCATTGCAAAATCACCATTTGTCCCGCTTTGATGCAAAGACATAGTTATACCTTTCAAGATGGTGCAGGGAACTGTGAAAGGGACTATTCAAAAAAATTTGTCATTCATGCTACAGCCAAAGCTCAAGCTTATGGGACTAGACTAATAGAAAGTATGGATAGAAATCCCTGAAGCAGTTGATCTTGATTGTCACATAATTTGGGCTGAAAGTGCTGCATGATTAGCCATTTTTTGCCACACTACATTAGAAGCCCTGGGTTGACTGCATATCTGATTAGATATGTTTATAGTGCAAACTTTATCAGTATTGGGAAAGCATATTTTTTCTCTAGAGCACGAGCTACAATATAATTCAATTAAAAAGAAAAGAAAAAACATTTGAAAACTTAATGAGAGTAGAGATCTTACATTTCTGTTGTTATGAAGCTGTAAAATTCTGATAAGAAAAGGAATATCATGAACAGACAGCTAAGGATTGATACTAAAAGAAAAAAGAAAATTAAGAGTTAGAAAACACAACACATAGTAAGTGTTCATACTACAGCCTCAGCTCAAGCTTATGGGACTGAACTAATAGAAAGTATTAAAAGGTAGCCATACCTTTAAAACAAGATGAACGTTGAACTTGCAATAATAGAGACATGTGAATAATTGTCCAAGGTGTTAAAAAGGTTGATCTCTGTCATTGCAAAATCAATATTTGTCCCGCTTTGATGCAAAGACATAGCTATACCTTTCAAGATGGTGCAGGCAGTATAAAAACAGAGGCAATTGTTTTCTATTCATTGCACATGCGATTTATCCCGAATTTCTCACCTTCTTTTGTTTAAACCTTTTTTTGTCTTTAATTAAACAAAAGAAGGTGAGAAATTCGGGATAAAATCGCATGCTCACTGAATAGAAAACAATTCTTAAACTTTGAACTGGCTTTTATATATGAGTTTGATAAATTCACGGCATAGATATACATGAGTAATGTTTTGCCGTGCCATATCCTTGACAGCAATCATGCCTGATCATTTTCATCATTAGCTGTGCAGTAACCATCATTAGTCATTGAAGATTACTTTATAATTGATATATACTTACTAACAGCGCCTGTATATGTTGGTTCTGTTAGGTCCTTAGGAACCTTTCTGTAAATATCAAACCTAGAAAAAAATTATAAAAATAAAAATAAAGGTATATGCTAGAAACAAAGAATCTTTTCGTGTGTTAGAAAGATTTTCTATGCTCTGTCTATACAAATTATACACCTGTCTAACAAGACAAAAAAAAAATTTCACAAAAACAAGATAAAAATAATTGAGTAATCTTGCTGGCTTAATCTTAAGACATTTATTTTGTAGATTGAAATTTGGAGAACTACCTTTGTAGATCAAAAATCTGAGCGCATAACCTATATATATAGTAGAGATAGTTGATTTAGTATGTATATAAGCTTAACCCTTAGCTTGTAAAGATTGTATAGAATGTTGAATTCAATAGTTCAAAGTAATATTATTGTATGACAAATAAAATCGATACTTTTTATCAATACCAAAGAGTGAATAAATAAGCTTACTGCCTAGTACATGTATATATTTGGCAGGTTACAATCATCTTCATTTTACAGTTCATAGGATATCAACAAAGAAGCACTTACATTTCCAAAATATGCCTATTCTCGTAAATTCGAACGTGGAATCCCCACTTCCAAAATTCATCTAAAATAATGATTTTTAAGCCCCGATCTTTGTTAGAATAAATCACAACCTACCTTCGGACGTCGAACTGCATTTTTAAGTCCAAGACCGAGCGATCAGAATTGAAAGAGTTGTATTAAGGAAGAGGAAAATATTTCAGAAGTTTGTTGTTATGGCTGCCATTGAAGCCGTCCACGCGGTGCGTTGTGATTGGTTGGTTTTTGTATTATGGCGGGAATTCTGGGAAATGTTATCGGCTGAGAAGAAATTGCTTGGAAACAAGGGTTACACGTGGAAATGATCTCGAACAAAGAAAAATATTATGGTTTCAAAATATTTCTTTCTTTCTTTGCTTCTTTCAGTGCAAGAAAAGCAACTCTGTGGAAATGCCAATGCTTAACCCTTTTCTTTGCTTTGTCATTTTTTTCTTCTGTGTAGTTTGATTCAGATCAGCTTTGAAGGCATCTCTCATTCTCATCTTGTCTTAATTTATTTTCTGGGGTTCCTGTGGAAGGTGTCGGACGAGGGAGACTAAGATTAGTAGTTAAGGCAGACCCCATAGCCCAATGTAAACGTAATTGCTTCATAACTGAGAGATGAATGTTCATTAACTCAACTTGAATGCTCAGACGAGTGCTAAGCGAAAGGTGGGCCTCGTGGATAAGCGAAGGAGGGCGCTGACGGGGGGGGGGGGGGGGGGGAGTGCTGTCATTCATAAAGTATTACTTCTCATCAGTTCTTTCAGTTTGCGATACTGAGCGGACTAGAAAATTATGATGTAAACCAAAGTGGTCAAAAATTTAACAACGATTTGTGAAATGAAAAACATTAACTTATAACTTTGAAGGAGATTGGATTGCAAGCAAATATAGTGCTCATATAACAGGAGTAGAATTAAGAGGTATAGCCCCACCGCACCATGGATTACGATGCTAAAAATATCTATGACGGAAAGACTAATGGAATTACCATCTTTGCGTCACGCCTTCCGTTAGCACCTCCCTCGTTAGCACTTGTTTGAGGAGAGGAGCCTCCCTCTCCTCGATACACTTGATCATATGAACATTGAACATTGATCCATGTTTGATTATAGTGAAGAACTGGGCGCCGCCGGCTTGGCAAAGCCAAATATAGATCAATGCGTGGGGATGCAAGGGTGAAAATAGATAAATGAATGAATAAATGAATGGATGGATGGATGGATGGAGGGATGGATGGATGATCAAGATCCATGTTTGATTATTATGAAGAACTTGGTGCCGCCGGCTTGACAAAGCCAAATATAGAGCAATGCGTGGGGATGCAAGGGTGAAAATAGATGAATGAATGAATGAATGAATGAATGGATGGATGATCAAAACGACGTTAAACCGAACCAAGAGAGCATAAACATCTATGCTCTCTTGACCGAACCCAATGGCCAGAGACATATACTCATTCATAATTCGTTTTCAAATTCTTTATTTTTTCAAATATATTTTCATAGCCTCTAATTAGAGAATCGAAGGCAAGTCAAAATTCAAAATATTGGATTATCTTTGGTTTTAGCATCATTTACAAAACATTTTCTCAAGTTCGTATATATTCATATTTAATACCTATTTACAATATTTCCTTGTGTGACACATAAAGGCTGTTTTCAAATATCAAGTTAGAATTTACTGTTGAATTTATTTATTTATGATTTAAGTTGTCAATCGGGTTTTTCACAAATGCTGTCTTGAATGGACTACGAGTTTTTCTACTAATCATGAGTTTTTTTTCATTGAATTGGGGGAAAAATCCTAGTTAAACTAGCTAATCTCACGTAGTGTAGCAAAAACACCTATTTTTAGCTAACTACAGAATACTTTTCTTCGTCTAAGTTGGCCTAAATTTCAATACACTATTTCGTATCCAGAAGACAACATTTTTGAAAAAGCATTCTGTAGAAAGTAGTCTACGAAAGGGAGTAGGAAAGTACAGCAAAATTTTGACCAATTTTTGGAAAAAAAGCTATATATTTTACGTAGAAAATTGAGAATTTAATGCTATAAAGATGTCATATTACCGTTCGAGAAAAGATTGAAAAAGGTCGCCTTAAATATTTAGTTATGACATTTTTTTTTTCATTTTAAATTTACATATTTGAAATTGCAGCCAATACACATTTTTTCCATAAAACTTTAAATATGTACAAATATATATTTTTGTATTTTTCGTATTCTTAAATATAAAATAGTAGTTGGAATTTGATTATAAAGATGTTTATATCGGAGTCGTTACAAGTCCTGGGCTTCGGCTATTTGGAACAATTTCAGATCCACAAGGCAGGGAAGAAAAGTTAAAGAAACCATAGTTACTACTCGCTACTGGCGTTTTCAACTCGTCTACTCTCCGTGTTGATTGGTTAACAGACTCCCATTTCAATAATTGTCCCATGAAATTGAAATTCGGTGAAATAATTGAACGACGCTTTTTGACGAATTCATAAGCTTCGTCCAGTCGGAATCGTAGCCTGCCAATGAGATACGCGAGGCAAATGGTAGCTGATCTTGAAATTCCTGCTTGACAATGCACAAGGACACGACCACCAGAGTTTTTGACATTGTCTGTAAGAAAAAACGAAAGGGCAATAAGTTTCTATGCTAGAATTACTATTATTGATCAATAAAAACTAGTTCAAAACCAATATTATAACCCGCCAAAACAAATGTCACTCATAAATTCATAAATTCATAAATTCAAATAATTTTCGAAAGAAGGAATTTTAAGGATTAGTCGTGTTTACAGGAGCACGAAACTTATGTTTTGAAACATAATCTATAGTCATATATCATATGATCTTGAAAGTTGTACACTAGCACATGTTCTCACTTAGCCAAATGTTATGCCCTGGGGCCATTTTCGTATTCGTTACAAAATCTCCAAATATTGAGCTTTATTTCAACAAATTTATCCTCCCCTCACTTGAACATAGTTTTGCTTACGTAGTTTTGAAACCTTATTAAGTAGTAAATTATTTTGATACAGCAGAAGGGAGTTTTATTCCTACGCGTGAAAGGGCACTAGTGTATCGGCCAAGCGTCTGCCGCACCAGCTGCGCTCCCCGCGATTTAGTCATACCTAAAAATAACTTCCTATGTCACATGGAATAAATAATGGTTTACACTTGATGTTGTTTTTCTTCTACTTACCTATGAATTGAGCAGTTTCTTCAAACCAACTTTCTATATCAGCATTATATGTATCATCTACAGGAATATTTTTGTATTCAAATGAATCTTGAAAATAATTTGGAATGTTTCTTGAAATGTTCATTATTGAAGTGATACCCAAGCGTTGTAGAAGATCAAATCTAGAGGCATGGACCTCGCTTCCCAAATAAAGATAAGGCATAATATCTACAGGTTCGTTCTCTTTGTCTTCTTTGCAAGGGTATTTTTCTTTCTTGGGGTCATTCTCGAAGCGAGGGCTGAAAGTTTTTCGTACATCTCCACTTTTTAGCTTTAGCGCTAGTGGGCTTGTTTGAGACGATGAATAATGATGGTGCTTGACGAACTCGCACATGGATGGGTATAGTGAAGAAAAGCGTTCAAATCCTCCTGTAAAAATTAAAGATAAAAAACACGGTTGTTAAACTCAAAATATCCTTGAATAACAGTAAGTTTGATGTTTATAATAAATCATAAACAATTATCAAGTTAGTAGCAGTAAAACGAGGAAGCTTTCATTCAAAAATTATCTTCGAAAAAGAAAAAAAGGATGTTTTCATTGTGTTGAGCTACCACGAGGTCGGATTTTCCCTTCAAACTGAAAAAACTCTTTAAAAAGAATTAAGTTATACTTACTCGGTGACCGAAATAGCAATATAATCCCTCAGCAAAGTTACTTTAAGATTATTTTGACGTTTAGAGCTGTGCTTCTCGAGGAGTCACATACATATATAACTATGCTCGCCCGTTTTGGACGCGAATGATGTCATGAATGGACTCTTCTACTCCTCTGCCCACAACTCTAAATTAGCATTTGAACAAAGCATAAACTTAAGTTCAACTTATTATGCACCATCCGTTTGAACTCGGGGGTTGGTGGAAATAAGATCATTATTTATCGACGTCATTGAATCAAATGCGAAACTAAATGTTGTGAGTAAGATTTTATTAAGGTTCTCGTATGTAATGTTTTCTTTCGACTGCTTAATACTTTTTAGAATGAACTCGTTAAAAAATGGCGGGAAAATGGTTAACGGGAATAGTTTCGGCGTCATTGAACCAATAATGCGAACTCTTGTGAGTAATATTTATTAAGTTCCTGAGTGTCACGCTTTCTCTCAAGGCTGTTTCTCCATCTGAATAATGACAAAAGTGGCGGGAAAAAATTTGACCAAAAGGGTGCACGCGCATAATTCAAAATAGCTCAAAAACCCAAAATACTTTTTTTTTCTTTTCTCCTCGTCGACAAAATAGAGAAATATCTAAAAATTTGATCTAAAAATTTTACAAATTATTTTAAAGTATTGGAAAATATGGTTACAATGAGGACTCCAACCTGGACCCGCCACGTTTGTCTATCCACTTTCGACGTGTCAGATTGTCGATTTGTTTAGGCTAGAAAAGCGTTCACCCTCTACATGGTAATTATTCACTTGAACAAAAGAACAATATACAAAGCTAAAAGGGACTTTTATTTGAGAGAAAGATACCTCTAAAGCTGAATAAACTTTCTTTTTGAAAATATTTACTTTGATGTTAGACTTCGATGTTTTAAAAACATTTTATTTGAACAAAAAAAAAATGGCGAAAAGAAAATTGGTATATAATTCTTACTCCACGTTTGATCTCTTAAAAATAGAAAGTTTACATTGGATAGAAATAATTTTTATTCGACAAAAATATCTTCTTTCCTTTTCAATTCCAAATTTTCTTTTGGGGATTACTTGGGTGGATTCTCATACTGTTTTTAGAATGAGTTGTAACTGCTTCAATATTAACTTGTTTCTGTTTTCGAAAATAGAACTTACTGATCCCAAACGGACATCCGAAAACACCAAAAAATATTGCTTTTTATCTGACAACATTTCCCTATGAAGGAAATGACGCATTCTATGGTTGAAATCGAAATACGGAGAACAGCCAAAAACTGAAACAAGGTTTAAAATTGAACTCCGCTTACACCACGCCTGTTGCACGTGCCAGTACGAGAAAAAAAATCAAGAACTTTTATTCTTTACTGTTTTGATTGAATTTGGAGTACAGTTTAGACAACGTGGGCGGTCAAACTTGAATCAAAGTTAATGACTATTGGATTTGTATCAAAATTTCAAGACGAATGTATCGTTCCAACAAGTGTGGCGTTATATTGATCTAATTGAAGGAAATACAAATGGCGCGAAATTTACTGCACGTTTACAAACAACGAACAATAGCCTGGTGGCAAACAGGCCATTGTGAAAATATCCCGCCATTTTGAGACAAAGGCGCTGATTCATTCATTCAGCGATCTGAGGCGATTATGTACATAAAATTATAAAACATTCTTTTGTGATCGATATGGTTCTGTTGTGTTTACGAGCCCAGAACGGCTTTACAACCAGAAATAGAATATACAATTTGTATTCGAGGTCTCGGAGTATTATTTTAAAGCTATTAAAATTCTTTTACGCTTTCATTACCAGGAGATATTATTTGCCCATTACAAGTCTTGTACTCGAGTCTCCGTGCTGCACGTGGCAGTAATAGTACAAAGCACTACGTAACATTACTACTACACTGTTTATGTTCTAAAACTTTCTTATAAACAGAAATTAATTCATACTAACCTTTCAGGAAAAAATGCTTAGATCTCTTTCTTTCTCTCCTTAGTAGTGTTGAAACTATTTTGATAGTTGTATCCGATTCAAGTTCGTCCCAATCATAAGTTCCTTCATCATAATAAATCAAAGTTTCTGCCTCGTCTATGGCGAGTTTCGATTCCGGACAAGTCAATAAACTTGATAAAGTCGCACTACCTCGTTGTAATCGTCTTTTAAGTATTGGAGGACAATGAATATTGAGTGAGTCTATGATGTGGGCGACGTTATAGGCCAAAAACGAACGGCAGTCTACAAAAATGTAGCGTTGTGGTTTGGTACGGGCCAAGTTGAGGGCTGTAAGAGGCGAGATTTGTATTACATAATCGTCCTCAGAATCCATCGCAACCATTTTGATTCCACCAAATATGTGGGCCGTGTTGATATTCTTTTCTTGGCAATGAGTTTTTCTGTCGTGAAAAAATCCCTGAATTAATATATATTTTATGTTCTTCAGTCTCACACACTTATTACTGTTAACGTGCTATCCCTACATGCGCTTATGTTTACATCGTTCATTGGACGGCCTTTTATAAGACCCCTATACCAACCTCGTGACAAAATGGTTTATTTTTAGATCAATGGTTACTACGTCATTAGTAGGCGTGATTTCACCCATGTGACATTTTTCGTATTTTTGATGATTCGTTCATCAAAAACAAAGCCTCGAGCCAATTATTCGCGCTCCTTTTATGGAAACCAAAGGTCAAAGACCAATCCGAGTACAGCGTAAAACTACGATCAGGCGAGTTCCAATACGTTAAGATATTTCTGAAACACTTGTAAAATTACAAACATTTCTGGAACGCACTGTAAAATATTCACTCTATAATGTAATTATTATTGATACAGTTATTTCCTTAAAATTTTAAGTAAAAAATATTAGATAATTTAGAAAAATTTCAACATTTTTAGAATCGAAAGCCATCGGCCGCTTCAACCCGAGTAATAAATTTAATCTTTTTTTTTTTATGAGTATATAAAAATTATTTCTGTTTCTAGACGTAGGGTTTATGGCAATAATTTTAATCCTTTTTCATATAAAATATCTTAAGTTATTTTGGATAAATGTTTATAGTAAGTCCGAGATGTGAAATATAATACTAGACCTCTTGCTAAATGTTTACGATATTATGTTAAGTGGTCACGCAAGCATAAATAAATACATACGTTAGCTATTACGTGTACAATATTTTGATTAGTTTATGTTTAGGACTTTTATGTACTCTAGTCTTGAGGTAAGTATAGTTTCTAGTGAGTTAGCTATTTGAAAAATCACTCACTTTAAAAAAAAACACACTTCAAAGTGAAATTTTTCGAAAAAAAATAAAAATAAAAATAAAATTCTTTACATAAAATAACTCGGCATGTACAAACTCATTCGTATATATGAGATAAAATGCTTATTTTAAAGATTTCAAGTAATAAAATTGCTGATAAAATCTAATATATATATTTTTACCCCGTTTTAAGAAAATCATGAAAAACCTGAAAAACCAGTTTTACTGTTATGAAATTTCGATATCAAAAAGCCAAAAGCTTAAAGCAATTCGAAAGTAAAGATTAAACAAAAGAATCTATCATTTTCATTTAAAAGAATTCAGTTTTAACGGATAATCTCTTAATTGTTTGAAACTATATTTTTGAGCATATTTTCATATAAACATTTAGATATTTCTCTGAGAATCCGATAGAAAGATTTGTTTTGTCTAAGAATTCTCTTTCAGTTACAGAAAAACTGTCCTAAACATTCCATGTCCGCATTATTACGCTATTGGAACTCTAGTGTCGTATATTGATAACAAGGCAGCAAGGCTTTTCAATATACTCATATTATGTTACGTAGAAAAAATTGTTTCTAAAGATAGCAGTGCAAAGTTCGAGTGAAGTGAGTCACCGGTTTTTTTACGACAAACAAGTTCTTCAGCGTTTGAAATTCGTCAACAAGTTCATTACTTCTTCTTTTAGCTTATTATTCTTTTGTCAGAATTAAGTATATTTTCATCAGTTTAAGCTAATATATGAGTACATTATTACTAATTGAATCAGTAATTGTTGAAGCGCTTTTGAACGTGTTTCGTAGCACAAACTCATTCGCAGCTGAAACATAGTTTGTTTACATTTTGCAACGGAGTTCGCCTCCCTCAGGAAGACGCCGGAAGTAACGTGATGAATACGTCATATAATTTAGAACTATTGTAATTATTGACTTTTCGTCATTGCATATACATTTTCATCTGATTAAAATTAGGGTTTTTATTTTTCTCAGTTTTGCTCACTCTCATCTATCTCCTCCTTCTCTTCTCTTCTCTTCTCTTCTCTTCTCTTCTCTTCTCTTCTCTTCTCTTCTCTCCTCTCCTCTCCTCTCCTCTCCTCTCCTCTCCTCTCCTCTCCTTTCCTCTCCTTTCCTTTCCTTCTCTTTCAACCCTGAAACAAGTTCCCCTGGGTAGGCATAATAAGTCAGGACACGACTAACCCACAGGTCGCTTCAAATCACTTGAAAGATCTTGAAATGTAAGACGTGGATAGTGGATGGTTTCGTAGCCATGTCATTCACCCACTGCTGAGCCGGGTTAACCTTCACTTTGACATGATTTCAATTTACCGGATTCAACGAAACTAATACTAAAATCCGGCCATAATAATGTAATCATGGATATCTCATTCCTATAAATATGTCCTAGCCTGTTATCTTCTTTCGTTTTCGATTTGTTGAATTTTAATGAGATAATGATAAGTAACAAATTCAACAGAAAAATATTTTGGCAAAAATTAATTTCCAATGTTGCATTTTTTTGCTGTAGTTGTGGATCAAGTTCGGTTGCTGTTATTGTTTCTGCTGCTGTTGCTGCTATTGTTGTTTTTGCTGTTGCTGCTATTGTTGTTGTTTCTGCTGCTGTTGTTGTTGTTGTTGCTGTTGTTGTTGTTATTATTATTATTGTTGTTGTTGTTGTTTCTGTTGCAGTACTTTTGCTCTTTCTGTTCATAGCTAGTGTTGTTTCCGTTGTTGCTGCTGTTGTTGTTGTTGTTACTGCTGTTGCTGTTGCTTCAAGTTACTGTTGAAATTCTTCATTTGTAGCCGGATTTCTGCTGCTGTTTTTGCTGCTTTTGGCTGTGATGCATGAGCAGTATGATGTTGACTATTTTATT
>OZ025214.1:12674162-12844162 GCA_964019055.1 Anthopleura xanthogrammica | reverse complement strand
GCTTCTCTCAAAACACTCCCCTCGTAAAATACAACGAGTAAAAACAATTTCCACGTTGAAACTACGCGTTCATTTACCTCGGTAACTGTCCCGTCTTTTCTCTTCCGAAGTCTTGAAAATTCACGTAGTTTTTGACTGAATCACTGACTCAACTGAATAAATTCTATAGGGACGGTGCCGCTTGGTTTTATAGTCTTGACATAGAAAAATTATCCGATTACATTCTATAAATACAAGCCATTATTATGACCTTAGTGTGAATAAGGGAAATAATATACTGATGATGACGGATATCACTTTTGACTTCCGGTCCAGCCCTTCGCCGCCAAGGCGGAAGTGGACTTTTAACAGACCTAGCCCATCAAGGGTTTAGTAGCAGTGTCTTAAGGTTTTGAAAAATGATTTGTCATAGTGTTGTTATTTTTCAAAAATGCTTGATTATAATTCTATTTGTGTTAGCCATGCCCTGACTTTGATCGGCCCAGAGGTTGTTTCAGGGTTCAATCTGTGAGTTAGCCATGCCCTGACTTAGATCAGCCCAGAGGTTGTTTCAGGGTTCTATCTGTGAGTTATCCATGCCCTGACTTAGATCAGCCCAGAGGTTGTTTCTGGGTTCGATCTGTGAGTTAGCCATGCCCTGACTTAGATCAGCCCAGAGGTTGTTTCTGGGTTCGATCTGTGAGTTAGCCATGCCCTGACTTAGATCAGCCCAGAGGTTGTTTCTGGGTTCGATCTGTGAGTTATCCATGCCCTGACTTAGATCAGCCCAGAGGTTGTTTCAGGGTTCGATCTGTGAGTTATCCATGCCCTGACTTAGATCAGCCCAGAGGTTGTTTCAGGGTTCAATCTGTGAGTTATCCGTGCCCTGACTTAGATCCACCCAGAGGTTTTTACAGGGTTTAATCTGTGAGATTGTTAGCCATGCCCTGACTTAGATTAGCCCAGAGTGTGTTTCAGGGTTTGATCAAACATAGCCAGCCATAAAACATACTTCAAGAGAACGAAGGAATAAATTTCTATGCAGATGAAAGAAAATCTTTAAAAAAAATGAAAAATGCAGTAAAAACTAACGAATGGTAACAAAATATCCAAACAAGGCCCAGCCCAGTCATACATCGATCATACTTCATTAATCATGAGGTGGGTGTGGTTGTTTTTTATAAGATTTCGAAGTGTGAACAACTTTGTTTATACTTTATTCAGACAAAGCTTATTAAGGCGATTTGACGTCATTTACTTTATCAGGAGTAAAAGATGAAAAGTAGGTATATAAATACATGGAAAAAAAGTCATTACAAATAACAAATAACCATTCAGCAAATCTTATTCATTAATTTATATCCTAGAATGTAAATAATTTGCTGAAAAGATGTGGCTAGCTTAGATCTAGAATAAATAATAGATAAAAAGTAATTTTGATCATTGAATTTTGTAGATTTTTCAGTTTATTCGATTTTGAAAAGTTCTGAAGCATGAATCGTTTTTTTTTTTTTTTCACAAGATGTATAAATTTGGCTGGAATAATAAGCAGAGGAAAACACAAGAAAAAGAGGGAAAAAAACCCCGATAAATAAACAAAAAACTGGTGCTGATAATATTTTTTTGAAGGACTCGGATGATGAAGCTGCTTCATGAATATAGGTGTGACTGTTCAATGGCTTCCGCGCGGTTTCTGATTGGCTCGTAGAATATTCTAAATTTTTTCTGATTGGTTCAGAGTGGAATTCGAACCCAATTGAAAGTCACAAGGTGTTAATGTACGTTTCACCCAACCGACAGAATTCGTTCATGCAACATAAAAAAAAGAAACTAAGAAACGGAAATAAACAGGGGATATTTTTTTCCGAGGAAGGAAAAGGAGATACTTTCGAAAGTTTTTGAATTAAGTTTCGTCACAACGGCGGGATGGGCTAAAGGACCCAACATGCCCTCAGCCATTATCCTGCTACTTACCAAATAGCCTATTACTGCTAAATTATTCCATGTTATTTATAAACAATAGTGCTGGAGTATTTTGTTTAAGGGTGGGTCTAATAGTACGTTCATTATTTTAAAGGTGGTGTAGATTGGGAATTTGGAAATTAAACTATAAGAAAGATAGTACGCAGTGCAATATGGGCACTCTAAGAATGTATCAATCAAAAGTAGTCAATACACGAAGTAGTTGAGTATCGCATTACTATAACCTTAAATTACCATTATTCTATTATTCTATTATTCTATACTAGTAGAGTGACCGCCAAAAAAAGCGACTAACAGCCAAAGAAAAACAATGGAATTAGTATTATCTATATGTCTGCCTGCCTTCATTCGTTTATACCCGTGGGCCGTACGAGTTGAATCGGCACCTATTCCGGGACACCACAAAACTAATTGTAAATTCACATTTCCAAGTAAATAAAGATGTACTTGAGAGTTTTTCTAAGCTCAATACCTTCCTTTATCTACGTCAGAGAAATACGTCTTTGTGAATAACAGTTTTATTCTGTTAATTGCATTAGAGATCTATTCTAGCGAGAGAGCTGGGCTGGGCAAGTGTAAAGTACAGGGCGAGGCCTTCGAGCCGGGAGGTCTTGCTTTTATCCTCTTGACCGTAATTAATCAATCAAGTGTTCGATGACAGAACATTTTTCTATCCTTTTGTTTTGCGCGATAAGCTCAGAAGTAACTGTTAATCGCTCACGTATATATGTAAGCGATTATGTACTGAAGGGGTGTTGGTTCTAAAAATGTATGGTATACGTATTATCCTTTAACGACTCGGAATTCATCAAGGAGCAAAGTTCAGAGCTTAATTATGTTATGTTCTTATTCGAGCTTTTGACGTTTGTTCCTCAAGCAATAAAATATTTGTGAACAAGTGGAACTTTGAATAAAGACAAATTAAAGAAGAATAAGGAAAAGAAAAAGCTGCTAGATGACGAAGAAGAAAAATAAGAATAAGAAGTGATTAAGAAGAACTAAGAAGAAGAAGAAGAAGAAAAAGAAGAAGAAGAAGAAGAAGAAGAAGAAGAAGAAGAAGAAGAAGAAGAAGAAGAAGTAGAAGTAGAAGAAGAAGAAGAAGAAGAAGAAGAAGAAGAAGAAGAAGAAGAAGAAGAAGAAGAAGAAGAAGAAGAAGAAGTAGAAGAAGAAGAAGAAGAAGATGAAGAAGAAGGCGGAAGAGGGAAGAAGGAGAAAGCTTTAAAAAGAACCAGAAGAAGAATGCATAACAAGAGTGAGAAGAACAGCAGCAACAAAAGCTCACACCCACAGCTATACGTTACAAAACCCAACGAAACATACAGGAAGTGAAACCGGCTGAACTTCTAGCGAACTTCTATTCAAAATTCCATCTTTCAGTACTACTGAGTCACTAACTGATTATAACGTGATCATGAATAACATGGATAACTCACATAGTGTAGTAGCATGATAAGCAAAGGGATAGTAATTTTTGTGATATTACGGAAGAGCCTAATGCTGCTCCCATGTCGGGAACACCTTTCTCTTCCTCAATGACGACAGAATGACAAGGATTTAGATGGCACAGAGAAAAAACCTTTTAAACCGTTGACCTTTGAAAGGAAACCTAAATTACCTAAAATCAACAGCTGTTGCAATTCTTCGACCACTATTAAACACGAGATACATGAAATTTATGATACATGATAGCTTATTTCTAAGGGAGTAAATATGCTAGCCATGTTGGACGATGTTCGGCACAAATTATCACGCCACTTCCTTGTGGTTTCTCGTATTTCATCCTACACCACTTGGCAAGCACTCGCCCTTTTGTACAATTTGCATGTAATAATGTTGTCGTATCAGTCAGGCATGTTTCTTTAGGGTCGGGATGCAATGGTTGCAAATTATGGCAGTTTCATGTCGTTTTTTATTCAAAATTTTGAACGAAACTGCCAACCACTTCACCGGGCTGCATCATCCAACATGGCCGCCACTAAAAAAAATATTTCATATTATGTAATCTAATTCTATTCATATATCAATTTTCCTATATACCACATCAGAAAACATTTCCTACACATAACATAACTTTTTCTTTATGTTCTAACGAGCTACACTGAGTCGGCACGTGCTATTTCTACTTACTGGACTTGAGGTCAACGAGTATTGTGATAATATACTACGTACACGTGTTTATTGATTGTCTTGTATTCGGTTTCAAATATTTAAATTTCCTGTGTCAGTATAGAGCTTCCCTCCTTGACTAGCCAGAATTTGCCCAATTTCTTAACGAATATTTAGATTCCAAGTATTTCAGTACTAAAACTGAACGAAAACAACTGGGCAGACAAAATTCATTCGTTACTCTCAACGTGCCTGGGCTAAAACTGAAAACCATGCTGGACGACATCAATATATGACAGAACGTGCAATTTGTATCCGCACTAAAAAATTGGCAATTTTCGTATTTCTTTTCGTTTTGTTTTAGCAACACACTAAATACCATGACAAAACTATTTTGTTGTGTTTTATTTTTCAATCTAGAAAAAATAAGATAAGAATTATGTCGTTTAGTAGCACAGTAGCTGCAGGTTTACTTTCCCGCCCTTTATGCAAATCAGGGACCTCATGGTATCACACAGCCATAACAGCCATGCTTGTTGTTTAGTTGGTCTCACTGAGAATGAGTTGATTTAAAATCGCAACCAATAAAGGAAAGTCAATTTCAATATAATTCTAGTACTTCTGTGATAGTAAGAGAAACTATTCATTAATCTTCAGAAGGCTATATATGGACACACCGTAAGGGCAGTCTATGATTATGAAAAATGAGACAACGTTTTCGCAGACTCCAAATATATGTCAAATTATCCTTTATCCTTAAAATACCAAGAACATTGTCATTAAAAATGATTATATTCGATCATAGCAAAGCTGATTTACAATATCTATTTTTTTTCTAAAACTTTGCTTGGTATTCCATGGTGGTTCAGTTATGAGATGGTCAACACGAACTTGTAAATGCAACCAAAGAAAGACAAAGGAAAAAGGAAAACAAATTCAAGAATATTTGACTTTAGTCATTAGTTTTAATTTCCTTTTTCGTCGTCGTCGTCGGCTTAGTTAGGTGAGTTTAAGTTATGTTAGATATTATGGCCCCCTTCAGTTACGACCACATGAGCCGAACAGGTTCGCGCGCTTTTTTTCACAACTCTACGTATTACTCATCCATTGATTCTTTCACTTGTCTGTCTGCGACATGACTCATCAGTACAACAATGCATTCATGATAGTTACTTGGTATTTTTTTTCACAGCTTTTAAATGGCTTGAATTCGACCTTGTTCACAACTGAACCAATATCAGAATGTATTGAATACAGGAAATATTGACTCTTAAACTTGATCACTAGTACTTGGGATGGCAAGAATTATAAGCAAACTGTAAGAGTATTTTGATTGTTGTAAGAGATTGAAGAAAACTTTCAACTTAAAATACTTCGATATTATTAGTATAAGACATTAAAATTCGTTTAAATAAGATTTAGATCAATGATTTCTTACCTCAAATACAGTTTTAGAGTTCGGCGTCCAGCAAGTTTGGAACAGAGACCATTGTCTTTTGAATGAATGTAACAACGATCCAGCTTGAGACAAACAAAAACCGGAAGTGATATTGAATGGTCTGAGAAAGCGCGGCAAAAACAGGTGCCGGTTGTAATTTCACTCTCTATTGTTGCCAGTTTTGCCAGGCACGTGTAGTGTTTTTAAACAGTTAAATATGATAGAATTTGTAGGTTTTGGTGAATAAAAAATGCGACTCAAAGCAACTTCCCAAAAATGAAGTTTGCATTTCAAATTCAGGTTTAAAAAGTCAATTTGAATGAGTTAATTGTGCCATTTTTGGCTACATTAAATCAATGAAAAGCCAGCCACTATCAGACAGGTACCTGCCTCCATTATGACACCACGGACACCCCTCGTCAGATTAATTAATCCAAATCGAAAAACTTCCCCTTTGTTTCTTTGTTCTTGTTTTGAACTGAGTTGTTTGTCAGCGAGGAGTTTGTTTTACAAGTTCGTCACGTAGGACAGGTAGTTTTATTACTGATTTGTGGGCAGTCCACAAGTTGGCTATAGAACAATACACTTATCAATACTATTTTGTAAATGTCTCTTATGCTTGTACTTCTTAATTTCAATTTTTTTCTAAAGTCGTAAGTTCCTGTGTCCAAGATTGTTAATATGGTTAAGTTAAATGGTTACTCATGTGTGTTATTATCCAGTCAACTTTAACAAAAGTGGCAAATAAAATTATTCGCTTTTAAAAAGAATATTACTCTTTAAAACATCTAGTAAACTCCTTTTAAAAATTCGATGGCTAAATTTCATCAGATCAGTATTTGATAGTTTTGATTCAAAGGATAAGAACTGGGGGAAGACTGTTCATAAAGTTGTCATGGGCTACCTGTGTGCCACGCATCTCCCCCTCCCACCCCCCACCCCCCACCCCCCCTCCAAAAAGAACATCTGAATAAAAACGTCCTCTCGGTCTCGTGCAGCAATCAGATCTTTATAGATTATATAAATGCTACAATAATTTATAGAAGCTTTGTAACCTATTTTCAGATTCATTTTTCTAAGCATTCACTAAAACCAGGCTTGGGCTCCCTGTGGTAATGATCATGACCAAGTTGGGCTTCCTGTGTTCTACCCAAAATTTGAAAAACAAAAATGGCGGACGGAAGCTCACAAAAAATTCTATCAATTACAATAAAATGGAGCGGAAAGGACTATATTATCGATAACCTTGATCCTGATGATACTATTGGAAGGCTTAAAGATGTTATTAAAGACAAAACGGGTGTACTTCCTGCAAGACAAAAACTTTTGGGACTAAAATTCAAAGGTAAACTTCAAAAAATAATTGGAGATAATTGGATTTTAAAAAGAGTGCTAAAAAGTACAAAATTCTTTGTTTTTTCATGATTAAAATTAGTACTACTTCCTAGTGCTATTTAGTTAGTTCTTTTTCATAGTTTTATAGTTTTTACTCTAGTTTAAATAAAGCAAAAAATCATAAAATTATTCTTTAAAATTTTAAGGTAACTGTTGACAAAAGAAAACCAAAAATAAAAGAAAGAAGAAAAACACAATCGTGCACATAATAAACAATTATTGGATGAGCTTGAGCATGATATTGTAAATTATCAAGACCAAGGCAGTGTTATCTGCCGAAGCCTTAAGCTGAGGTGGATAAAACGGCCAAGGTCTAGATATTTACGATATTATTTGACAAACCGAATTCGATAATTGTTTTATTATACATTTTGTAAACTAAGAATAAAGATTTAATTCTACTTTCGAAAAAAATAACGCTCAAATTCTGCATCTGTGATTTGATCATTATTACCCAGGCAAACCACCAGATGAAAACACAAAGTTAAAAGCTCTGAACCTGAAGCCAAACACTAAGATCATGATGATGGGCACAAGAGAAGAAAAACTGGTGAATATAATAAGTAATATATCAGACTATAGTTAATGTATTCTTACTAGTGGAATAGAAGAATTCATTTTCGATTATTTTTTCGATATTATCCAGGCAGATGTTATCAAGCCATCAGAGGAATTGGTTAATAATGAGGTTGTCAATGATTTTGATGTTGAAGAAGATGAAGTTATGGTGGAAAATAGGTAGGATATACAAGAAGGGCTTTCAATCATTCATTCATTCATTCTTTCATTCATTCTTTCATTCACTCTTTCATTCATTCTTTCATTCATTCTTTCATTCATTCATTATTTCATTCATTCATTCATTCATCCATTCATTCATTCATTCATCCATTCATCCACTCATTCTTTCATTCATTCATTCATTCACTCTTTCATTCATTCGTTTATTTGTCCAGCCATTGATTGATCCATTCCAATCATTTTTCCATTCTATCATTTATGTATTTATCCATCAAGCAGGATTGCCTAAAATTACTGCAACTGATCCATCCAATTTTATTTCAGAGAAGAAAATTTGTCCAAAATAGCCAAAAGAGTATCAGACTACAAGATAAATGTTCTCAACGAACCTGATGAAAACAAGAAACTACTTGTTCTTGATGTTGACTATACATTATTTGGTAATTAACCTTTTTTAAGTAATATGACAAACAGAAAAGAAAGACAACAGGTACACAAATAGACCCTTTTTCAAATATGGTGTCAATGCCATGCCATGCTATGCCTATGATGCTTCATCTATCCCAAAGAAGTTCCACAAAGAGAGCGTTACCCTTACTAGAGAATATCATGCATCACCAATCATCAGAGCTTCACTCCCTTTGGAAATTCCAAGCCTCCCTTCTCTTCACCTATCCAGTCACTCCTAATTTAACTCTCCAAGGGGGAAGGCATAGGTAGTTTCTAGCCCACATGTACAGTTCTTGTAATATAAAGTTTCCACATTGAAATGTTTTTTGTTTTTTTTAACAGACCACAAATCATCTGCAGAATATGGATATGAATTAATGCGTCCATACCTCCATGAGTTTTTAACATCTGCTTTTGACGATTACAACATTGTTATCTGGTCTGCAACAAGTATGAAGTGGATTGAGGCCAAAATGAAGGAACTGAATGTAACAAATAATCCAAACTATAAGATATGTTTTCTGTTAGACAGCAGCGCAATGATTACAGTACAGGCTCCTAAATATGGAGTGATTGAGGTAAAGGATGATTAGATATATTAATTTATGAAACCCTGAAACATCAAAGTCATGACACAGATAACTTACAGATAGAACCCTGAAACATTACCTCTGTGATGATCAAAGTCATGACATAGATAACTTACAGATAGAACCCTGAAACATTACCTCTGTGATGATCAAAGTCATGACACAGATAACTTACAGATAGAACCCTGAAACATTACCTCTGTGATGATCAAAGTCATGACATAGATAACTTACAGATAGAACCCTGAAACATTACCTCTGTGATGATCAAAGTCATGACATAGATAACTCACAGATCGAACCCTGAGACAATTACCCTTTTCATCGGGCCAGATTGGAAAAAAGTTTCACTTTATCTGAAACCCAAATAAAGATTTATTATTATGATCTAAGTCAGGGCATGGCTAACTCACAGATCAAACCCTGAAACAACCTCTGGGCTCATCAAAGTCAGGGCATGGCTAACTCACAGATGGAACCCTGAACTCAACCCTGGGCTGATGAAAGTAATTAAGGGCAGGCAAACTCACATATCAAATTGGAATTTAGTGTGTTAGGTTTTGCAGAGGGAAGAAAACTGGAGAGCCCAGAGAAAATCCCTCAAATGGGAGAAACCTAACGAACTCTACTCAGTTATGTGAGGCTGTTGTCTGAGAATTGAACCCAAGACCACAGAGGTGGGAGGCGGGTGCACTACAGTAACTGCTAAACCACCCTTGATTCCCATGATTTAGCTAAGGCAGGGGACAGCCAACTCACAGATCAAATTGGATTTTAGTGAATCAAACCTGAGACCGTAGAGAGGAGATTAGAAGAGAGGAGACGAAGAGAAGAAGAGAAAAAGAGCGAAGTTAGAAAAGAAGAGAAAAGGAGAGGAGAGGAGAGGAGAGAAAAAATCTGAACTGATAGACAACTATAAAGGCCACCCTTGAATTAATATACTTGAGAATTATTAATGATGATAAAATATAAATTAATGTTTGTTTAGACAAAGCCATTGGGAGTTATTTGGGGCAAATACAAGTGCTTTTCTAACAAAAACACTATCATGTTTGATGACTTAAGAAGAAATTTCCTGATGAATCCTCGATGTGGATTGAAGGTAACACCTGCTTGGCATTTGACACATTCAGTAAGAAAAATCCAGGCTTTCACTCAAAAGGCTCAAGAGGGGGGACTCAGGCCACAGACCCCTCTTTCTCAGATTCCTGGATCTGCTGTTGTACATTATATTTTCCCATTTCATCCAAAAAATAATAATCCATGTTCTAACTTCTGTATCTCAAGATCTAGAGCCATGTAATTGTTTTAGAACTTAATGTGTGTGATTTATAAAATTCTCACAGATGTTCTATTAATAGTTCTCTACCTTTCCTTTTTTCCAGATTCGACCTTTTCGTGAAGCACATTTTAACAGAGACAAAGACAATGAGCTTTTAAAACTGAAAAAATACTTAAAAGACATTGCAAAAGTGGATGATTTCAGCAATTTGAATCACAAGTACTGGGAAAGGTAAGCATCCATTTTGGGTTCTACCTAATAGTTATCCTTAATTCTTTTTCAACTGCAAAGTGGGGCAAGCCACCTGATTCACCCCCTTGCAACAGGCTGTCGTGACTACGTATTATACAACATTTTCTCTTAATTTTGCAGCTATAGATCTCGATGAGTCAGTGAATGGTGATACATGAGCTGCAAGATGTGAGTGGATTGGTGAAATTCTCCATGCCAGCTAGCTATTTAATTGTATATATTGACACTGAGGATCCTGTTCAGGCACTGCCTAGCTTCCCAGACTAGCTACTGCATCACTAGGGCTCAAAATAATGGCCAGTCAACAGTCAAAGTCTGGCCAAATTTGGTACTTGACCGGTCAAATATGGTTCTGAACAAACATGTTGACCTGTCATATTTGAAAAAAATAAAATAAAATATCATATGCTGGACATCTTGACCGGCGTATGACTGGCCATTATTCTAAGCCCTGATCACACCAATGAAGCATGTAATAAACACTCTAATTTGTAAATCTGACCTGCAAATCAATTCCAATAATTAAATAAACATAGCACACCGTCAGTAAAAAGTACTAAAGAAGGTAGCATGGGTGACAGCTTACCTCTCGTAAATGGAACCTGGGTTTGAACCCTGCTGGGCTCAGTGTCGTATGTGAGTAGAGTTGCTTGTTGTTTCTCTCCTGTTCTTCAAGGGTTTTTACTCTGGGTTCTCTGGTTTTCCTCCCTCTACAAAAATCAACTTCTAATTAGCCTGCACAGATGTCCTTAGGGTCAGTCATGCAATGTTTTTCTCCCTACAATAGTTTAATACCTTGCAAGGATAGAGATGTGAATAAATCTCAAAAGTGTTACAAGGTCACCATTCGTTTTGCTTTGATGCAAAGACATGGCTACCTTTCAAGATGGCACAGGGAACTGTGAAGGGGACTATAATTTTGGGAGAAGGTCTATAATTTAAAAAGCAGTAAACTGAACAATCAATGAGTCCACTTATAAGATGAGAAAATGAAAATGTTTGTACAATTCCCATTTCAATTCATTCATTCACTTCTTATTTCATCTTACAAAATGTCCAGTAAAAAAGTAAGCTGTTACATTACATAACCGTCTTTGTTCTCTTAGACATAAACTGCTTAAAACTGTAATAACTACAAGATTGTTTGCCTTGCAGCGCAGTCATTACGATTCACGACTCTCTGTGTCCTCTACTTGCATAGATCTTCCAGTAAAACCTCGTTTGTAGCCTTGATTTCGGTCAAAAATAGTTTTGGGTACTCCTTGACGATATTGCAGCTTATCCACGTCTGTTTTATCCAGTAAGTTATCCAGTTGTCTGTTAGAACGTTCCTCGAGGGTGCTTTCTCGGGTTTTCTGCCATTTTTCTTGATTTCTAAAGCGTGTTTCAAATACATATCCTATCGCTCCTACAGTAAGTGCAAAGGGGAACACGAGATATGGAGCATAGACTCTTGCACCAGCCATGATCAAAGGCCAAACCATCGCGATCAATCACCAAAAAATCCTCTAAAAATCCACTGGCTTGATGTTTTCCTCCTGATCGATATTTCAGGATCAAATCTGAGCCCAAAAATTATTAATTTAAGAAACTGGAACGAGCAAAGTTGAAATTTTAAGCTCAACTTTTGCATGAAAAATCTTCTAGTTCTCAATCCCCCGCTAACACAGGTAACCCAATTCCAAATTTATATATCAGTTAATTTTTCAGAACTTGGGCTTCCTGTGGCACTACTACCAGTCTTCCATCAGATTTGAGAGTAACGCCTGATTGAATGGATGTTTTCTACGTGTCAAAATATTTCATTATGTTTTGTTGCCAAACAAAATCGTAAATATCGCATGGAATCGAAAAATGAGGATGAAAATCATCTCTCCAAAGCACTTAGTTATATTTTCTATGTTTATGGGATTTTTAGGTCTAATTTGGATAGTTATACACTGTTCGAAAGGTAAGGCAAACTGCTAGTGTACATTTCCCATTTTATAATTACACGACCCAGACATCTCACTCTTAAACTTGATTCTCCTAGATTCTCCTAGATTACTGTACTCTGAGACACTTATGATCTCTTATCTGGGGACCTTAAAATAAGAACTTTTTACTAGTTTTGAGAGAATCAAGTTTTAGAGTGTCTAGCTATAATTCAAGTCGTCTGGGTTTTTGTCATCCGTCAATCAAATTTTCAACTGTCTGAGCTAGTAAATTTTTGATCAACGCTAGCCAAAAACCCAAGACGTAAGATAGGACTATTCAAGGAGATTGGAAGTCAGGACCCTAATCTTTAATTTTGAATTATGTGATCATTGACTATTCATTAGAAACTAAATCTTCCCTCATGCAGTAGGCCCGACATAACGAATTGATAAAACTGATAATTAACATCAATTGATAATAATTGATAGTCAAAAGTTCAGTGAGTGCAATTGATAATAATTGATAATAATCGATAAGTAATTGATAAAATAATAATCAATTAATATAAATAAAAGGAAATTGAAAGAATTCATATGAAATCATGAGTAACAATAACTGTGATGTTGTTATGCTTTCTGCGCGTTAGCGCGCGACCGAGAGATGATTTAATTTCAACATTTTGGGAAAAAAAACAATTGATAGTAGGTGACAACAATTGATAGCAATTGATAAGGGGAAAATCTGAGTGAGTATCAATTGTTATCAATTGCTGATACCAACTTATATCAATTACAAATTGATAATCAATTTTTATCAATAATTGATATTAGTTACGTTGGGAGTAGTATAATTATCAGAACTTCATGTATCTCAATATAGACCCCTTTTACATGACATCAAAGCAGTTCAATTTGGAAGCCAAAACAAAAGAATTTCAATCTCCTGAGAATTGGAAACTATTGTTTTGACCTCCTCCAACGAGGGGTCTAATTCTTGGGATGCATGTTATGTCACTAGCCACCATGTTGCATTCCTCATTAAGATTCTCTTGTTATATCAATCAAGATATGGTGCCTTTTTCATTGTCATTTAATAAATCTCAGGGGATTTTGAGTCAAGTGATTGCACCCAAAAATACTATTTCATATTCTCCTCATGTCAGTAATTTTCTTTTTAACTTTGTTTCTAATTTATATCAACAGATCCACAGTGGTCCCAGGAATTCAGTCGGCAAATATATGACACAAATTTACAAAGCATGAAAGCCAGAGAACTTATGATTAGGAAGAAAGAAAACTATATAATGGAAAGATTAAAAATACTTGGCATTACAAATAAGAATTTCTTTTCAGAGACTGTACCAATGATTTTTATTGTGACTCCCACTCATACTAGACTAACTCAAAAAGCTGAACTTACAAGGGTGTATCAGACATTGTTACATGTTCCACAGATACTTTGGATTGTTATTGAGGATTCCATTGAAAAGACTGAATTGGTTAAAAGATTTTTAAAAAGGTGCTTGATTCCTTACACTCATCTTAATATCAGAACAAGGAATGAATTGATACGAGGGGAGAATGAACCAAGATGGCTGAAGAACAGAGGAGTTGAGCAAAGAAACCTTGCAATTGAGTGGATTAGGGATAACTTTGACCCTCAAAATAGAGATGGTGTTGTTTACTTTGCTGATGATGATAATACTTATGATTTGAGAATATTTGAAATGGTAAGTCAAAAGTTTCGTGCCACACTGTGCCTGAAATGTGCAATTGATTTTTGATGGGCATTTGAAAAGGCTGTCCAATTTGTTTATACTGAACTATATTCAGTGTTCTTATCATACCATGGCATTGCGGCATTGCAGCATTGCTGCACTTTAAAAAAAAATGAAATAGCTTTAGGGGTCCAAAAGGGGCAAAGACTTTTCTTATGCACTTTCCTTATGCACTTTTCTTTGGCATCAAGTTACGTTGATATAAAGCATTACTTTATTACTTTTGGATTCTCTATGGGCCCTGTGGACCCCAATTTTAAAATTCTGATGAGAACACTCATATTTATACTTTTTAACAGATGAGGTACACCAGAAAGGTCTCAGTTTGGCCAGTTGGAATAGTAGGAGGTTTAAAATGGGAAGGCCCAATATGCAAGAATGGAAAGGTCATACATTTCCACACTGATTTTGAGCCAGATCGACCACTACCATTAGACATGGCCGGCTTTGCTATTAATGTGAAGCTTTTGATTGATAATCCTGATGTGAATTTGGATGTGTATGCAAAGAGAGGCTATGTTGAATCTTCTATTGTTGGCCAGCTGGTAAAAACAGAAGAACTGGAACCATTAGCAGATAATTGTAAAATGGTGAGACAAACTTTTTTTACTTAATACCACTGTTTTCACTGCTATGCACTGATCAAGACAATTACAGTAACAACATTGAAATTGGGTATTACACTGCTGTTGGAAAACCGGAAAGCCAGAAAAACACTTGGAGGACCAACCAACTCAGATCATATGGGGCAACTAGGAATCAAACCCCACGCCTCGGAGGTGAGAGGCGAGCGTCTTACCACCATGACAATTGCTGTCAGGGACAACTCGAGTTTTAAAATCTATTGCTACTGTAGATTTTTATTGCTAAATTTATAATTTTGTTTGGTCTCCAGGTTCTTGTGTGGCACACTCAGACTGCAAAACCCAAGATGAAAAGAGAGAGAAAACTTCAAAAACTCAACAAGGGTTCAGACTCAAGAATGGAAGTTTAAAAAAGAACAATAGAAATATCAATTTATGTACAAATAAAAATAGTTTGATGATTTAAAATAAATCGTATGAACATTCAAAATCTGTTTGGAAATATACCTAATCGCCCTCTTATGTAAATTGCCCAATCCAAACCGTGTGATGTTTACATGAAGTTCCCTAGAGAATTGTTTATTTATAATGCTTTCATATGCACATGAATATGAATGAATAAATTTCAGAAAGATAAAGAAACAATTCTCCAGGGAACATCATGTAAACATCACGTAGTTTGAATTGGGAAATTTACACACTAGGGTGACTAGGTCGACTTTTTAACTAAAAGTAAAAGCGAAGTAAAGAAGATCGGATTCCAAAAATTACCTAAATGAATGATTATTTTTAAATCAGAAATATAAAAAACTGTTACGGTTTTAAACCTTTTTCATTTTTTGCGCATGTGACATAGAGGGTTGTTCTGTCCAATGAAATATTTCGTTAGAAATCACTCCAACCAATCATCAGTGTCGATCCAATAGTTCCAGGCGAGCGCCGCGCGCGTGTGCGCATTTATTTCCCGCCTTTTTCGAGCAGCTTTTATAGAAATCAAAATGGCGGTTCGAGTTCATAACTTGTACCTCAGTATAATTTAAGAGAATATATCTCTTAGTTGTTCGAAGGAAAAAGAGATAAAACACTGCTTGAAGTAAGAACAAAGGCTTACAATTCTTTAGATAACTGCTTAAGGGAAAAAAGTGAACCGAAGTTGAGAGAATTATGTGTTAAAGTGCCGACTGACTCGACGAATCTCTGCATGCTCGATGCAAAGTAAGGAAAATATCTTATCTTTTTGCTCTTTTCGTCTAATATTTACCATATATTTGCTTATGATATGCTTAAAATACGAATAAGTTGATGCTAAAGATCTTGTTTTTATACTATTTTAACTCGTTCGAGAAATAACTTGCTGTGTATATCCCTCTAACCTTCCTCAACCGGGCTTGAGTCAGTGTCTTCGAAGCGCAAGTTTTTACCACTGGGTCACGATTCCAAGAAATTAGCACAGCAATAGCAGTGCAAAAACAATACACAATATGGACTACAACTTTGTCCATCGATTCCGTGCGTGGCAGATGGTGTAAGGCATGAGCCGGCTAGTCTCCCCCCTGATGCTTCTGGGCTAGATCATTATATATGTGGATCAACATGGATAAGTCATGGATTTTATAACAAGGATCAGGCATTGGTCAGGCGGATATGTAGATCAACGTAGATATAGTCAAGGATTACATCGCATGAGGATCAAACAGATCAAACAGGGATAAGTCATGGGTCAGACTTATTAGACATGGATCAGATCAGTATGTCACCCCTTGTTTGCCAACAGAACCCTCAAAGCTTAGTACTGAACAAGACACTTCGTTGTCATTTGATAATATTTACTTCTGAGTATATAATTATTGAATACAGTTATTTCAAAAAGCGTTGAATACTGAATACTGCATTCTAAATAGTGCATTCCAAGACCGAAATGCATTTTGGGTCATGTAATATTGTCTAAAGTAAATTTTTTTAATAATTATTTATTTTATTTTGGGTGCATTCCATCCGAAACAATATACTAGCTTCATATAGAGAGCAAATCGCTGTACATTTACTTTTTATTTCAAATTAATGAGACCCACGATGCCCTTTGGTCTCGGAATGCACTATTCAGTATGCAGTATTCAGTATTCAACGTTTTTTGAAATAGCTGTATACGAGTAATATGTAATCTACATGCTTGGCTAATTGGAGTACCTATTCTACTTGGAGTTTAAAACTAAATTATGTCCCAATATCAAAGTTGTTGACGAGTCAGTCTTGGGTACTACTGAGATATGACGTCTACATTCTCAATCAAATAACTGTAGACAGATTTATTTAGAACTCAGTGCCTTGTTTGCTTGGTCGTGATGCATTGTATCATTATACATTATGATTGATTAACTTTGGTCTATACAAGCTTTAATAAATTATTAATTAATTAGAATATATATTAATGCTATATATGTAGATCTATATACTACTAGCCGGCAGCGCTTTTGCTGTTGTTGATGCTACTAATATATTTATTTACTACAGTCAAAGAAATACTGCTACTGCTACTGCTACTGCTACTGCTACTGCTACTGCTACTGCTACTGCTACTGCTACTGCTACTGCTACTGCTACTGCTACTGCTACTGCTACTGCTACTGCTACTGCTACTGCTACTGCTACTGCTACTGCTACTGCTACTGCTACTGCTACTGCTACTGCTACTGCTACTGCTACTGCTACTGCTACTGCTACTGCTACTGCTACTGCTACTGCTACTGCTACTGCTACTGCTACTGCTACTGCTACTGCTACTGCTACTGCTACTGCTACTGCTACTGCTACTGCTACTGCTACTGCTACTGCTACTGCTACTGCTACTGCTACTGCTACTGCTACTGCTACTGCTACTGCTACTGCTACTGCTACTGCTACTGCTACTGCTACTGCTACTGCTACTGCTACTGCTACTGCTACTGCTACTGCTACTGCTACTGCTACTGCTACTGCTACTGCTACTGCTACTGCTACTGCTACTGCTACTGCTACTGCTACTGCTACTGCTACTGCTGAAATTTCTTCTCATCTGGGTATCCGCTTAGAGGCACTGATTTCCTCAGTGAAAGTCTTTCCAGTATTCAGACAGGCGTTGCCTGGGTATAAGACGGCCGAATCTGAGCTCAGTTTCTTGGGAGGTGGGGGATGAATTTAAAGAAAATAAATAAAATCACACGTAGCACTACTTGAAATAATGAACTACTTTAAATGTTCTATGACTGGGATATTTTCCCAGAACTTGTGCTTGCTTTTGTTGAGGTAATCCATTAACGATACTGACACTTTTAGCTGAAGTGAAATTTACTGGATAAAATAATAATCGACTATAATTGTTTATACGTTGCTGTTGATCCAAGCCAATACCAGTCAGATTTGGTTTTCTAGGCCTATGTTCCATCTGAAAAGGTTTCTGTTTTTTCTTAGGCTGTTTAAGTAATCAAGGGTGGTCGGTGTAGCGGTAGTGAACTTGCCTCTCACCCCTGGGGCCTCGGGCTGGATTAATGGACTCGACATGCATCATGCGTGAGTTAAGTTTGGTAAGTCTCTCTTATAATTCGAGAGCTTTTCTCCGGTTCTCCGGGTTTCCTAAAATTCCAATAACTATCTGTGAGTTAGCCTTGCCCTTACTTTGATCAGCCCAGAGGTTGTTACAGGCAATCGATAAAATGCAAAGGATTCAAATAATTAGTGTTCGTTGTCAACTACAGCTTATGTCCTGCTGGTTAAGTGAAGATATACATTAAAACTTTGTATCACATGCAATCCTTGCATGGTTCATGGGTGTAAGACTATTTCTGGCAAGTCTTGTTTCGCCTGTTATTCTTGCAGATGGTGAAGCATTGAAAGCAGAGCTAAACGTTCCTCTGACCACTTGCAGTAGCTGCATGAACGATAGCCTTCGTTGTTGAGAGTGGCTTCCAGAACTGTTGTTGGATCTTATTCGTGGCTTTACACGTCTTCTTGAGCAAGATGACATCCTCCTGCAACAACCATGTCTTCCTCGGCTTAAAACTTTCAGAAAATCATGGCGAAAGCTGTCGTTGAGAAGAATGTAAAGACATGGGTTTATGCTGCTGTTAGCTTGGCTCATCCAAAACAATACGAATCCCAAGTGCTCGATTTTGAGGTACATATCGTTTCTGAAGACTAGGTAATAGTGCATCAGATGAGAGGGGAAAAAGCACACAGAAAAGACCACCACGATAGCAATCAGAAGCTTGACCACTTTCTTCCTGGACTTCTGAAGAGCTGCGCGATGACTCTTGTTGTTGTTTCCTGGAGAGGCCACGAACCATAGCTTGAAGGAGATCAAGGAGTACAAGAATCCCACGAAGAGGACCGGAAAACAGTATAATATCACAAAGATGGCTATGAAATAGTCCTTTAGCACTCTTAAGGTTGTTTCACCTACCGTATCAACACTGTCTGGCCAAGGCCACTCTGTGATACAGTAATGAGGACCCATGGGATCGAATTGCTTTGTCTTGAAAAGTATAAGAATTGGCGAGGCCATTAGGAAGGCTAGCACCCATATCAAACTTGTCAACAACTTGGGCAGTTTCAGAGAGTCTCCTCTGAGAGGGAAGAAGATAGCAACATAACGTTCTGCTGAGATGAAGACGATGGTAAATACGGACGCCGCCAGGGAAAGAAAGAAAGACGAGTAAACCAGCTTACATGTTAAGGTCCCAAAGCTACCAGAGAACCACCTGTGTGAGATGTACATTTGGGCAACAGTCGTGGGCATCGAGAACAGCGTTACAAGCAAGTCAGCAAAGGCCATATTGGCGATCAGTAGGTTTGTCACCGTCTTGACTCCTCCGTTGCGCTTACAAACCACGTACATCCCGATACCGTTGCCAAAGAAGCCCACAATGAAGGTGATGGTGTATGCAATGGTCATCCCTACTTTCATGGATATACTAGGTATTAGATCACCGTCCATGGTATAATTGGCTGAGAAAATAAGAACATTAAATGGACGTTAATATCGGTGAAAACCCAATGTTAAATTGTTCTTGACCCTACTACAGTTGATTAAAGCTAATTAAAAGTATAAGCCTGTGGAAGTCGTCTTCATGATCAGTAGTTGGTTGTCTGATATTTAATTGTGTTGCGGGCAGTCGTAGGTTTGGATATAGTCTTAAAACATCTGAGAGAAATTACTGCCTTTAATTCTACTTGTTTGCAAATGACCAGAAAAAAATCGAAAGAAAGAAAGAAATAAGTATGTCCTCGAGTGCTTGTGCTCAAAGTAATCAAAAACACTATGCAAATTTGACTTTCACAACTGTCTTGCAAATAAACTTTATGTCAGGAAGCCATTTTCTGAAATTTTCGTGTGTTATTTTTTATTTAAACAGTGTAATAGTTCCACAAGTATAGCACTTCTTTTAGGAGTTGGGGCATTTCTTTTCTAACTAAAAACTATCTATACATTCTTGATTTCTGAAATGCACGCACGAGCAAACTTTTTCCATAACGTTTGACATTTTGAGCCCTTCTAATTTGCAGACGTACACATAATATCTGTCTTTTACAACGTTTTATTCTTTTTGTTTTTTATTTCAATTTTCATGATTTCAATTTTAATTTTGTTTACCCTTCTCTCACAGGAAGCAAAAGATGCCCAGCTCTTCACCTGCTCAATCTCCTCACTTTCAAATAGGGTGAACAAGTCTTTTCCGGTAAATATACAATATATACTTGTACTTTAGATAAACTAGATCAAAAATATAGTGATATTGTCGCCCATCAATAGATCAATATATTTGTCATGTTCGAGGAAGCGGGTGTGGCGCTTCAATTTTCATGCTCAAGGTTTATGGATTAGAGATAAGACCTGCCATGAAAGATAAGGATTAAGATAAACGGATGAACTGCGTTGATAGCAAAGGGATAACCAAAGAAAACAAATAACAAAATATTGTAATATCAGAAAAATGCACCTTTACATTAAGGTTTGTGAAAGCTAGCAAAAAGAAAGGAAAAAAGAAAAGAAAGAAAAGAAGAAAGACAAAAAGAAAAAAGAAAAGAAAAAAGAAAGAAAGAAAGGCAAAAACGCCTAGAAAGAAAGAAAGAAAGAAAGAAAGAAAGAAAGAAAGAAAGAGAAACAATTTAGAAGTCGCCAGAGAAAGTCCAAGGCCAAAAACCAATGCTTAAATCTCCAAATCTCATAAAGTTCCAAATGACTTTTGTATTTTAAAGGGCTGGATGATAGCGAAAATAGATTCAATCTTAGTTCGAGTATTTGAAAATACTCCAATTTGATTCAAATTACTAGTTTATTATGATGGTTTTTAGAAAAGAAAGAGTCTCTTGGGCACGAGCTTATCACATTGCACATAATTACTAAATATATGTTTTCTAACATCTCTCATTAATGATACAATAGGTTTTAAAGTACAATCATTCTTACCATTAGTTTCCATAGCTGAAGTGTGATAGCTTGAGTTGGTAGTATTCATCGTAGTTTCGCCCCTTCGTTTTGATCAAGTGCAGTTCTGTTTTTCTTATACTGTTCCTATATTTACCTAAAGAGTAAAAAATAGTTTGTTTTACGTCATGACGATATTCCGGTAAATAAAAAACAGCCTTTTGATCTGATAGGCTGATATAGATCAAAAACCACTACAGTTTGGAGTGATCAGTCGCAACCGCTAAATGGGAAACCCTTGTTGATATTACAGTGATAGCAAATGAATCATTTCTGTGACAGAATATTTATGACAGTGACTCGAAAATGCATTCTAGAATGAACTAAATTTGCAGCTAACGTGAAACAAGTCGGTTATGAAGGATATCCATACATAACAATTTATCAAACAGTTTTTATTACCAACCGGTTTTCTTTTGAAGTTTTCCTTTTCCTCCGAAAATAAAATAGATTTAAATCATTAATCTCGTTCTTTCCTTCAGATATTAGCTCAACTTAAGCAAATGTTTTCTTGATGAAAATCTTGCTGTTATTTTCGAATGAACGTTATTTCTGCTACGCCTCGTCGAAAGGGACTCACGAAAATTAAATTGATGTATTATTGAATCAGAAGTATTTCCAGCTGGTAAAGGTTTACACAAAGCAACGTGAGCTTGCTTGGATTTTCGGATGTTATTGAAGATGATTTATCATATTTTACGCTTTCTTGAATAAACATTTCTAAGAGGCGATGAAAAACGAAATTTAAAGTATATCTATTCGTACTTGATAAATATTACTTTATGATATGATACTAAATCAAAAGTATACTGCAATCAATATTTGAGGCTGATGTGTGGCGTAAAAGAGTAATAATATTTACTAATATTAGCAGCATTTGCAGCAGTGATGCGAGTAGTATTAGGAACATGAGTTGTAGCACCAGCATGCGCATTGAAATATCTCAATGCGCAAGCATACAATAGTTAAAGATTAATTAGATAAATATGATAATTAATAAATCATAATAATAATAGTGATGATGATAGTACTAGTAGTACTAGTAGTAGAAGTAGCAGCAGCAGCAGCGTTAACAGGAGTATTAGTAGTAGTGGCAGTGGTAGTGATTAGCAATAGTGGTAGTAGTGGTTACCGTAGTATAGTTAAGCCAAAATTTAAGCAAAACAAAGAAAGAAGGGTGTTGCATCAGTTCTACCTCAGCTTGGTTGCATATCGAGTATTAATACGCATAAAGTTATCAAATTGTTTACATATAGTTTGATGATGAGAATACCGGCTGCAAAGTGACACCGACTCTTTGAACTGCAGGTGGAAAATGACTTTTAGAAATGTTAATTGTAAGAAACTGAATTGCATTTTCTTTAAGCTTGTACTATAAAGCTACGAAAAAAAGATCTTGTAATCCTTATAGCTGTATCATAAAAACAGGTTCTTTTGGCTGTTTGCGGGACTAAAAGTTTACGTTATTAGAATGATATAAGGTTAACTTAGTAATATGATCGGTTTTATGTCCTGACGGCTCTGCAAAGCCTGGATGTCGGTGCAACAAAAAGGTAAAAACAAGCGCAGGGATCAAAGATTTTTCCTTTTTGCTTACATAAGGATTTGTTCCATAAAAACAAACATTTGCCTTTCTCACTTTCTCACGTTGGTAAATCCAGTCAAAAAGGACAAATTACACATATTCCACATCCAAAAACAGTATATTTTTTTACTGTACTGAATAACCTATTCTACTGGTTAGAAACTGAAGAAAACTGTTAATACCTATACAAATTAGAAAGCCATGAAAACCATGGCCATATTATCAAAAAGTGTTCATGCTTTTACCTGTTCTTGGCTTTCGCATGTCCCTTCGGTTATAATTTACCGCTACAAACTCGAACAGCTTTTCGGTATGCAATAATTATTCACTAGACGTCCTTTTATAAAACACATACACACGAACACCTGTAATACCCGAACACGCCTCTGTAATACGACCACATCTATTGAAAAGGCTCCTACAACTCCCATACAGTGACTGTATCTACATTCAGACTACGTTCTTCATCGACTCCGCCTTCGGTTCTGATCTATTCAATTTAATCTGTGTTTATGAAGACGCCTTTTTAATATGGACACTTCTATTATACACAACAGTAACTGTAGGTACAGTCATACAATTTCTTTCACCGTTTCGCTTTGTTTCAATCTTTTTGTCAGTCTTTCTTCTGATACGCCTCTGTTGCGCGGAGAACTCTGTTGCACAAACACCTACTTAACAGTTACTCAGTTTAAAGTTGTGCGATTTCTTCCTCGGCGCACCTTTTAGTTAAACTTTTCTAGCTTGTTTTTACAACTTCCCACGTTCTTGTTACAAAATATCAGTAAACATGGAATGAGAAAATGAGTCTTAATGCTTACACTAAAAAGAGTTAATTACCGTGACGACATGAATGCTCGCTTTGTGGAACATCTGGTGCGTAGTTATAAAAACATCAACCAGCTGTTTGATTATCCGCAAAATTTTTAAGTCGATCACGATCTTCCTACTTTTCTAGAAATCTCCCCCTTCTCTCCGTTTCGCGCAAGTTAGGTTTGAAATTTAAGATTTTAAACTTTTATTTTTGGTAGCCATCTTATACACTACAGGTTGATTGCAGTGGGCCCAAAAGAAAGTTCTGGTTTTTGGGGATGAAAGGAAATCGGAGAAATTTGAGAAATTTTACCCTAGGAGTAAAGTGGAAAAGCAGGGCACAACTCTAAAATTACATCTAAGATCTTTTTTTGTTTGCGCATCTCTGTGAGGATAAAACGTCATAGCCCGAGGCTAGAACCTGCGGCCCTGGTTCCATGAAATTTAGAAGTTTTTTCTGTGGAGAGAGAAGTTAAAAACCCAGTGGAAAATCCTCGAAACAACCCTCGAAACAACTCATGATGGCGGTTACGAGTATCGAACCAAACACCTCAGAAATAAAAGCAATGTATTAGCAGCGCACACCAAACTTTCTAAGGAATTCTTGAGCCACGTTTCTAGTAGGTTGTTTGAGGCAGATTCTGGTTGAGCCATAGTTCCCTTTAATCATAGTTAGTCCGGCTCTCTAGGTGTTCGTCCCTCCCCCCATAACTCTTATATAGATTCTTTATAATATTAGTTGAGCTTGTATCATCATAGGATGTCTACATTGATTTCTAAGCAACAAAAACATACATATGCTACTTCTACTGATGAACGATTACCTATTTGAAAAGCCGCTAGATTATTGTTGAAATCCTGTCTCTCGGATTATAACGAACACAAACCCGATTGTAATATATTCTATATGATATTCTTTTAACCACTCCAGTGTTTACAAAGATAATCTCATCTTAGCAGATTTAATTGGCATGGAACGTAGGCGCAGACTGCATCATGGGAACGTTTTTCAATGTTATGGTTTATGTCAGTTGTCGAATTTCATATCGTGAGGGACTGGGTACGAGTTCCTAAATTGTAATGATGACAACACATATCTCACATAGCCAGAAAGAACACATCAAGTTTTATAAAATTCCGAAGTTTGGTGTAAATTGGATCAATATTGAACGACTTACAGACGCTCAAAAATGCTAGAATTTACATTTCTTTGTATTTTTGAATGGCTGTAAGTTCATCAATATTGATCCAATTTACACCAAACTTCGGAACTTTGGATAGCTCGATGTTCTCTTTCTGGCATGTGAGTTTTGTGTTGTCATCATCCTAACTTAGGGACTCGTACCCAGGCTCTCACGATATGAAACTCGGCAATAAGTCAAACTTCAGACCGAGAATCTTTAAGCAAGTTGATATCATAGTTGGCGACTAGCTGGCGGAACGTATATTGAACACAGACTTGCAGGAAACTTGGATTTTTTTTTTTTGAAATCTATGAAATCTACTACCACTTACTGTTTGACAAATAGATCCCGTACACTTTATTCGATGTTAATTCGTAGACACCTCTTGGACGCAATGCCTTCAATTCTCGTTTCACACTATGTGACACCCTGAGAATCATTTCATTGTTTTCCATGCAGTTACAACTTTCTTTCTTTTCTTTGAAACTTTTACCTTTTAGCCAGTATTCTATGTTGGAGTGCAGTGCTTAAACCAAATATTTCCTCCTAACCAGATAACTGAGGGAGCTTTATATAAGACGAAAAAAGCGATAGACAAAACTATTAGTAATGTTGATGTTATTGTGATTGAAGAATTTCTCTCTCAGACGATAAAAAGAGTGATTTTATTACTTAAGCTGTGAAATAAGATAGTAGTCTGATAGACTCTATAGTAGACGCATAGTCTATCATATTATTAGTATCTTTATTTTAATTTCTCTATTCATCCATTCGTTCCTTTGCAGTATTCGTATATTCACTTATTCAATTACCTATTTCTTTCTTTCTTTCGCTAATTGGTTGAGTGATTGATTAATTAATTATTTAATTATTATTAATAAATTAGTTTATTATTACTGTCTTACACTCCTTTTTTCTTTCACTGATTTATTCAATCTTTCTGGCTCTCGAAAACTGTCTGTTTTTGACAACTTACTGTTGAATTTCGTTTCACACGGCTTATATAGAAGCACTCTAGTTGCATTGATTAAACATTTTTATCCTGATAAGAGTGCAAATACCGGCACGTCCTTTAGCTCTCTCCTTACAATATCAATTTTTCAAAGTGGCATTCTTCAATAATGTTGACAATTTTGATATAACATAAAGAATGAAATCCTCGATTAAACCCTTGGTCAGCCAAATACAAGAGAATTATCTTTTCTTATACACAAATTAAGATGTGTCAAAATGTTGCATGATTTACAGCACGTTTCAGCGGTAATAGGTAGCTAGTGTGGGCGGGCTTTCATCCTGATGCACCCCTGTTTTGCCCATTTCCTCCTTCCTTCCCTCCCTCATTCATCGCTCTTTTGTTCGCTCGCTCCTTGATTGATTTGCTCAATCGCTTTCCACATTAATTGATTTATTCTCTTTTCTTGGCTGCAATCTTTAGGTCGACTATCGGTGGGTAGCTTGGTTGTTTGGTTGTTGTTTGATTGGTTATTGTCCGATAGATAGGTTGGTTTGTTGGTTTGTTAGATTCATATGTGGGTGGGAGAGTAGGATGGTTTAAGGCAGGCCAATCTACACGCTGCGATTGTCGGCCCGATTATTCGTCAGAATATGTCGGGAAGCAAATCGTGCGTGTACTTTAATGCACCGATTCAAGCCCGATTTGAATTTAAAGATCGGGCCGACATGAGAAAATCTGTGACAGACAATTTTTTTTCGAATCGGGCTTGAATCGGGCTCTAAACTACACGCACGATTTGCTTCCCGATGGTGTCGGGACGATGAATCGGGCAAACAAACCGCAACGTGTATTTCTCTTATTCTTAATGAATAAGTTTAATTAGCCGGTTTAATTTACTGGTCGGTTGCCATTGCATGTTGAGCAACCAACTGCTATTTTCTCTCTTTCTGTTGGATTTCTGCTTCCTTGCCCCTGGCCATTCTACTACTCAAGTTTTATCATTCTGTAATTTTGCTGAAAGACGTTTTAATCGCAATGTACTTTTCTATTTTTTCTCGCTTCCTAAGTCCCACTTTCTGCCTCTCTTCATTAATTTCTTACTTTTCGCCTTTTACTGCTTTAGTTATTTCACCGAATTTCCTTCTCTTAAGCATTCCCTCCAGGCTTTTGGACAGTATTTCATAATTTGAGCGGGAAAAAAAAAAATTATTCACTGTAGCTTGTATCATTTTTTTTGTGTGTAAACAACACGCGATATTCGACCTTAACCGCTCTTTTACAAATAATCAATATTGAGGCTTTTTTAGGTCGTAGTATTTTCCTACTAAGCTTTTAAAAGTTTTGCTGTCAAATAATAGAATTGCAGTATTGTTACCTGAGTTTTTTTTATATGGTTATTTACATGTCGTAGGCTCTCTCCTATACTTCGAGGCGGATTTTTCCCCAGGTTTTGTCCCTCCGTAAACAAACAATTTCTTTGGCACCCGCTGTAATTGGCCTGTACTATAGCAATATGTCGCCATCATTACTAACCGATTATACTACATATGAACCATGATTATATCGTCAAGATAACACCGAAACGCTGTTCAAACTTCTTTTCCCTTATTTTCCTTGTCAAATGTATAACACAATCTTCTTTGATACAATATTATACAACAGAATCTAAATAAATAGTTAAAATTAAAAAGCCTCCTCCTTAACAGGTTTTCCGGGAAGGGGAAAGAAGGGAAAAAAGGAGGTACGAGCAAGCTATACACAAGTCATCGCCATTAAATATAATGTCGAAAGTTTCAGTATTTGATATTTTACGAACAATACAAGGTACATCATTTGAGCCTTCCAAAATTGCAACTTTTTCAAGTGCGATTTTAGACTGCAATGTGCTATTGAAATTGAATCAGAAAGAAAAATTGCCGACCGCCATATTGCATTAGGTACGAACTGACCTTTTTTTTTAGAATACAGAAAATTTACAAATTTACAAAATATTTGAACCTGGACTTCTTGAGTTTACACTATGAATACCTTGTAAAAAAAATGCTATTTTTCAAGTGCCCTTTTAGACAGCAATGTTTGCTATTGAAATTGTATCAGAAAGAAAAATTGCCGACCGCCATATTGGATTCGGCACGAACTGACCTTATTTTTTAGAAAACACAAAACTTACAAAATATTTTAACCTGGACTTCTTGAGTTTAACTTAGTATGGTTTGTAATTTTTCTTTCTGTTTTTATTAAGAAATCTTTGGTAAATATAGAACAGGGCCGGCAGAATCCTCTTGAAGGCTTGTATTTTATTTTGAAGCATCTTTGAAGGTCAAGAGTCTCGTTTGAAAGGGCCCTTGTGGAGAGCTATTATTAAACTAATTCAAACTCCCCATAAGCGGATCCTTAATAGGAATTCTCGCGTTTTATGAGATTTAATTGAATCAAACTATAGTATTACCTGCCTACTGTTTTGAGTTTGTTTTCCATTTTATGTAATGACTTTCCTCTGGATTAATAAGTCTGCCAACTGTTTGTCATCTCTCGAATGACATACATTGTTCTAATCAAGAATATTCCGTGTGGGAGTTTCTGCGGGTGAACTATGATAAACTAACCGCCGTTACGACTCTTAAAAGATTAATTTCTCAAATAAATAAGTCTTAACAACAACATAAGTGTGCGCCATTACAGGGCTTGAAGCCCTTGAATCAATATGATAAAACGAGCGCTGGATTTAGAAAAAAATGTTTCCTGAGAGGAACGGGAAAAAATGAAGTGAAACAGAGCCAGGATGTCTGAGGACTTAAGTGTTGAAAGACCTGAAACTCAAAACAATGTTGGGTATAATAAGATCCTGTAAAAAATATCTAAAAAATATCCGAATAGGAAAGATTATCTTCTAAGTATATAGCTCACTTTTTCCACTTCAGCAACGAAAATGCGATCACAGGAAAAAAATGAATTGGCGCAAGAATTAGGCGTAGCAAATTAATTTTTGATGCAAGAAAAAATAGGTGCATTGCCAATATTTATCAAAAAAACGTGTCTGGAATTACCCTAACAAAAATATTGCCTTTCGGGGTTTTTGCTCACTATTCCTTTTTTTCTCACTTCTTCAATGGCATAAAATATGAAATATGGATGGCTCAGTTCCTTTGTTTCTCAATTCTAGCCCAAACCATTTTATATTCCACCAAAATGTTCTTTTCTTTCTTTCTTACTTTCTTTTTATTTTCGAAAAATTAATTTAAAAATTCAATTGTTTAGCAATATCGATTTGAATTGAAAGTTTTTTGCTTTAAAAAGTTCAAGATAAGATATAGCCCTAGGAGAATAGATCTGTTAGTTCCTTAGGACCAGAAAGATTTCATCTCGTAGTGTATTTGTATTCAACACGCGAAGTCTATCAAAAGCGGTTGAAAACGCAAAATAGTATTTTCTAGATGAACACCTTATATTGAACACGTTGAACGTTGAAATACCTATCTTGGTGTACTAAGAAATGATGATTTTTCTACTGATATACCTTTTAAAATATAGGTTTAATTAACTTAAAAGGAACAGCTTACCTGATAGAAAACCTTCAAATTCCAATTATAGACGAGAGTGGTTTATGATACTATATCTTGTCTTATGGCGAAGAAAGGAGAATCATAAGGGCAAAATTTTCAAAATGATCTCGGCAGAATCTTCTTTAATGGTGTTAGTTCTATATAGTATTGAATCACTAACTTGTGACAGTGTCGAGCAACACTTCCGAGGGAGTGTATAGTATTGACAGATGGTTCTGAATGGCTATTGGATAAAAAATGAGTTTAATATCAAATTGAGGCCATTATAACTCTTATAATGACTGCCGACGTCAAGTTGAAAATTGAGTGACTCCCTTGACAATCATGACTTCCTGAAATGCTCTGCTTTCTTACCTAAATAGCATATTACGTTTATTAGAACCAAATCTAAAACCAATCCTCCCAATACAACTACATTTTTACCGATCAGAACATATCAACATTACTAAGCAATAAAATCCACTAACATTTAATCACACCTATAAGACTAGGTTTTTAGAATTTTGAAGTTTAGTTTAGTTTTATTATGCTTTATGATATTTCGACCATTTCAATCTTGCGTAGTTAATACTAATATGTACTTCAAAAAAGGAGTCAATGGGGGTTTTTATGAATGGTTTACATATTTATTGAAAAGAACATGAAAACAAGATATAGGAGATTTTAAAAAAATAGGCAAACAAATGAGTCGAAAAGGTAAGAGGAAAAGAATGAAATTAAAAAAAACGAGAAACGGTTGAATAAATAAAAAGAGTTAAGGAATTAAAGAAAACTAAAATAAAATAATAAGATTAGGATAAACTTAATTTAGAATTAAAATGAGAGAGAATGAATGAATGAATGAATGAATGAATGAATGAATGAATGAATGAATGAATGAATGTATGAATGAGAGAGAGAGAATGAATGAATGAGAGAGAGAGAATAAAGTGCGAAGGAAAGAAGAAAAGCATGCGAATAATCAACGAAAGAAAAAGTAATAAATACAGAGATAGAGAATGAATGAATAAATAGATAGATAGATAGGCGAATGAATGAAATGATTAATTAATTAATTAATTAAAGAGTGAGTTGATAAATAATAAATTAATAATAGATTAATATTAAATTAATGTTGAATGGAATAATTTATGAACTAATAAACATAGGAAATGTAGTAGAAGAACTACCTTTAAAATGTATTTTTATGCTTCAAGGTCAAATCATATTCTTCAAATCATAAAATATTTCCGCTCTGACATACTTGCTTAATAATCCAGGAATAAGATATAAATTTAATAACAACAAAATATGCTGCTTGAACTTTCATTCCTTTTAAGCTTATAGATTTTCCGAAAGATAATTCCAAATCAGATGAATATCTTTTTTCAGGATATCAGATAAGTGACGAGCAGAATGACATCAGAATACACTGTAATTCTGTCTAAACCATCTGTTAGAGGTGGCGATCATTACTTTTTGATTTGTATTCGCTGCAAAAATATTATTTCAATTTCTGACTTCATTTTTTCAATGGTTAAAAAGAAAACGTGAAATAAAAAGATAAAATGTAAAGTAGAAATAAAAATAAAAAATAATAAAATAATAAATAACTAAACAAAAAATGACATAGAGGTAAAATTAAAAAAGAATTTAAATTCAAAAAAATAAAAAATATCAAAAAAAATAAGAAAAAAATAAGAAAAAAATAAGAAAAAAATAAGAAAAAAATAAGAAAAAAATAAGAAAAAAAAAACAACATTTTTTAATATACGAGAAAAAATAAAATGTGAAAAATCTAAAGAATAGAAAATAAGAAAATAGAAAAAAATCGATAAAAACTGAGAAACAAAAAAATCTAAAAACAAAATTTCCGAATATGATATTGGATTTGGTAACCCAAACAGCAAAAATATTGCACTGATATAAAGTAATGAAGACAAATATCATTTTTTTTTTCTTTAGGAAATGTAAGTACTTCCAGTATTGTCCATGTGTGCATCTTCCAAAACATTTTCAGTAATACCTTGAAGTTTTTGAGTCGTGAAATAAGAAGTATTCCGAAGCCCCATTTAATTGGAATATATTGGAGAGAGATAATATTGATTATCATCGGTGGGAATGAAATACTCTATTGCGAAAGAGACGTCGATTGTACTCTAGACTTGCTCAGCATGACAAAATTCGTAGACAATCTAGTTATAGCCGAAGGGGCAAGTCGATAAATGTCGTGCAGTTTTTAGAATTCTGATCAGACTGATTTTAATTTATTGCTTCTATATCATCTCCATGAAAGAAAGAAAATGATACTAAATAAAAAGAGATAAGAAAAATTAAAAAAGATCAACAGACAAACAAATATATAAATTTCAACTAAAACTAAATTTGAGGCAAGTAAATTAAACGGAATTCGAAACTATAATTATTTACGAAAAAATCCGAAAGTTTTATTTTTTAGCAGTAAAAACATCCGCAATTAATTCTCTTGCATCCTCCATATTTTATATATATTTTGTAATATGTAGTATACTTACTCTTTTATGTGGAAATAAATGAGCCTGTTTTTAGAAACAAAATGGCGGATTTTTTAGTAATCAACTATCTAATGGCTTATCGAGGTACAGTAAAATATTGCGCTTTGACTGTCATTCTTGAAAAGTCTTTCAAACAAATTGGTTTATTTTTTCGTCAAGTGAATTTGGTATTTTGGCGCCGTTTTTTGATGACATCATCACTTTCCCGCGGAACAAAACAACACCTAAGATCATATTCTTTGTAAGTATGATGTGAGAGCTGTTTTCTCATCAATATTGATTGCTCTCTTTTAAACTAAAATTGTGAACAACAACTTGGATTTTTTTGGATTTCTAAAGTTCTATATATTCCGCTCTTAGTAACACAAACCCAAAAGAAATCCTTATTGTTATTGTTATTATCACGGATAAGAGTAGCCTCAAAATAGAAGTGTCTCATAGTCAATATAATACTTATAAGGAAAAACATCGAGAAGGTAAGATATTCATATCATGGATACATTATAGAAAATAGAAAACCTTTCGGAAAATAAAGTCGAATTAATCTCACTGGGTTGTCTCTTAGTACCCAGTAGATTAAATGAGGTCCAATCAAAGTGAGATAAAAATGACCATAGTTTTAATTCTCCTTTTGATAATAGTATTGTAATAGTAGATCGGGTGTAATGAGGTCTTTCCATAAAGTATCATTTAAGATATAATTTATAACGTGTCAGGACAGAGTGGACAGGAACACGCCCGCGTTACATTGCTATTAACATGCTACAAAAGCTATATAAAATGTCTTTGTACTGTCAAGGCCTCGTGATCATATTCTCAAGCTTGCTATCTTGTGCACACAGCTCCCAGTATGTTTATCTCCCAAGACAAAGAGAAGCGTGCCCGTTTTATATTGCTCCCAACTCCCCCTTCCGCTGTGATACTAGGCTAGCTACTAAACCTCGCTCGGCCAATTTGACCAAAGCAAACTCCAGACAGTGAACAAGGGAAATACAGGAACTGCTCGCAGTCTAGACTCTAAGATGGGATTATTGGAGAAAAAATTCGACAAATCCAAGCGCTGAGTTTATCTTTTGTCTTGGCTATTTTGTACAATATATCACCCACATTTGGTATTTTAGTGCCTTCAATTTGAGCGAAAATATCAATTGCACAAACGGAACTAAACTAGGACTCATGCTGTTTAATGCTGCTGCTTAAGGACCTCGATTGTCTTTGTGTGGGGCCAATTAATAAAGTAGTTTATCAATGCCATGTAACACAGGCGATCCAGACGTAATTTTTGTTCATTAAAAGTAATCTTAATCTCCTCCCACCATTTACATAAAAAAAGGACAAAACTGGAATCCGGCTTTGGGGATGAAATAAGAAAGTATTTCAACGTACCAAGCACAAAAAAGCTTAGCGCTAGCGTAGCAAATAAACAATTAATGATGCTGAGAGTATACGAAAATATATCATGTGCGCATGCTCATGCCTGAATGCAAACTAAACGAAAACATGACGTCACATTTGTTTTTGCTTCTATGATTTTTATAGTTTAATCAAAAATTTTATCTATGCAAACTCAACGAAAACCTTTTTTTTCATATTCGTATTCATTTACTCAGTACTCAAGGTATTTTAAAATCATTTCAGTCTCAAAAAAAATTGGAAATACGAAAAAAAAGTTTTTATATCTATAGAAATTAAAATTAAAATACTAGATAAAATGTTTACTGTCTGGCTATTCTTTTCTTTTAAACTTTTTTTTCTTTCTTCAATTTTTCACCTTCTTTCTTCAATTTTTCATTGCAAAATTACAATTCAAATTTTTAATCTAATATACATTATTTTTCCCGGTCCGGTATCCTAAGAATCGTGCATTCTGATTCGCTGTTTGAGCGGGCTGTCCCGACGTCATCCGTGCGCTCGCATGTGATAACGGATGAAAAATAAGAGGAAAACAAAATTTTTTTTTCAAAGACTGTATACCTTATTGAAAAATGTTTGCCATGTATATATTTAAAAAAAATACAAAAAGCAAAGTTTCAATAATTGGCAATGTAAACTAAAATTCTCAGTCAATACTCAATGCTCCATACAATATTGATATTTTTAACAAGAATTGTCATTCGACAGCGTTCTTGCAATTAGGTGTACACATATATATTATAATATTATATGGTTATACTTTCGTCTCTTATAGTTTCTGACGGCATTTACAAAGATAAAATAACAACAAAGTCGTACCTTAATACTTGTGGTCTACGATGGACACAAACCAGTTGATATACATCTAGATATATACTTTCATGTCGCAGTGCCCTTAGGAATCTAGTGTCATAGTACAGTTAGGTTTCCTACGCTAATGAAATACTTGTAAAAACCTATTAACGCCGGATAGTTATATCACATGGAGTGATATTAGCTTATTGAACGAAGGAAGTTCACAATAATTGCTAGAACGTTTTTTTGAATGTATTTTTGGGACAATGATCATGAAATATGTTATGATTGACGACATGAAACGGGAAATAGAGATTAAATTCAAGAGATCTTAGCATGGATACAGCAATAAAGGAAGTATTTAGATGAACAAAACTTCCTGTAGTTTGGCAATGAACTAATCAAATCCAAACAATATGTTTACTTGATCCATAATACTAACGTCTAGAACTAATAATAATAATAATTTCATTAAAATCCAAAACAAGTTATTGATTTAATACATACTTCTAACATCGGTAAAAAATTTGTAATAAACAATGAAAATGACAACAACAACAACAACAACAACAACAATAATTTTTGAGGGCCACAAGTTTATTAGTGTTTCTACACTATTTCGTGTAATACCCTCGTTAAATAAAGACGTTATTATTATCATTATTATTATTATTATTATTATTATTATTATAACAATAATACTGATGTACAATACTGCGATATAATAATAAATATAATAATAATAATAATAATACTGATGTACAATACTGCTATATAATAATAAATATAATAATAATAATAATAATAATAATACTTCCGAGGCGCAAATTCGTATGTGAATATGATCAAATGCGCCAAACAACAAAAACAACACTAACAATAATAACAATAATAGTAGTAGCAACAATAATAAACTAATCAAAGCAATCAAATTAAAACTAAATCTTTTAGGTCCATGCTGCTAACATCAAAAAATACGTATATACAGTAAGCTAATTAAATTCAAATAAGATGCTAACTTCCTGGAGTAAAAGATTAGATTCGATATTACAATATACCGGCAAAACAAAATCTAATAGGCATATGATAAAGATAATGATATTGATGATGTTGATGGTGATGTTGAATCAATGAATTAAAATTATGAATGTGATGACGATGGTGATAGTGATGATGGTGATGATTACAATAATGACGAAGATGTTTTGGATATATGGTTATGATAAAATTCGGTGATGATAATGAATATGATATATTGATGTTGAACATGATAAATGGTGAAAGGTTTAAAATGAACAAAATGAATAAATTCACCAAAAAACAGCGTATTTTGTTACCTTTTTAGTACGACCAAACAACCTTGATATTGACAAAGAAGAAGCGATAGAGCCGATGAGTCCTTGGGGGCCTTCATTTATTAGTGTATGGGGGCGAGGGGGGGGGGGAGTGTCGGCAAAATCACTTGTTGTGTTTTCCAATTACCCAATCTCTCTTTCTGGGTTGTCAAAAATATCGCATCCCCTCTGTATTCCGTCCAGATTATTATTACTCCACTATAAAGCTGAAAACAATTAGTAACAACCCCCCTATATATTGCTCCCGAAAATAACGTGAACCCCTCCCCCCCCCCCCACGATTTTGCCGACCCCCCATACTCTTATAAATGAAAGCCCCCTTACAACAAGTGGCACACATAACCTTAAAGACCCCTGCAACGTGCTGCGAGGGAACTATATCTATTTTTGTGTGAATTACAATTATTTTCCGATAAGGAAAATCTACTGAACTTTATCCTATTGACCTCAAACCCACTGATCATTATCGTACATACAGACATCATTGTCGTTAGATTATCTATTGATTAAATATCTTATAAATGTGTACAGGTGCACTTGGTTAGCGCACGTTGACTGATAAATGGACAACACAGGAAGAGAGTAAAGGATTAGACTGTTTGACGCCATGTTTAGTTGAAGTATTTGACTTTGATGATAATCAGCTTCAGAGCAATAATTATAATATACCTAATCAATTCCTACTGTAAAATCGAGGCTTCTAGGAATAAAAGCGTCAAATTAGTAAACAAATATCAAGAAAATAAGTAAATATGATGCTATGGAGAATATTGCATCATCTTGGAATGCTTTAATGACTAGCCTAGCATTTCTACCAAATAGGTCCGTCGCAAACGGATAGAAACGTCATGTATGATAGAGCATTGTATTTATAACAATAATTTTTTGGGTAATCATGTCTTTAAATGTGAAGTTCCATGCCACTAAAGCCGGCATTAAATCGAAGTTCTAAAATAATCTAGATAAAGAAAAACGCAGAAATTATAGTTTCATAATCAAGTTATTTTCACGGTTTCCTTTCTTCCTGTATTTTGGCAACAGCATTTCAGATTCATGTTACAAAAAAGATCTAAGTTACATTAATGCGCATTCCACTAAGCCTATAAGTACCATAGTCTCTATTGTACAGGAAGCGATAGGAACTCGCGCAAAAGAATGAATGAATACATGAAACAACTAGTGAATGATTAGATGGACCCCTCTAAACATGGAAGGATGACTGGACGGATGGATGGATGGATGGATTAATGGATGGATGGATGGATGGATGGATGGATGGATGGATGGATGGATGGATGGATGGATGGATGGATGGATGGATGGATGGATGGATGGATGGATGGATGGATGGATGGATGGATGGATGGATGGATGGATGGATGGATGGATGGATGGATGGATGGATGGATGGATGGATGGATGGATGGATGGATGGATGGATGGATGGATGGATGGGATTGATGGAGGGAGGGATGGATGGATGGATGGAGCGACGGATGGATGGATGGATGGATGGATGGATGGATGGATGGATGGATGGATGGATGGATGGATGGATGGGATTGATGGAGGGAGGGATGGATGGATGGATGGAGCGACGGATGGATGGATGGATGGAGCGACGGATGGATGGATGGATGGGATAGATGGATGGATGGGATAGATGGATGGATGGATGGATGGGATGGATAGTTGGGATTTATGTATAGATGGATAAATGGATAGATGGAATAAAAGAATGAATGAATGATATGCGATGGACATAGTTATTACATTCGAATACTAATATTCATGATAACATGCAGGGTTAAAGCCAGTTTCCTTCCGAGAATATCTTTCTGAAGGATTAAAAGCGTATATATAATTTTTACCATACTACTTGCAACTACTAGGCGTAGTCGTGAATTTGGCCATACTTCTTTCCATAACAGGAACTCATGCCAATCAAAAATCGATTCGAGTTTTCTAAGATTCTATCTAAAACTCAGATTACAAAAATGTTTTGAAATCAGACACGTGTTCAGATTTATCGCATGGGAGTTAGCAAGCTACTTAGCGTAACGAATAATGAATATCAGGAATCTAATTAAATCAGGACGAGGGTGGGGTGAGGGAGTACTATGGTTTCAGAGAGTGGCGACTAGCTCTTCTTTCACTATTAACAACTGCATAGAATAGTTTAGTGTCGTATAGTATTATAATTAAGGAGCAGTTGGTTAGTGCGCGGCCTTCGGAGCTAGAGCTCCATGGTTCGATCCTCAGGATCTCCACGTCTGTTTCGACTTCTTTCTAATCCTTGTAGCTTCAGCTTTGAATACTCTTAAAAAAAACAGAGCACTGATGGAGAGAGGGGGTAAAGTGCGTACCGTCGGCTTCCATTGATACCAGTCTCGTAGCTGAAGGAACTACCGACGTTAAATATAGTTTCTTTACCTTTATAGTTTTATATATCATTGACTTTTATTTAATATGCATTCATAGTTTTAATATTTACTTATTTATATTTCGTACTTCTAATTTCCTATATTTATATGTTCTTTTATTATTTTTGTTATTATTACTTTGTGTGTGTGTGTGTTTCTCAGGGCCTTTGTGAGTGGGCTCCCTGAGGAAAGATTTATTTATTATTATTTTATTATTATTATATTATTATCATTATTTTTGTTATTATTACTTTGTGTGTGTGTGTGTTTCTCAGGGCCTTTGTGAGTGGGCTCCCTAACGAAAGATTTATTTATTATTATTTTATTATTATTATATTATTATCATTATTATTGTTATTATTATTATTATTATTATATGTATATATATATATATATATATATATATATATATATATATATATGTATATTTAATATTGAACATTAGTCTTATTATTATTGTTACCGTATAAATAGAAAACATTTTGAATTGTTTTTCTTAAATTTGCAATGTATTTTTTAATACTTACGTTAGATTCATTCAGTTAGTAGTTGTATTTGTACATTATAGAAATAAAGATTAAATTATTATTATCATTATTATTATTATTATTATTATCATTATTGTTATTATAGTAAAACTACCAGAATACTTGCATACTTTCGTTTCTTCATTCAATAGCCAATGTGCATGAGCTCGAAATTATAGCACAAAGCATGATGGGAAAGTGAGTTCTTATGCTATTTTGGCTCCTCTAAAAATTCATCTGACAATTTTTCCTCCGACATTTTCTATGGAAATAAAAGGATTTCAGCAGACAAAAATAACAGCATAATGTTTTTCAGATATTTCCTTTGGTTTTCCTGTTGCATTATTTTTAAAGAACTCATATAGGAAAAAATAGTAGTATATAGTGGTAGTGAATCACACCAAAGGCCTATTTAAGTGATAAAGTGATAGTGCACTTGTCTTTCACCTATGGGGTCTCACATGCATTTCCTGGACTATACATCGCATGTGAGTAGAGTTTGTTTGATCTCTATCTTGGTTTAAGGGCTTTACTCCGGTTTTGCTTGTTCTGAATTGTCATTATAATGTCATTGTCATCACCATCATCATCGTTATCACTATAATCAACGCCATCGGCATGGCATCCACCTCCAACACCACCACCACCATCACTACTGCCACCACTACCACCATCATCAACACCATATCATCATGATGATCACCATCACCATTATCATTATCATCATCACCATATCATCATCATGATCACCATCATTATTATCATTAACATCATATCATCATTATGACTGATTATAACCACTACCACCACCACCATCATCATCACCATCATCATCATCATGATCACCATTACCATTATCATTATCATCATCACCATGTCATCATCATGATCACCATCACCATTAACATCATATCATTATGACTGATTATAACCACCACCACCACCACCATCATCATCACCATCATCATCATCACCATCATCATCACCATCATCATCATCATTATGACTGATTATAACCACCACCAACACCATAATCATCACCATCATCATCATCATCATCATTATGACTGATTATAACCACCACCACCACCACCATCATCATCACCATCATCATCATCATCATTATGACTGATCATAACCACCACCACCACCAACACCATAATCATCACCATCATCATCACCATCATCATTATGACTGATTATAACCACCGCCACCACCAACACCATAATCATCATCATATCATCTCGATTCGTGATTTTTGTCTTCACCGACTTTTCTAGTGTAATATGAAAATTTCAATCAATTTCAATTCAATGGAACCCCAAGAATAGAATAATAAATTTGTCCAATGATTAGGGTTTTAAAAGAAGCCGCTATATAACATCCATCAAAGTATGATCAAATTATCAATCTGCCTTGAAATTTCTTTAAGTACTAAATTAATATAAAGTGCTATTCAGTAGATGCCTCGTAGACAATTTATGAAATTAAAAGACATGAAAAGGTTAATAAAAAAAACCCACGATTTGATTCAATAACAATTAACTCTCCAATCTTATTCATAAAAAATCTCTGCGGAGTTCTGCCAGGGGTATCGCGGGAACTGACAAATAAAGCCGGCTTTTTGGTTCAATCAATTCAATCAGTCAAATCTTATAGTTAAGGGAGTATTATGGGAGGTAATAGCAATATCATTCGGGTTGCCAACAAGATAATGAATATGACGCGATACAAACATTCTAGTCTTGAGGGGGCCGGATGTGATGAACTAGCTAAGAATAAAGATTTTAAAGATGAAAACACTTGACAGTCTCCTAAAATGAACCAGCGAAAGTGCGTCAAATGTTGTTTACGATTTTCAAATTCCAAGGTCGAAAAATCCAGAGAGCGATTGCATTAAAATAACAAAAAAAATCGCATGGCCATCACCCAACGAAAAGTGATACTGTTTCCAACAGATCTTTCTGGAATTCCCTTGAGTGACCATGAAACAATGGCTCCAAATCGAGGTTCGACTTGATGTGGTCGTACATTTACTGTATTTATCAAGTCCAACCTCGACTTGGAGCCATTGTTTCATGGTCACTCAAGGGAATTCCAGAAAGATCTGTTAATTAAAATTTGACAAAAAATGGAAATAATGCTAACTGGATATTCGGAAGGCAAGCACTAAAAACAAAATGCTAAATCAGACGTTAATAGTTGTTTTGCTAAATATATATATGAAAATAGTTTTTTAATTAAAAAAAAAATTCAGAATAAATGAATATATGTCGTGAAGTAAAAATTCCTTTTTATCATTTTAGAAGAGCAAATTCAGTGTCATTTTAGCTGGAGAAATTCAATGTATATTCTGTTTTCCAATTTGTCCACCTTCACTTTCACTTTCACTTTCGCCTTCACTCTCACACTTATACCAGTACATTCAATATCCCTTGCAAAAAACTCTCAACTCACAAGTTGAATTTTAAGGAGAGAAAAACCAGGGAACCAGGGCATACTTTATTTGGAGCCTCACTCTGTTACGTGCCCCTCACCATAGTTTTATTTTTTTAGTACCTTTTTTAAATATTTTCTAGTTTTTGTTGTTGTTGCTGCTATTTTAAGTTGATGGTGAAAGTTATTAAATAAATAAAGATTAAATAAATAAACCAGAGAATCCCGAGAAAAATACTCGTAGTTAGGGAGATAATATCAAACAAAACTCAGCTCACACATGAAGTTAGGTCGAGGATCGAAACATACTATTCATCAGCTAATTACACTTTTTATCTCACAGGCTTTGATGTGCTACTGACAGTAAATTATCAATGAGTCCAGGCTATTTTTTTCCAATTACGAAATTGAAGATGACTCAGAGTTGGTCATTCATTAGCAAGCTACTTGATGTATTCATTTCTCATCATAATAAATGACACCAGAGGTAGGTAAAATAAATATATACCCGTTGTAGAATTCATAATTACTAGGCTGTCTCGAGATGTATATTTTGTTAAAAAAGATCCCCTTTTCACAACAAATTCTGATCCTTATGGAACGTCTCTATGATATAGATCCCTGATGCGGCCATCCATAGCTCTAGTAATTACGGAAATATGTTTCTGTCTTGATCCTTTGTTTTTTTTCCAAGACTTTGATCTCAAACTCTGATGCCAGAATATTCTCTCCATTTTAGAGATGTCTGATTTCAATGAAAGAAGTGCCTGACCTCCCTCTGCAAAAATCAACTTCTAAATTAGAATCAAGTGGAAGAAGAGCCACTCTGGCGAATCCACTGTTAATTCTCATTTTTTCAGTCACTTATTTTTACTTCATTTATTCCTTATTTTACCGAAAAAATTCTCATCAATCTCCATTATTATTTAACTTTCGATTCCGTTAGAAACATCGATCCCTGCTTTAATATACTTTTTCGTGATGGAATCCTCATTTTGCCAAAAGATTTTGACCTTCGAAAATATCTTCGTATCTGCAGCCTTATCCTGTCAAAAGCAGCAGTTCCTGATCGATCTCTCATACCTAGCATCCACCCTTATCTTAATATATTAGCTGTTTCATGATGTTTGCATTTTAATGAACTACTTTCATGAAAAAGTAATGACGTGTCTGTTCCAAGGTCTTCAATTTAAAGGTTTCTTTACATTACAATATGAGATATTAAATCATTCTCTTTTATCATATTAAATAACCATTGATATCTATTTGAGTATTTAGCACTGATATCTTTTAGTTTTTAGCTTAAAAGCATGAATGAGGCAATAATAATAGAGCTTCAAAAGAAATTCTGTACAGTTTAAAGTGGAAATTATAATTGTAAATAATGTAAAATTTGTTTACTGATTTAACAGTGCTTTGAATCGAAATGATTTCAAAAAAATTTGAAAAATATTTTGATGTGCAAACGTTTTTATCATTCATTATTATTATTTTTTTGTGACACGAAATAGAATTTTATAAAATGTTTTTAAAATATGAAGAAGCTGTCAAAGCTTACCTGGTTGTGTCTGTGTTAGCACCTCTGAACAAATCCAGTGTTTGAAAACATACAGCAAACTCTGAACTCCGGTTTATCTACTCAACTGAAGCAAGGTCTTGCCCACACGGATCTAATAATATTAGACTGACCAATTTTCAGAAGCATTTCATGATTTTAGCGCTAACGCATGTGACGTCAGTGATCGTTATGTTGCTAAACTCGGTTCGGTACTTCAAAGATCGAAGATACTGGAGGCGTTCCACTCTAATCAACGGTAAAAAGTTTTCCGCCTTTTAATTCTACTCCGTCAAGGCAGGTGCTGGAATCATTCAAAACAAACAATCATCATCACGTAAGGTGGACAGACTACCAATCCAGAAGGAGCAAGTGACCAACAACGAGAGGAAATGCCCTTGTCTTTTGAATTTGTTATAATAGCCCAAAGCAGCCTTTATGGTCATTTAACAACCGTATGAAGCTCTATCAAAATATTTCGAAGTAGGACATAATATTTGGAATATCAATCGACGTTATCAAAACACCAAAAACACTTATGTTATTATTTATTTATTTTAATTATTTAGCCTTGCCTGAGAAAAAAATATTGAAATGAAAATAGTGAATAGGATGGCAGGGATACCACGACAACTTTCACCAATTACTGCATAATGTTTACATGAAAATTAAACATTTATTATCAATATTATTAATATTTCTGTTAGATTGATTAAAGAATATCTTAAGCAATGTTAAGGATCCATTACCGAAAGAGAAGAAAGTTGGCGTGATCTACTCAATCCCATGTGGTGAGTGTGATACAGTATACATTGGAGAGACGAAAAGAGCCATGGGGACGAGGGTTAAAGAGCACCAGGCCTGTGTACGGTTACAGAAGACAGAAAGCTCGGCGCTATCAGAACACGCGCATAAATTTGGACACTCAATAGCCTGGGATAATGCTAAGATATTGCAGAACGAAGGAAGATGGCACCAGCGAAAATGGGCTGAAGCTTGTTACATCAGCAAAAACAAGAGCGCCATTTTCAATAGAGACGCTGGTAGAAAGTTACCAGAAAATTATTTAGCTATTGTCAAGGGTAATTAGCTTTCTCAATTCTAGAATGCATTCTTTATGTTAGCGCGCGCGCTCTAAATGTTATACTCGTGAGCGCTTAAAAATGCTTGATTGCGCGATGAGCGTGAGTTAAGCAGTTGATTGTAACTGTCGTTGTTTGTTACATTTAGCCCTGAGGATGGGCAATTAAGCCCGAAAGCTTGGCAAAATAAATGTCAATTCATGGTTGAGGATACAATTTATGTTTGAATTATGATACCAACCAACAAAGAAATTTTGGATTTAAAATCATTATTATCAATTAATTATTATTTTTAGTAGGTGATGGCCATATGCATTCTTACCTAAGTTCAAAACGTTTACCTAGTTATTAGGTAAATCTCGATGTCTCCGTTTCCATGAAGGCAATAGCCACAAAAGTTAGAAGACAAAAAGCTAGCTTTGATTATTCATATATATTTTTGTAAAACATCAACAAGCCAAACATTTTTCCCAAATCTCTTCGAGGTAAGAAACTTACTTTATACATTGCTATATTGTAAAGCGCATTGAGAGGATGTGAAATGCGCTATATAAGAACTTCCCATTATTATTATTACTATTACTATTATTATTATTATTATTATTATTATTATTATTATTATTATTATTATTATCAATAAATAGTGGTTATTATTATTAAAAAAATTATTATTATTATTATTATTATTATTATTATTTTGACTATTAATTGACAATTAATATTGAGGTGCTAAAAAAGGATTTTGTATTTTTACAGACCCTCTTGCAGGGGTTCCTGTGCTCTTTCCATGCACAAGAAAGATGGCAGACAAGGGGCCAGGAGCGCCACCAAACCAAGGCTTATTCACTGAGTCATATTCAATCTTGCATGATATCGCCAAACTATCTAGCTGGAAAGGATGTCAGCTGTTCAAAGTTCTATAAACTCTTTAATTTACAACTGTAATTGATGTACAGTCAGAGATGAGTAACTACAAAGAAATGGAAAGATTAACTGTCGCGAGAAAACTTGGGTAAGAGACTTTATGTTATTTCTTATGTTAGGAGAAGCATGGTCAGCGGTGGCGTTGCTAGTTGACATGGCAACCCAGGTTTCACCAGGTTGCAGGTTCTAAAAATCGCATTTATTTGTAACACTTTTCTCGTGACCAGTTTCAGTTGCACAAGTAAAAAAATACAGTTTTACTTTATTCCAAATTTTTTCATGAATTAATTTTTGATGCTATTTATTGTGACAATTGTCTTGCTGCTCCACTATTTGATCAATTGCACACATATAGTTTCTGGGGTTAAGTTTCATCGTAGCCTTTAGCAGAAACGAGTTGGAGTTTTGGGCACTTGTCGCACAGGAACTGGGTAACGCTTTTGGGTAATACCAATTTCATCATTTATTTTTTTAATGATGAATTGGTTCTAAACGAGGATTATTGTTCATATCCTTTTCGCTTTACTTTCTTTTAGAAGAGTGACAAAAATAAAACGTTTATAGTTTTGCCCTATCACTGTCAGTTAAATACAAAATCGTGCAAGTAGTAGTCTTGTCGTTTTTCTGCTCTGCCCTTCCTCCAACACTGATCCTCGAAGCCCTGGTGTATTAAAGAAATACAAGTTTGACCTAGATACGCCATGCTCCGTTAAGGTGGCTCCAACTTAGTTCAGAGCGAATTTTGTGACTTTTTAAAATCTTCCTCATTTCATCTTTTTTATTATTTCACATCTTGAGACAAATATATTACAGATTATAATGTTGTACCTAAATTTCAGAGTTTTTTCTTTCGCTCATCACGGCGTTAAATAGCAATATTTAAACCTACGTATTTATTTTTCTTTTCAAAATATTTTGCTTTTTTATTTTCTGAATATATATACTCACTATAGTTATAAATATGAATATTTATATCTTTATTTTTTTGCCTATTTTCTTCGTTCCATATTGCTATATTCATTTGTTTCTCTATCCAGCAGAGGATTTAGATTAAAAATATATTGCGATATCTTGTTATTTGGCCATATGTCAATAGCTTTTTTAAACGACTTTTAAAAAAGGGTCTTGCTGAATAGGGAAGTTTGTTTTTCTTTCATTTATAACTTTTTTTTTTCTTGCTCCAGTGGAGAATTTATATTAAGATGTCAATATTATTTGGTCATATCAATTTGACCCTATTTTTTCAAAGAAAATATAACAAAAGATAGAAATTAAAATTTCATTAAAAAAAATAATTGTATCGTAACAATATAGCATTCGGATTAAAGTTAACCCTTAAAATACTCTTTGCGTTATGGCTATGTTTATGCTTGCGTCGCTATTGACAACCAATCTTTGATCCAATCAAATTTTAGATGAAAGTTTAATAAGTGATTAGATAGGTATCGGTCATTTATTGTTTCTTTTGTTCTTTGCTTACATCGTCATACTCCTGGACATTATATTGACGATTAAGAGAAATTCAAACTTTATTTCTGTTTAGCAACAACACATTGAAGTTAGTCAAGAATTTTTAGTTTCCGTATTTTGAAGGTGGTCAAAAAAGCCTGGGAAAGGGAAAAACAACAACAACAACAACAACAATGGCTTCTTTGCTGAAGGTAATTATTGTTTTATTACTTGTTATTTTCTGTGGTTATAAAACTTTTCTTAAGCAACTTGTGGAAATGTTGACTTGCTTTGAGCATGCTTTCGTTTAATATAAAGATAGATATGCCTGGCTTGATGGACCGACGTAGGGATGCATGGTTGGATGGATGGTTCGATTGATGATGGATGGATTAACGGATAGATTAATGGATGAATGGATAGCCCAATATTTTGTACTAACAATGTATGATTTTTGCTTTTTTTCTAGTATTTGTTTGTGGCAGCGACTGCCATGGTAACTTTTTCTTCAACAAAAGCAAGTTTTACCAATGGCACCAATTGGACCAACTGTGAAGCACCTGACTCCTTGGCTTGTAATTGTAGCAGTGAGATCTTGAGTGACGTCACCGTCAGGTGTCAGTTTCAAAACGTTACTGATCTGAGGATGATAATCACTAATACCCAAGAAGTACTTCGATTGTAAGAAAAAACACTATCTTATTTTATAATACGTTTTTTAATATGGTTTAAATCTCTATTCTATTCTATTCTATTCTATTCTATTCTATTCTATTCTATTCTATTCTATTCTATTCTATTCTATTCTATTCTATTCTATTCTATTCTATTCTATTCTATTCTACTCTATTCTATTCTATTCTATTCTATTCTATTCTATTCTATTCTATTCTATTCTATTCTATTCTATTCTATTCTATTCTATTCTATTCTATTCTATTCTATTCTATTCTATTCTATTCTTTCTATTCTATTCTATTCTATTTCGTCCCGTCCCGTCCCGTCCCGTCCCGTCCCGTCCCGTCCCGTTCCGTTCTGTTCTAAAATATTTCGCTACGCACGAGGTCGTGCAATTTTGTAATCAGTCATTTGATTTTAGACCAAATCGAACTCCACCTAGTACAACTATCATTACTTATCTCTTTTATTTGCTTGTTTCTTTAAGAAACCTTTCATGGAACAACATTGAAGAGATTCCCCGTCACTCGTTTCAAAACTATTCAAAATTGATTTTCCTGTGAGTATGGATCATGATTTCAGAATCTTGTGTTCTAGTTTCACTTTCAGTTTCATTGTATATTTACTAAATATAAAATACCTTTTACTAGCCCAAAGTTAGCTTATAGCTGGTCTAGGCAGTTTCGTGATTACAAAAATAGGAAAATATATGAATCAGTAAGCTATGTTTATAGAATATAGTACACCGGGGGGGGGGGGGGGACTCCGGGGGTAAAGTATCGGGTATGCTCGTCGTATCTCTTAGGGGTAAAAATCAGCGATTTGGTATCTTTTAGGGTCTTAAATTTGAGGTTTAGCAAATCAGCACTTTCTGGTATCTTTTAGGGTGTTGAAAAAGGAGCTAGCCCATCGCATATGCCCCCCGGGATAGTACATTTTTTTAAATTAGTTACGAAAAGAATTTAAACATTTTGCACAATGAAAAAAATGAAAATGAAGTATTGCGAGCTTATCTACGAATGATGAAGCCAAACACGAAGATGGCACCACACTACCACTGTCTTAGCTCTAATAACCAATTGTTCTCTTTATACAGATCGTTGTCCTCTAATATCATACACACCATCGGTCAAGGAGCTTTCAGTGGGCTGAGAAACCTGAGAGAACTGTAAGTAATAAGGATAGAAAAAATGCTAAACATAATTAAGAAAGAGACCCGCTTTTTCTGTGCTTTGTTAATTGATATAGCATAAAGGAAAATGCAAAAGCATAAAGAAAACCTTGCGATTCATAGCCGTGTGCTTCTCCCTTGAGCACAGCGATGAACCAATATTTTCAGTGACCTAATTGCTCAGAAAAACTGAAATAGTAATCATATTACAATCAGGTTAGTTGATTGCAAAAAAATATTTTGTTTATCATCCTTTTACGACGTTAATCAAAGCTAGACCTCGGATAGGGAACAAGGCTGGTGCATTGTCAGTGGTACAGTTTGGGAACAAAACATTTTTGTTCATCAGGCTTAATGTTATGGCGCTGATCAAAGTTAAAGTTGGTATAGGGGACAAGGTGTATTCTGTTCATAATAGTGTATTCGAATTCAAAGCTAAGCGTGGGATAGGGACCACTCTGTCTATAATCTCTGTACCCAGTCATGTTTTAAACAACTCAATTGCTACCTACATTTTCCGACAGAAATCTCCAATACAACATGATCAAACAGTGGGACATAACTTTAATTGAACAAGATCTACTAAATCTCATCATGTTGAACATTGCACAAAATATTTATTGGAAACCAGACCAACAAATCCTGTCACTACCAAACCTGAAAATCATCTATTTATTGTGGGTGGAAAAACCTGGTAATTATTGGCGACCATTCAAATGCTATATTTTAAAAAGGAACTTCCGAAAAACACAAGAAAACTATTCATTTGTGGAAAACATCCCACCCAGTATCGATGAAAATGTTATGCCGAATGCCTTACTTACAAGACCAGATGACTGTTGGAAACATAAAGTCTTTTTTCGTGATGGCAGCTACTGGGACGTCATCGAGAAAAATGGATTTTATTTTTACTGTACCAGAGTTAAATCTTATCAATATTCATTGAATTCAACACATACATTTTTTGAAAACGAACGACAACACACTTGGTATTACATTAAGACCGCAATAATTCCCTATTGCTGGAACTCGATTCAAAGGATTCACATTATCACTTTAGTAGAAGGCATTTGTGCAATGGTTATCAACCTGATTGTTATCATCACAACTTTAAGAAGCAGAGTTCTACGAGAGTCTGTAGCACATGTTCTTGTGGCTAATATTGCTGTAGGAGACCTGTTGATGTCATTCTACATGATCATCATTACATCCACAAGGCAAAGCATGTCGGCTGAGTACTATCACAGCATGTACTTGCCGCACTACTGCAGAATTGTTGGACTCTTTTTCTTAATTGGACAGTTCTCAAGTCCAATGATGTCGTTTATAATGACCTTAGAAAGGTATTTAGCTGTCGTATACTGCATGATATACTGCATGCGTATACTTCGTTGCCATGGTGATTGTCTGGAGTCTGTCTTTGTCGCTTGCAGTTAGTTTCATGACTTCACCGCAGTTTTCAAATGGCATAGACGGAATGTGCTTACCTTTGAATAACATTGACAATGAACCAGTGATCTATTACATAGGAGGTATTGAATGCATTTCATATATCGTTGCCATTGCCTTGTATGGTCACATGTATCTGGATTTCCGAAAGACTAACCAGAAGACCGTACAGTTACAAAGAGAAAACCGTTTGGCACGCAGGATTGCACTCATAATGTTCACCAATGTCTTCTTTTTTATTCTGCCCTTAATTGTTAGTTTCATCGTGGCAAACATTATTGCCAACGCATCGATTGTTAGTCGTTACATCTTTTCCCAAACTGTTGTCATAATTTTTCTGGGATTCAATTCTTGTTTAAATCCAATTTTATTCTCATTTAGAAATGAAGTATTTCGCAATGAGATGAAAAGGAATTTTCTTGTTTGTCGAGTTTCTGTTGCTCCTCATCCTTAACGTATATCCCAGTAAACGAGCCAATACAAGGTCATCTCATCATGTTTATGATAATGTATATTAATATTCAATCTTCGTCCACTGTCCAAAAAATATTTAATATTAGTTAAAATCACTCACGTGATCTTGCTATACTTGACCACATCAGTGAAACTGAGGTAGAACTTTTTTTCAACTCGTTACATTTATTACTAAAACGTTTGGAATAGTTTTTCTAGGATTCAATTTTTTTTAATCCAATTTTATTCTCGTTTAGAAATGAAGTATTTCGCAATGAGATGAAAAGGAATTTTCTTGTTTGTCGAGTTTCTGTTGCTCCTCATCCTTAACGTATATCCCAGTAAACGAGCCAATACAAGGTCATCTCATCATGTTTATGATAATGTATATTAATATTCAATCTTCGTCCACTGTCCAAAAAATATTTAATATTAGTTAAAATCACTCACGTGATCTTGCTTTACTTGACCACATCAGTGAAACTGAGGTGCATTATTGGCAATATCAAATGAAACGAGTGCTTCATTGAAAGATTTAGTGAGTTAGAGGACGAATTCATATATCTTAAATTTGATCAGTCAAAAAACGATGCCATCAAATGTAAAAGGAATGAAATTTTGTTGGGTATTTGTGCAATCTTTTGAAGTCAAAAACAGACAGCTATAGCTTAAGACGTTAGTTTGTGCTGATTGAATTTGTCAGGCGATCCGTGATATTGGATTAAAAATTGCCGCTGATTATATATATTAAAATTGAAAAAAAATAAGTCAGGAATCAATCATGATAGTAAACTGTCATTAATACAATACAAATTTTTTTATTAAAAGACTCACTTGGGAACATTGTTTGTTTTCATTTTCTGGTGAACATGATGAGGGTCGATGAGGAATTCAAGCTCAGAATCTAATCAATTTCTAGATATAATGAAATAATCTTGATGGATGTCGTCTATTTATTCTTACATAGCATCTTTCGCATCTGAAGTTCATAAAGATCTGCATTTGTTTGATGCATTTATCCTGTACATAAGTAAAAATAAAAGGAACCAGCAAAAGAAACTAGCGTTATGGAGGTTTTCCGGCTCAAGGTAAGAATGTCAAACTTTGCTCAATTTTTTTAATTCTTCTAAAATTAATTTTAGAAAAACACGATTTGTTTTGCTACAACGATTTAGACAGTATTTTTTTAATTCTCAATTTTCTCAAAATGACGTGATAGGAATCTGCAGATGTCCATGAACACTTCCTTAGTTATTTTATGCATGTTTTTTCAGGATTTCAGTACCGAGTCTTTGTCTTTTATATTTCTCAAAACCTGTTTCTCTTGTTTAATCCTCCCCTAGGACGTTTTGTCTTCCTGGTTGCCTTTATTTTTTTCGACATTAGTATATATATATATTTTTTTAAAGTAATTTTTTTGGTTTCCTCTCATGGGTTTGCTTTCGCACTGTCTAGTTGTCTTGGTTTCTCGTTACTTCATTTGTCATCGGCGACATTTCATGGTATCTTAATCTCCTTATGTCAACAAAGGCGCTTCTTGGCTTGGAAAACAATTTTGCTTTTTTCCAAAGTTATCGTGGACTTCGTATCGGATACGGCTGTTTTAGCGGCGTTGTAAACTTAGGAACGTATAACTGAGGAACGAAGCAATTTATCAAGAATCGGGGACACACTTTTGACAAGTGATATCTCGGGATCTCAGAAAGATAATAAGCATTGGTTTCCGATCAATACCGGCTGTCATGGAACTCCGCGAAGAGACCTATGTGAAAATTTGGATAATTTGCTCTAACTTAAAAGGATAAATTTATTTTACAAAAATAAAGAAGTGAACAGCTTCTACATTTATTCAGCTTTCAGAAAATGTATACCGTTTACAGTTGGGGGTTTTCTGAAATAGTTTAGCGTTATTTGAGTTGAATGAACACCGGTCGCTAGGGGTACCCTGATACCTTAACACAGACGTTTTCTGTTTCTATGTATGTGTCTATACTGAAACAATTATTTTATTATATCAATTTTAAAAGATATTGATGCATTTTTTCCAGCTCATTCTTTTCACAACTATTGGCTTGGTATTTCTTCCTTTGGCAGAAACGAATTCCACCAACAGATACCATTGGATAACCTGTGAAGCACGTGACCCTTTGATGTGCACTTGTTTGAGTAATGTTTCTACTGATGTCACTACCAGATGTGACCTTCAGCATGTGGCTAGCCTGAAAATAGTCATAAGTTTACCTAACGAAGTAGCTCGATTGTAAGACTTAATTTTTTTTTTCGAAATGATTTAAAATGCCTTTTTGATTGCTTTTTTGTCTAAAATTTCACTGCATTTTAAATTATGCAACCATACCTTTCAGCTTCTCTGAAATAGCGTAGTGAAGGATTTTGGGTATTGGAATAAACGGTCCAAGAGTTAAGTTTATATTGATTTTACTTACTTTAAGAAAACTATCTGGGATCAACATTCAAGAAATTCCTTGTCACTCGTTTCAAAACTATTTAAATCTTATCTACCTGTAAGTACAGATTTGTTGTTATTGTTGTACGATGTTATTAATGGCTGATATTACTTACGTGACAAACTTCAGCACTAGACTCGGCGACTTACGTATTTCAATAAAAATCGACTCTTTTCATTTTCTGTATAAACAAATTGTACTGCACGTGAAAGCCTGCACGTAAAGCTGGCCTCTTCAACACTAGGGCGTTGGTTCTGGCTTGTTGGCATCAAATGTTAGGTTCAAACTCCCCCCAAATGTCTAACTTTTAAAAATTTTCTTAATATTAATAAAAACTGAAATCTGAAAACTGAAATCTCTTTCTGGTAGCATAGAATAATTCTGCCCTATGCTAACTCGCATTGACTCACAGAGCTTTCTTGATGTGACCGTTGTGGTTCTCGAAAACTAGGTCGGAATCATTTTTATTGATATTATACATCTTTTCAGGTCGTTGTCCTCCAATGAGATACACACCATTGGTCAAAGAGCGTTCAGTGGACTAAAAAGACTACAAGAGTTGTAAGTAAATTCATCTAGCATAGGTTGAAATTGTTTTAATAAGATCGATGTAATCATTTGCTAAAGACAAGATTAAAGAGAGTCTGTTTTCCAAACAGAGATCTCCAAGACAACATGATCAAACAGTGGGACACAACGTTGATTGAACAAGATCTACCAAACCTCATCTTCCTGAACGTTGCACAAAATATTTATTGGAAACCAGACCAACAAATCCTGTCACTACCAAACCTGAAGATTATCTACTTGTTACAGATGCAAAGAAACAGTAGTTATTGGAAACCTTTTCGATGTTATTTGGTCAATAAAGTGATAAAAACGAACAAAAGCTACAGTTGGGCGAAGGAAGTTTCATTAAAGATTGAAGAAGAAGTTACACCTAATGATATACTTTCATTAAGGAATAATTGTTGGCAGGACAGATTGTTTTTCCGCGATGCCAGCTACCGGAAAGTCATTGATGAAAGTGGCTTTTATTTTCATTGCAAGATGAATAAATCGCAGCAATTTGTTTCATATTCAATTGCATCACACAATTTATTCCAGGCACAAGACAATTTATGGTTTTACCTAAGAAGAGTTGAAGTATCGTATTGCTGGAAATTGATGCAAGGGATTCACATCATCGCTCTTGTAGAAGGGATTTGTGCGTTGGTTTTTAACCTGACTGTTATCATCACAACTTTAAGAAGCAGAGTTCTACGAGAGTCTGTAGCACATGTTCTTGTGGCTAATATTGCTGTAGGAGACCTGTTGATGTCATTCTACATGATCATCATTACATCCACAAGACAAAGCATGTCGGTTGAGAACTATCACAACATGTACCGGCCGCACTACTGCAGGATTGTTGGTCTCTTTTTCCTCATTGGACAGTTTCTAAACGCTTTAATGTCGTTCATAATGACACTGGAAAGGTATTTAGCTGTTGTATACTGCATGAGACCACGCATCAGAATCACCAGAAGAATGTCCTTCGTTGCCATGGTGATTGTCTGGAGTCTGTCTTTGTCGCTTGCAGTTTCATGACTTCACCGCAGTTTTCGAATGGCATAAACGGAATGTGCTTTCCTTTATATAACATTGACAATGAACCAGTGATCCTTTACGTAGGAGGTATTGAATGCATTTCATATATCGTTGCCATAGCCTTATATGGTCACATGTATCTGGATTTCCGAAAGACTAACCAGAAGACCGTACAGTTACAAAGAGAAAACCGTTTGGCACGCAGGATTGCACTCATAATGTTCACCAATGTCTTCTTTTTTATTCTGCCCTTAATTGTTAGTTTCATCGTGGCAACAAACATTATTGCCAACGGATCGATTGTTAGTCGTTACATCTTTTCCCAAACTGTTGTCATAATTTTTCTGGGATTCAATTCTTGTTTAAATCCAATTTTATTCTCATTTAGAAATGAAGTATTTCGCAATGAGATGAAAAGGAATTTTCTTGTTTGTCGAGTTTCTGTTGCTCCTCATCCTTAACGTATATCCCAGTAAACGAGCCAATACAAGGTCATCTCATCATGTTTATGATAATGTATATTAATATTCAATCTTCGTCCACTGTCCAAAAAATATTTAATATTAGTTAAAATCACTCACGTGATCTTGCTATACTTGACCACATCAGTGAAACTGAGGTAGAACTTTTTTTCAACTCGTTACATTTATTACTAAAACGTTTGGAATAGTTTTTCTAGGATTCAATTTTTTTTAATCCAATTTTATTCTCGTTTAGAAATGAAACATTTTGCAATGAGTTTAAGAGGTGTTTGATTTTTCGAGGTTCTGTTTCTCCTCAGTCTTAAGGTTATGCTATACAGTGAGTTCAAACAACGTTGGCTCAAACGTACCAACGCGACTGGACCAAAACGGAACTTTTGGGTAGAAATCACTGAAAGCGGTTACTTATTCGTTCTGAATTAGTTGTTCTTGTTAATAATAAGATAATAATGGGGAGCAACAACCCATCAAATGTATATCTTTGCGGGGTTTTCCGAAAGGAAAACAAAAGTCCTATTACTTTATCAGTTTAATGTTAGATTTTTGCTGATCAATATATCACCTCTACCAAAATATAAAGAGTTCTATCTTTAAACCGCATTCAATAAATTTTGGTCGCATTTTGTAATTCGGCCCCAAGAAAACGTTTTTTCTTCTTCAAAATATTGAGCTTAAACACGCTTAGCTGTCCTTATGACGAGAGGCCAAAACGGTTTTTCTGCTCTGTCGGACGGCTGCATCATAACAAAATAAACGACTGACATGTAAAGACATGCATAACATGGAGAAATCATGTAGTAACTTAGAAGTTATTCCACGCGTACATGCAGCATTTCACTTTCAATATGCAACAACTAGTGTATATAGTTATTTTTATCGCACACGGCCATGGAAAATACAGCCAATCAGTTAGCAGGAAATTAAAGCCGTTGTATATTCGTCGGTATTTCAATCTTCTTTCCAATCATGCACTGCGCGTTGAATCTACGCATTTGTATTTTCTATGGTGTGGGATAAAATGGTTATACAATGGTTTCTCGTGGCATACTATGGATATCCCACTCGTCACTTGTATCTTCTTTTTATACACACTCGCCTAATTATAAAGGCTCGTGTGTATACTAGAAACTACAAGTGACTCGTAGGACATTCTACGGTATGCCACGAGAAACCATTGATAACTAATGTGTATTTTATACTGTACATAGATAAATATGTAGGTTTTAGCTTTTTAAGTTTAGCATATGAAGAGCTATTTATGAATTTGATGTTGATGAGGATTGGTTGGTTGGTCAATGTTGGTCGATGTTGATGTTAATGCTGATGATGATGTCAGTTGATGATGATGATATTGATAATGATGACGATGATGATGATGGTGAATTTTGCTTACATCGAGCTTAAGAAGAAACTATCCTGGATACCACCAATTTTCATTCCGGCCTCAATATTTTAAATCTCTAGCTTGTCACGGAGAAAGTGCGGTTTGCCGTTTCAAACTGGAATGCTTCATTATTTTCCCAGTTTAGGAAATTCCTTCCTTCTAACGACTAAGGAACGTTTTTTTATTGTCTAATCGGGCAATAAAATGGATGTATAGAAAAAACATATTCTATATAAAGCTGTTTAAATATTGAGAAAATATGACTCTGAGGATCTATACTAGTTAGTTCTAACTGTTGAATGGAGCACTTCATAGTGAAAATAATGTCTTTAGGGCAATAAATGTGGCAGCGTTTTAGCCTTTTGAGAAACGCTGCTATTCATATGATGATTCATATTATTGATTTTAATTCTTTTCAAATTCTTTGTATCTTCCTTATTGGCCTTTCAAAGTCTGGCCTTTTGTTTTATTTTATTTTCATTCGACGCCCAACTATGGGAGGCAATATACTTTTATCACTCACTCAAGCGGCGCATGCGCTAATCTACCCATAAATGCCACGTGATGTCCCGGATAGCCAATCATAAAATAGAGATATGACATCACATACCAAGTCTTAAAGTGTTGCTTCTTCTATGGTTTTATCATTTTTTAACATTTTTTTCAGTGACGAATCGCTGTTTAACTAACAAAATCAAGTCGTATAATTCTTTCAGTTTTGATCTGATGAATTATGAATGAGATTAGAAATGAAAATTTCATCAGAAAAGTCGCTAGGTAGCCTCTATATTATTGTTTCCTTTGAAAGAAAACACAATTCATATCTTATATGTTTTATATTATTTTGATTAAAATGAACTCTTACTGTCCTAGACAGAAAATTAATTGTAAAAATATGATAGACAATGCATGTTATCCAGTTGAAAGCAATATTAGCAAGAGACATATGAATCTATGTACAGACAAATTCATAGTAGGTGGACATTGGCGTTGTTATGAAGAATTTCAACTGTTCTGATAAACTTCTAAATAAAAAATAACCTTGATTGACGTTGATTTTTTGACAACTATTTGTAGACTAAAGTTTTGATTAAAACACAAGAAGTTGGATTTCGTTTTTCTGAAGTAAAGGAAGAGATCAACACAGCAAAACATTTAAACTTCATGGATATTTTTCTCAGGGTGAGTACGTTAAATTTAGCTCAAATTTATGGAAAATGATACCTAAGAAATTTGCTTTCTTTGTCTCTCTCTCTGTCTCTCTCTCTCTCTCTCTCTCTGTCTCTCTCTCTCTCTCTCTCTGTCTCTCTCTCTGTCTCTCTCTCTGTCTCTCTCTGTCTCTCTGTCTCTCTCTCTTCTGTCTCTCTCTCTCTCTCTTCTCTCTCTCTCTCTCTCTCTCTCTCTCTCTCTCTCTCTCTCTCTCTCTCTCTCTCTTCTTCTCTCTCTCTCTCTCTCTCTCTCTCTCTCTCTCATTGAATGAAATATGAAAAAGGAATATATATTACACCAAATATTCGCTATTTATCGGGCTTTTCCAACTAGTAGTATTAGACAATCGCAAAATGAGCTTATAAGAAACTTAAGCTTGTTTGTGTTTATACAATACAATAATATTTATTTAAGCTTTACAAAAAATTAATAATAATTATAAATTATGGTATTGGTTACCTAGAGTAACTAAGGAGCTAATCTAGCTAGGTAATACGACATGTTCTTGTAAGATATTTTGCTAGATTAAAGTTAAGACTAAATTCCCAATAACATTTTCACAAACCAATGACTAACAAAGAAAAGTATTATTTTGCATCAATAAATCTATCTCTTGTTCTTGTATGTGAAGTTCAACTGAATGTAATCTTATAGCTTATAATATTTTTTCGACAACTTTTGATGTAGTTCACTTTCCAACTCAAAATTAATCTTTTAACTTAATATTTGCTGAATAACATCCTTTGTTCTATACATATATTCATATGTTCTATAATCTTTAATTATTTTTCGTCGATCTTCTCTCGGATACGGCTGACACAGCGGCTATTTATAACTTTAAATTCGTATTAAAAAGCAACCGGTGGGGTACCTAATATAATCAAAAATCGGCACAGATGACAAGTGACTAGCGATATCTCGTGATCTCGGAAAACAAAGAATTTGATATTCAAATCACAATGAAAAATACACAAATTTGGTGCGACGTTTCAAAGTCGACACTACTGTATTATCAACCAAATTTAGTGTACGTTGACCATTCGCAAAGTTATATAGACCCATTTCACGTCACGTCAAAGCAGCTCAATTTGGAGGACAAAACAAAAGAATTTCAATCTCCTGAGAATTGCAATTGGAACCTATCTTTTTGTCCTCCAAATTGAGCTGCCAAAATTTTCAAAGTCAAATAAAGAACGAACGTTACACAAATAGTTGAATGTGAATACGAGAATTTAATATATTAATTCATTAATATTTTGGCAAAGCATTTATTTATTATAACAATTTTAATTGATTCAAATAATTCCACTTGTTATAATATGCAACTAATTGTCTTAATCTTTTTTAAATTTTTTATTCATTCAAATTATTTCGATATTATATTTTTCAGCTTTTCTTCTTTACAACTTTTTACGTAGTTATTTTGCATTCAACATCAACGAATTCCACCAACAGTTCCCATTGGATAACCTGCGAAGCACGTGACCCTTTGATGTGCAAATGTTTTGGTGACGATTTTACTGACGTCACTGCAAGATGTCACTTTGAGCGCGTGAATGACCTGAAATTGATCATAAGTGCACCAAATAATGTTGCTCGATTGTAAGAATAATTGATTTTAATTTAGTTACTTCTTTTACTTAGATTGTTTGTTTTGTTTGTTCCTTTGTTTCCTTGATCACTGGTTTAATTCTTATAATCAATATTCGTAGGAATCTTTCATGGAACAACATCCAAGAGATTCCTCGTCACTCGTTTCAAGACTATTCAAACCTAATTTATCTGTGAGTAGAGAACAACTTTTTTTCGTCGTTAAGGGGTTGATAAAAGTATCATCGTATTTTGCCAGTATTGTATTGTAATGGCAAACTAAGTATTTGGCTTATAGGTTTCGTTGTTATTACTCCCTAACCTCCTAACCCCGTTATGTTTCTTTTCAGATCTTTGTCTTCCAATATCATTCATACTATCAGTCAAGGAGCGTTCGGTCACCTAACAAAACTACAGGAGTTGTAAGTTATATTGTGTAAAGTTTTCTTTAAGGGAAGCACGGTTGGCGTAGCTGTGACAGCGCTCGCCTCTCATCAATTCCCGGGTTCAGTCTAGTATGTGAGTGGAGTTGTTGGTTGGTTCTCTCCTGTGCTTAGGGATTTTTTCTCCGGGTTCTCCGATTTTCCTCCCTCCGCAAAAAAATCGATCAGCTTCTAAATTCCAATTGAAACTTCACTGAACGAATAACTACTCTGCAGAAATGTCACTGCTAAATCCCATTTTTTTTCTTTATTCATCTGGTAGATATGAAATGCTATAAAAAAATATAATAAACGTAATAAGTTGGAAAAGTTCGATTTAGCTTTTCTGGACACCCGACAAATTCCATTCGGGATCAAAATTTTTGTTTGATTAACGCCGCCTTTCACGAATCCTAAAGTTCGGATTGAAAGTAAAATTTATCTTTGGGACACGGATTGATGGGTTGCAAGCATTTCTAAGAGAGTCAAAAGACAAAAAACATGGCGGCCATTTTGGTGCCGTTAACAATGGATGCTAATGAGAAATATTTTGTTAAATGGCACCAACGCTCCTCCGAGAGGCCGTGATGACATAACGAGCAATCGAAGAATACTGAGACGTGTGGTTTCTAATGTGTAAATCAAATGGTCTTTTAAAGAAAATATGATAATAGCCATTTTAAGATATGCTTCATTTTTTTAATTCTCAAACAGAAATCTCCAAGACAACATGATCAAACAGTGGGACACAAGGTTGATTGAACAAGATCTACTAAATCTCATCATGTTGAACATTGCACAAAATATTTATTGGAAACCAGACCAACAAATCCTGTCACTACCAAACCTGAAAATCATCTATTTATTGTGGATGGAAAAACCTGGTCAATATTGGCGACCATTCAAATGCTATATTTTAAGAAGAAACTTCCGAAAAACACAGGAAAACTATTCATTTGTTGAAAACATTCCACCCAGTATCGATGAAAATGTTATGCCGAATGCCTTACTTACAAGACCAGATGACTGTTGGAGACATAAAGTCTTTTTTCGTGACGCCAGCTACTGGGACGTCATCGAGAAAAGCGGCTTTTACTTTCATTGCAAGAGGGTTGAATCTTATCAATATTCATTGAATTCAACACATAAATATTTTGAAAACGAAAGACAACACACTTGGTATTACATTAAGACCGTAATAATTCCCTATTGCTGGAACTCGATTCAAAGGATTCACATTATCACTTTAGTAGAAGGCATTTGTGCAATGGTTTTTAACCTGACTGTTATCATCACAACTTTAAGAAGCAGAGTTCTACGAGAGTCTGTAGCACATGTTCTTGTGGCTAATATTGCTGTAGGAGATCTGTTGACCTCATTCTACATGATCATCATTACATCCACAAGACAAAGCATGTCGGCTGAGAACTATCACAACATGTACCGGCCGCACTACTGCAGGATTGTTGGTCTCTTTTTCCTCATTGGACAGTTTGTAAGCGCTTTAATGTCGTTCATAATGACACTGGAAAGGTATTTGGCTGTCGTATACTGCATGAGACCACGCATCAGAATCACCAGAAGAATGTCCTTCGTTGCCATGGTGATTGTCTGGAGTCTGTCTTTGTCGCTTGCAGTTAGTTTCATGACTTCACCGCAGTTTTCAAAAGGCATAAGCGGAATGTGCTTTCCTTTGAATAACATTGACAATGAACCAGTGATCTATTACATAGGAGGTATTGAATGCATTTCATATATCGTTGCCATAGCCTTATATGGTCACATGTATCTGGATTTCCGAAAGACTAACCAGAAGACCGTACAGTTACAAAGAGAAAACCGTTTGGCACGCAGGATTGCACTCATAATGTTTACCAATGTCTTCTTTTTTATTCTGCCCGTAATTGTTAGTTTCATCCAGGGATACATTATTGCCAACGGATCGATTGTTAGTCGTTACATCTTTTCCAAAACTGTTGTCATAATTTTTGTGGGATTCAATTCTTGTTTAAATCCAATTTTATTCTCATTTAGAAATGAAGTATTTCGCAATGAGATGAAAAGGAATTTTCTTGTTTGTCGAGTTTCTGTTGCTCCTCATCCTTAACGTATATCCCAGTAAACGAGCCAATACAAGGTCATCTCATCATGTTTATGATAATGTATATTAATATTCAATCTTCGTCCACTGTCCAAAAAATATTTAATATTAGTTAAAATCACTCACGTGATCTTGCTTTACTTAACCACATCAGTGAAACTGAGGCAGAACTCGCTTTAAACTCGTTACATTTATTACTAAAACGTTTGGAATAGTTTTTCTAGGATTCATTTTTTTTTAATCCAATTTTATTCTCGTTTAGAAATGAAACATTTTGCAATGAGTTTAAGAGGTGTTTGATTTTTCGAGGTTCTGTTTCTCCTCAGTCTTAAGGTTATGCTATACAGTGAGTTCAAACAACGTTGGCTCAAACGTACCAACGCGACTGGACCAAAACGGAACTTTTGGGTAGAAATCACTGAAAGCGGTTACTTATTCGTTCTGAATTAGTTGTTCTTGTCAATAATAAGATAATAATGGGGAGCAACAACCCATCAAATGTATATCTTTGCGGGGTTTTCCGAAAGGAAAACAAAAGTCCTATTACTTTATCAGTTTAATGTTAGATTTTTGCTGATGAATATATCACCTCTACCAAAATATAAAGAGTTCTATCTTTAAACCGCATTCAATAAATTTTGGTCGCATTTTGTAATTCGGCCCCAAGAAAACGTTTTTTCTTCTTCAAAATATTGAGCTTAAACACGCTTAGCTGTCCTTATGACGAGAGGCCAAAACGGTTTTTCTGCTCTGTCGGACGGCTGCATCATAACAAAATAAACGACTGACATGTAAAGACATGCATAACATGGAGAAATCATGTAGGAACTTAGAAGTTATTCCACGCATACATGCAGCATTTCACTTTCAATATGCAACAACTAGTGTATATAGTTATTTTTATCGCACACGGCCATAGAAAATACAGCCAATCAGTTAGCAGGAAATTAAAGCCGTTGTATATTCGTCGGTATTTCAATCTTCTTTCCAATCATGCACTGCGCGTTGAATCTACGCATTTGTGTTTTCTATGGTGTGGGATAAATTGGTTATACAATGGTTTCTCGTGGCATACTATGGATATCCCACTCGTCACTTGTATCTTCTTTTTATACACACTCGCCTAATTATAAAGGCTCGTGTGTATACTAGAAACTACAAGTTACTCGTGGGATATTCCACGGTATGCCACTCGAAACCATTGTATAACTAGTATGTATTTTATACTGTACATAGATAAATCTGTAGTTTTAGCTTTTTAAGTTTAGCATATGAAGAGCTATTTACGAATTTGATGTTGATGAGGATTGGTTGGTTGGTCAATGTTGGTCGATGTTGATGTTAATGCAGAGGATGATGTCAGTTGATGATAATGATATTGATAATGATGACGATGATGATGATGGTGAATTTTGCTTACATCGAGCTTAAGAAGAAACTATCATGAATACCGCCAATTTTCATTCCGGCCTCAATATTCTAAATCTCTAGCTTGTCACGGAGAAAGTGCGGTTTGCCGTTTCAAACTGAAATGCTCCATTATTTTCCCAGTTTAGGGAATTCCTTCCTTCTAACGACTAAGGAACGTTTTTTTTTATTGTCTCAACGGGCAATACAATGGATACATTAAAAAACATATTCTATATATAGCTGTTTAAATATTGAGAAACTCCTCTAAGGATCTATACTAGTTAGTTCTAACTGTTGAATGGAGCACTTCATAGTGATAATAATGTCTTTAGGGCAATAAATGTGGCAACGTTTTAGCCTTTTGAGAAACGCTGCTATTCATATGATGATTCGTATTATTGATTTTAATTCTTTTCAAATTCTTTTTATCTTCATTATTGGCCTTTCAAAGTCTGGCCTTTTGTTTTATTTTATTTTCATTCGACGCCCAACTATGGGAGGCAATATACTTTTATCACTCACTCAAGCGGCGCATGCGCTAATCTACCCATAAATGCCACGTGATGTCCCGGATAGCCAATCATAAAATAGAGATATGACATCACATACCAAGTCTTAAAGTGTTGCTTCTTCTATGGTTTTATCATTTTTTAACATTTTTTTCAGTGACGAATCGCTGTTTAACTAACAAAATCAAGTCGTATAATTCTTTCAGTTTTGATCTGATGAATTATGAATGAGATTAGAAATGAAAATTTCATCAGAAAAGTCGCTAGGTAGCCTCTATATTATTGTTTCCTTTGAAAGAAAACACAATTCATATCTTATATGTTTTATATTATTTTGATTAAAATGAACTCTTACTGTCCTAGACAGAAAATTAATTGTAAAAATATGATAGACAATGCATGTTATCCAGTTGAAAGCAATATTAGCAAGAGACATATGAATCTATGTACAGACAAATTCATAGTAGGTGGACATTGGCGTTGTTATGAAGAATTTCAACTGTTCTGATAAACTTCTAAATAAAAAATAACCTTGATTGACGTTGATTTTTTGACAACTATTTGTAGACTAAAGTTTTGATTAAAACACAAGAAGTTGGATTTCGTTTTTCTGAAGTAAAGGAAGAGATCAACACAGCAAAACATTTAAACTTCATGGATATTTTTCTCAGGGTGAGTACGTTAAATTTAGCTCAAATTTATGGAAAATGATACCTAAGAAATTTGCTTTCTTTGTCTCTCTCTCTCTGTCTCTCTCTCTGTCTCTCTCTCTCTGTCTCTCTCTCTCTCTCTCTCTCTCTCTCTCTCTCTCTCTCTCTCTCTCTCTCTCTCTCTCTCTCTCTCTCTCTCTCTCGCTTGTTTGTGTTTATACAATACAATAATATTTATTTATACCAAAAAAGCTTTACAAAAAATTAATAATAATTATAAATTATGGTATTGGTTACCTAGAGTAACTAAGGAGCTAATCTAGCTAGGTAATACGACATGTTCTTGTAAGATATTTTGCTAGATTAAAGTTAAGACTAAATTCCCAATAACATTTTCACAAACCAATGACTAACAAAGAAAAGTATTATTTTGCATCAATAAATCTATCTCTTGTTCTTGTATGTGAAGTTCAACTGAATGTAATCTTATAGCTTATAATATTTTTCGACAACTTTTGATGTAGTTCACTTTCCAACTCAAAATTAATCTTTTAACTTAATATTTGCTGAATAACATCCTTTGTTCTATACATATATTCATATGTTCTATAATCTTTAATTATTTTTCGTCGATCTTCTCTCGGATACGGCTGACACAGCGGCTATTTATAACTTTAAATTCGTATTAAAAAGCAACCGGTGGGGCACCTAATATAATCAAAAATCGGCACAGATGACAAGTGACTAGCGATATCTCGTGATCTCGGAAAACAAAGAATTTGATATTCAAATCACAATGAAAAATACACAAATTTGGTGCGACGTTTCAAAGTCGACACTACTGTATTATCAACCAAATTTAGTGTACGTTGACCATTGGCAAAGTTATATAGACCCATTTCACGTCACGTCAAAGCAGCTCAATTTGAAGGACAAAACAAAAGAATTTCAATCTCCTGTGAATTGCAATTGGAACCTATCTTTTTGTCCTCCAAATTGAGCTGCAAAATTTTCAAAGTCAATTAAAGGGCGAACGTTACACAAATAGTTGAATGTGAATACGAGAATTTAATATATTAATTCATTAATATTTTGGCAAAGCATTTATTTATTATAACAATTTTAATTGATTCAAATAATTCCACTTGTTATAATATGCAACTAATTGTCTTAATCTTTATTAAATTTTTTATTCATTCAAATTATTTCGATTTATATTTTTCAGCTTTTCTTCTTTACAACTTTTTACGTAGTTATTTTGCATTCAACATCAACAAATTCCACCAACAGTTCCCATTGGATAACCTGCGAAGCACGTGAGCCTTTTATGTGCAAATGTCTTAGTGACGTTTTTACTGACGTCACTGCAAGATGTCACTTTGAGCACGTGAATGAACTGAAATTGATCATAAGTGCACCAAATAATGTTGCTCGATTGTAAGAATTATTGATTTTAGTTACTTCTTTTACTTAGATTGTTTGTTTTGTTTGTTCCTTTGTTTCCTTGATCACTGGTTTAATTCTTATAATCAATATTCGTAGGAATCTTTCATGGAACAACATCCAAGAGATTCCTCGTCACTCGTTTCAAGACTATTCAAACCTAATTTATCTGTGAGTAGAGAACAACTTTTTTTCGTCGTTAAGGGGTTGATAAAAGTATCATCGTATTTTGCCAGTATTGTATTGTAATGGCAAACTAAGTATTTGGCTTATAGGTTTCGTTGTTATTACTTCCTAACCTCCTAACCCCGTTATGTTTCTTTTCAGATCTTTGTCTTCCAATATCATACATACTATCAGTCAAGGAGCGTTCAGTCACCTAACAAAACTACAGGAGTTGTAAGTTCAATTGTGTAAAGTTTTTTTTAAGGGAAGCACGGTTGGCGTAGCTGTGACAGCGCCCGCCTCTCATCAATTCCCGGGTTCAGTGTAGTATGTGAGTGGAGTTGTTGGTTGGTTCTCTCCTGTGCTTAGGGATTTTTTCTCTGGGTTCTCCGATTTTCCTCCCTCCGCAAAAAAAATCAGCTTCTAAATTCCAATGGAAACTTCACTGAACGAATAACTACTCTGCAGAAATGTCACTGCTAAATCCCATTTTTTTTCTTTATCCATCTGGTAGATATGAAATGCTATAAAAAAATATAATAAACGTAGTAAGTTGGAAAAGTTCGATTTAGCTTTTCTTGACACCCGACAAATTCCATTCGGGATCAAAGTTTTTGTTTGATTAACGCCGCCTTTCACGAATCCTAAAGTTCGGATTGAAAGTAAAATTTATCTTGGGGACTCGGATTGATGGGTTGCAAGTATTCCCAAGAGAGTCAAAAGACAAAAAACATGGCAGCCATTTTGGTGCCGTTAACAATGGATGCTAATGAGAAATATTTTGTTAAATGGCACCAACGCTCCTCCGAGAGGCCGTGATGACATAACGAGCAATCGAAGAATACTGAGACGTGTGGTTTCTAATGTGTAAATCAAATGGTCTTTTAAAGAAAATATGATAATAGCCATTTTAAGATATGCTTCATCTTTTTAATTCTCAAACAGAAATCTCCAAGACAACATGATCAAACAGTGGGACACAAGGTTGATTGAACAAGATCTACTAAATCTCATCATGTTGAACATTGCACAAAATATTTATTGGAAACCAGACCAACAAATCCTGTCACTACCAAACCTAAAAATCATCTCTTTATTGTGGATGGAAAAACCTGGTCAATATTGGCGACCATTCAAATGCTATATTTTAAAAAAGAACTTCCGAAAAACACAGGAAAACTATTCATTTGTTGAAAACATTCCACCCAGTATCGATGAAAATGTTATGCCGAATGCCTTACTTACAAGACCAGATGACTGTTGGAGACATAAAGTCTTTTTTCGTGATGCCAGCTACTGGGACGTCATCGAGAAAAATGGATTTTATTTTTACTGTACAAGAGTTAAATCTTATCAATATTCATTGAACTCAACACATACATTTTTTGAAAACGAACGACAACACACTTGGTATTACATTAAGACCGTAATAATCCCCTATTGCTGGAACTTGATTCAAAGGATTCACATTATCACTTTAGTAGAAGGCATTTGTGCAATGGTTATCAACCTGATTGTTATCATCACAACTTTAAGAAGCAGAGTTCTACAAGAGTCTGTAGCACATGTTCTTGTGGCTAATATAGCTGTAGGAGACCTGTTGATGTCATTCTACATGATCATCATTACATCCACAAGGCAGATGATGGATGCTCTTGAATACAATGACTTTTACCTGAAGCACTACTGCAGGATTGTTGGTCTCTTTTTCCTCATTGGACAGTTTCTAAACGCTTTAATGTCGTTCATAATGACACTGGAAAGGTATTTAGCTGTTGTATACTGCATGAGACCACACATCAGAATCACCAGAAGAATGTCCTTCGTTGCCATGGTGATTGTCTGGAGTCTGTCTTTGTCGCTTCCAGTTAGTTTCATGACTTCACCGCAGTTTTCAAATGGCATAAACGGAATGTGCTTTCCTTTATATAACATTGACAATGAACCAGTGATCTTTTACGTAGGAGGTATTGAATGCATTTCATATATCGTTGCCATAGCCTTATATGGTCACATGTATTTGGATTTCCGAAAGACTAACCAGAAGACCGTACAATTACAAAGAGAAAACCGTTTGGCACGCAGGATTGCACTCATAATGTTCACCAATGTCTTCTTTTTTATTCTGCCCGTAATTGTTAGTTTCATCGTGGCAACAAACATTATTGCCAACGGATCGATTGTTAGTCGTTACATCTTTTCCCAAACTGTTTTCATAATTTTTCTGGGATTCAATTCTTGTTTAAATCCAATTTTATTCTCATTTAGAAATGAAGTATTTCGCAATGAGATGAAAAGGAATTTTCTTGTTTGTCGAGTTTCTGTTGCTCCTCATCCTTAACGTATATCCCAGTAAACGAGCCAATACAAGGTCATCTCATCATGTTTATGATAATGTATATTAATATTCAATCTTCGTCCACTGTCCAAAAAATATTTAATATTAGTTAAAATCACTCACGTGATCTTGCTTTACTTGACCACATCAGTGAAACTGAGGTAGAACTCGCTTTAAACTCGTTACATTTATTACTAAAACGTTTGGAATAGTTTTTCTAGGATTCAATTTTTATTAAATCCAATTTTATTCTCGTTTAGAAATGAAACATTTTGCAATGAGTTTAAGAGGTGTTTGATTTTTCGAGGTTCTGTTTCTCCTCAGTCTTAAGGTTATGCTATACAGTGAGTTCAAACAACGTTGGCTCAAACGTACCAACGCGACTGGACCAAAGCGGAACTTTTGGGTAGAAATCACTGAAAGCGGTAACTTATTGGTTCTGAATTAGTTGTTCTTGTTAATAATAAGATAATAATGGGGAGCAACAACCCATCAAATGTTTATCTTTGCGGGGTTTTCCCAAAGGAAAACAAAAGTTCTATTACTTTATCAGTTTAATGTTAGATTTTTGCTGATCAATATATCACCTCTACCAAAATACAAAGGGTTCTATCATTCAATAAATTTTGGTCGCATTTGATATTTTGTAATTCGGCCCCAAAAAAACGGTTGTTTTTTCTTCAAAATATTGAGCTTAAAAACGCTTAGCTGTCCTTATGACGAGAGGCCAAAACGGTTTTTCTGCTCTGTCGGCCGGCTGCATCATAACGAAGTAAACGACTGACATGTAAAGACATGCATAACATGGAGAAATCATGTAGTAACTTAGAAGTTATTCCACGCATACATGCAGCATTGAATCTATACGTATTTGTATTTTCTATGGTGTAGGATAAAATGGTTATACAATGGTTTCTCGTGGCATACCCTGGATATCCCACTCGTCACTTGTATCTTCTTTTTATACACACTCGCCTAATTATAAAGGCTCGTGTGTATACTAGAAACTACAAGTTACTCGTGGGATATTCCACGGTATGCCACTCGAAACCATTGTATAACTAGTATGTATTTTATACTGTACATAGATAAATCAGTAGTTTGAGCTTTTTAAGTTTAGCATATGAAGAGCTATTTATGATTTTGATGTTGATGAGGATTGGTTGGTTGGTCAATGTTGGTCGATGTTGATGTTAATGCAGAGGATGATGTCAGTTGATGATGATGATATTGATAATGATGACGATGATGATGATGGTGAATTTTGCTTACGTCGAGCTTAAGAAGAAACTATCCTGGATACCGCCAATTTTCATTCCGGCCTCAATATTCTAAATCTCTAGCTTGTCACGGAGAAAGTGCGGTTTGCCGTTTCAAACTGGAATGCTCCATTATTTTCCCAGTTTAGGGAATTCGACTAAGGAACGTTTTTTTATTGTCTAAACGGGCAATACAATGGATATATTAAAAAACATATTCTATATATAGCTGTTTAAATATTGAGAAACTCCTCTAAGGATCTATACTAGTTAGTTCTAACTGTTGAATGGAGCACTTCATAGTGATAATGATGTCTTTAGGGCAATAAATGTGGCAATGTTTTAGCCTTTTGAGAAACGCTGCTATTCATATGATGATTCGTATTATTGTTTTTATTTCTTTTCAAATTCGTTTTATCTTCATTATTGGCCTTTCAAAGTCTGGTCTTTTGTTTTATTTTATTTTCATTCGACACCCAACTATGGGAGGCAATATACTTTTATCACTCACTCAAGCGGCGCATGCGCTAATCTACCCATAAATGCTACGTAATGTCCCGGATAGCCAATCATAAAATAGAGATATGACATCACATACCAAGTCTTAAAGTGTTGATTCGTCTATGGTTTTATTAAACATCGACTCTTTCCAATACCTTGAAGACTGAACTGAGGTAGGGATTTTATTTACTTTAAAATTGCTTAACTTTGCACAGTGTACAGATTTTGTCAGTAGTGTAGCATAGCTTTTTGTTTAAAACTTCGTTACTTTTAGTATTCAGCTTTTCAATCTTTCGTGGAAAAGAAAGTGCGGTCAGACTTGTAGATTTGATAGTTACAAATGTGCAAGTTGTTTTTTGTTGATTTTACAAAAGAGGCAACTTACTCTTTTGCCATTTGGATTTTGAGAAAACATTGAACTTCCTGACTACCAAAACGAGCACCAAATCTCATCTTTGGTGGTGCCTTTATTAGAAGCTCTAACTTTCTAGAGACGTCGACGTTACACATGTATGAATCAAGGACAAAAAGTGTTGGTCCTAAAACGGATCCTTGAGGAATACCGAATACGCTGGAAGCGTATCAGTTGTACATTTATGTACAAAAGTGTATTCAGGGCACAAATGTTCCGTAAGTATCTCCTAATCCAAGCCATGGGGGATCCATTAACAGCAAACTAAGTCCTTAGCGAGTTTTTCTTTCCTGAGACCGGACCTAAAGGACTGAACAATTTCTTAAAAACTATGACAAAGTCTGAAAGTCAAATTCAAATTCAATGTTTATGTTTTTTAGCAGAAAATCAGTTGTGGCAAGAAAATGAAGACCATAGTTGCTCTGTGTCTTTTCCTGATGTTGTTGTTGAACCTTGACGTGTCTCACAGTCGCGCCATTTTTCCAATAGATGATAATCCTGAAGATTATGGCAGCTATGACGATGGTCATAAAGACACCAAAGATCCAGTTGCTCCATTAGAAATAAAGCGTTCGTCTTTAAGGGGATGTTGCGGTGTATGAGGAAGTGGGTGATCTCAGTTCCAAAGTAAAAAAGCGCCATTTATTTGAGTACAAAGCAATGTTTAAGTTTTAGATCACTGTTCTCCACAGAACCAACGTGGAAATAATGCTAGTAAAAATTAAATATAATGAGCTTTGTAGACAATAAAATCGTAAAACTCTTCACGTCAATATATGCATAAGGTATCAAGCTTTGTAATGGTGCAAAATAAATGTTCATTTTAAAAATCTTGATGGATCTTGTGATAGAAACATGTGGTGGTACGTCTATTCAAGCTTGAATTTGTTCTTCATCTGTGACGCTGGATCGAATAGCCCTCACCAGTTTCCACGAAGCTGACAATGTAGTTTTAGAGTCTTCAGATAATCACAATAACAGCTAACATGTTGTAAGGATTCATTTAGTTTGTATGGCAATGAAACACTTAATCGTGTCTCTGATGATATCTTATAGCATTTTGGTTTTCCAGAGACGCTGTCATATGTTTATGCGTTGGAAGTATTGAGGCTTCTCTTGAAAGTTGCTTTGGGAAAAAAAATTATTATGGCCACTATTATTTTCAACGTGTTGCAAACAAATAGCTTATTATCAAATGAGAAATATAAGTTTGAACTTCTTAAAAACCTTAACCAATTTTTGATGCCCTGAAACAAACTTTGGGCTGATCATATTTAGGGCACGGCTAATTCACAGATGGAATTGGGATTTAGGGTGTTTGATGTTGGATGTTGTGAAGGGTTAGCAAATTGAATAACATGGAGAAAGACCCTGGAATCAAGAAAATAATTAGATAATTTAAAGAAAAAGTATTTTAATTGACGACCGTCGAAATGCTAGTTTGCAAACGAGACAACGATAACCACGTTATAAATAAGCAAGACAATGGATATAAAAAACATATTCTTTTTCTATTTGAAATTTGATAAAAAAAACTTGACCATAAGGATCTTAAGTTAGCTCTAACTGTTGAATGGAGCACTTCATAGTATATCTAATGATGTCTTTAGGGCAATAATACATGCGACAACGTTTTAACTTATTTAACAGAAATAGAACATGTTATTGGTTTATATATTATTTGATTGTGTTGGCCGTTAAAATAATAAAAAAAGGTTTGCATTGAATACTAGATAGATAAAGTGCAGTAAGACTGTTTTTAGTTTTGAAAAATTTACTTGGTTCCCGAGAAACTTACAAAAATTTATTTCGGCCCTACACATCGAAAAATTGACCGCTGAGATCACGGAATTTAGTGTAAAAATAAGCATATTGTACAGCTAGATTGCTTATCACTTAAAACTATTAATTTATCATATTATTATTATTACTATATGACTCATAATTAAGATTTCTCTTATGCACGCCCATATTGGAAATCAGCAGTTTGTTGTATGTGTTAGTGTGTTGAAATAAAGTTTACCTTACCTTACCTTACCTTAGCTTAGCTTACCTTACCTTACCTTACCTTACCTTACCTTACCTTACCTTACCTTACCTTACCTTACCTTACCTTACCTTACCTTACCTTACCTTACCTTACCTTACCTTACCTTACCTTACCTTACCTTACCTTACCTTACCTTACCTTACCTTACCTTACCTTACCTTACCTTACCTTACCTTACCTTACCTTACCTTACCTTACCTTACCTTACCTTACCTTACCTTACCTTACCTTACCTTACCTTACCTTACCTTACCTTACCTTACCTTACCTTACCTTACCTTACCTTACCTTACCTTACCTTACCTTACCTTACCTTACCTTACCTTACCTTACCTTACCTTACCTTACCTTACCTTACCTTACCTTACCTTACCTTACCTTACCTTACCTTACCTTACCTTACCTTACCTTACCTTACCTTACCTTACCTTACCTTACCTTACCTTACCTTACCTTACCTTACCTTACCTTACCTTACCTTACCTTACCTTACCTTACCTTACCTATCTATATTTTTGGTCGGTATTTTTTATCGAAAGAATAGATGTTTTTTTACTCTTACGTTCAACAACTGTTGAATGGAGCACTTCATAGTGATAATGATGTCTTTAGGGCAATAAATGTGGCAACGTTTTAGCCTTTTGAGAAACGCTGCTATTCATATGATGATTCGTATTATTGATTTTAATTCTTTTCAAATTCTTTGTATCTTCATTATTGGCCTTTCAAAGTCTGGCCTTTTGTTTTAATTTTCATTCGACACCCAACTATGGGAGGCAATATTCTTCACTCACTCACTCAAGCGGCGCATGCGCTAATCTATACATAAATGCCACGTGATGTCCCGGATAGCCAATCATAAAATAGAGATATGACATCACATACCAAGACTTAGTCTTAAAGTGTTGATTCGTTTATGGTTTCATTAAACATCGACTCTTTCCAATACCTTGAAGACTGAACTGAGGTAGGGATTTTATTGTTTACATTTCTATTGCTAAATTTTGTACAGTGTTTTCTTCTAGTCTTTTCATACTCTCCGCATATTCTGATCTCACTCTATCGGTGGTGTAAACTTTTTTAGCTTTAAGTACAAACTTTCGTTTGTTTACTGCAAAAAATACTGAAAAAATGCTACTTTTTTTTTCAAGTTATCTTGACCTGTTCTTTATCCTGGTCTGTACTAAATTCCAGCCGATGTGGACTGATTTTTTGAGTCGTTGAATGATGCCTCGTCTAAACTAGAGAATTAGTTTACTCAACAATTAATTTTATCTTATATAACGAACTTTTGGAGACGTTTGTCTACACCTGCAAGAAGGCACAATCTCTGAACAGTGCATGTTCGGCTTCAAATTTGGTATCCACGAGTTGGCCATATGCGAATTTGATTGCCGATGTTAATAATGATGATATTATACCCCATTGTTTCCTATTTTAAACAGAAGTTGTGGCAAGAAAAATGAAGAGCATTGTGGTTATCTGTATTGTCCTGATGTTGTTGAACCTCGATTTGGCTCAAAGTCGTGCCATTGTTTATCAACATGATGATCTTGAAGGTCTCGGCAATAATGAGGATAGAGATACCAACGATCCCATTGAACCACAACCACTGCAAGAGCATGCAGCTAGATTACCTTTAAGGAGACTCTGGGGAGCGGACAAATGGTACGCAAACTAAGTTGCAAAGAAGAAAGCGTGACTTTTTATAGCTTATGATGAAAGCCGCGGTTTACGTTTTAGATAACTGTTTTGCACAGAATCGCAGCGGTCCGCGGTCAGAGCGTCAAGATGTTATTGTAGATGTAAAATTTTGATAAATGAGCGATAAACTGAAAAAATATTAAAGATGTTAGCCAACTGGCTTTGTATAGCTCTTCAGTTAATCCAGTTGGCTCGCACCTTTATGTAAGGATATAAATATTTTGTAATTTAATTGTATATTTAAATTAAGGTGCAAATAAAATCATTGTCATTGTCATTGTCAGAATCAGTATGTAACCGATGCATGGTGTAACTAAACCGATCTAAGTAATATTTCAAAATAAATGGGCATTGATGTGTAACCGATGTTAGTAATATTAAAAAATATATGGGCATTGTAAGCAACAGAGGTATTTTAAAATTTTATTCAGTTTTTGGTAGGTTTAATCATATCATTGACCTTGTTTCTTGAGCTTACGGGCCAATGGCCTATCATCAGGGTTAAATGAAGCAATCAACAATCAAACGCGCCTCTAATTAATTCAGTGCCGGCCGTTATAGACTATTGGTGTACCTTATGGTATGATATATGGCATCACTGCTGTACGCTGATAATATATAGAACTACTGTCTACAGTAACATGCCGTGGATAATCTGTCAGGGTAGAATGATTGAGGTGATAGTAGACTAGTGGTGTACCTTATGGTATGATATATGACATCACTGCTGTACGCTGATAATATATACAGCTACTGTCTACAGTAACATGCAGTGGATAATCTATCAGGGTAGAATGATTGAGGTGATAGTGACTAGTGGTGTGCCTTATGGTATGATATACGACATCACTGCTGTACGCTGATAATATATACAGCTACTGTCTACAGTAACATGCAGTGGATAATCTGTCATGGTAGAATGATTGAGGTGATAGTAGACTAGTGGTGTACCTTATGGTATGATATATGACATCACTGCTGTACGCTGATAATATCTACAACTACTGTCTAAAGTAACATGCCGTGGATAATCTGTCATGGTAGAATGATTGATGTGATAGTAGACTAGTGGTGTACCTTATGGTATGATATATGACATCACTGCTGTACGCTTATAATGTCTACAGCTACTGTCTTCAGTAACATGCAGTGGATAATCTGTCAGGGTAGAATGATTGAGGTGAGAGTAGACTAGAGATGTACCTTATGGTATGATATACGACATCACTACTGTACGCTGATAATATTGACAACTACTGTTTACAGTAACATGCAGTGGATAATCTGTCAAGGTTGCATTATTTAGATGGCATGTTCCATTATTAATGATGAAGTTCACAGATTTGCATTTCTCGCCAGCACTCAGGCAGTACCCAATGCAGGCAGAGGCTTCGACAACATTGCCTTCAGCATACATCACGTGACCAGATATACACTTTTCATTGGTTGACTGGAACATTGCGTTTGGGAAAATGTTTTCTCGATCTTTAGAAAAAGAAAGTTGGGAAAATAATTTGGTTGAGGATAAAAGTCTCGCGAGATTTTCCACAGAATCATTACCAACATTCACTATTACCAAGGCTTATATATGGTACTCATTACACTGCTTTACTTGTTCATATACAGGTATACGACAACCAAGGCTGATATCGGGTACATGGTACAACACAGGGTACCCATAACACTGTCTTACTCACCTGTTTCTGTACAGACACGATTACCAAGGCTGATATTTGGTACATGGTACAACACAGGGTACCCATAACACTGTCTTACTCACCTGTTTCTGTACAGACACGATTACCAAGGCTGATATCTGGTATATCGTCAAGCATGAACACAGGGTACCCATAGCACTGTCTTACATAAACAGTAGCATTTCTGCCGCAACAATCTGCTCCAGTGCGATAACATATTTCCATCTTCTTTATCCCAGTTTCTAACGATGGATATTGGCCGTTGATCCATCCTGGAGACTGGGCTCCACAGGAACCTGGGGCTGGACAGGAAGTGACTATTCTTGTCCCAGCTTTGCTCTTCACCCGATACCATTTCCTGCGAATAAAAGCCTGTCTATCGGGTTGTTGAACGCTGGCCTTGTAATCCACGGATCTGAGTGGATCGTTGAGCAATGTGTATTGAAAACAAGCAGAGTACAGTTCTAAGAACAAAAAGAAAAATTTATTAAAACATAGATTGAACTTTATCTGAAGCCATAGGCGACTGAACAGGCCGATTGACTGAGTTCTTCCACCTCCGGCAAAGATGTCTTGGGCTGAACCTATCTCTTTCTCTCTCTCTTTCTCGAAAAGGCTAGCTTTCTTGGACATTTGAGCCCACAATATACACACAGGATACGCATAAATGTTGATTTAAAATATAAGAAGAACTCTGGTCAGGATATAATATCAAACCTACCATTTTTCTCTAGACATTTGTGCTTCACAGCCAGTACTTGTGCTGGTGTTAATGCCTTGTCGTAGAACTGAACACATGAAATACGACCTTTGAATACTCTTACATCTCCTTGCTTTGCTCCACCGATTCTTACCTAATGACAGGATAACATAAGCTTAATTCATAGCATCGACAGGAACAACAGTTGAAATCCAATGGAGGACCTTGATACCCATTCCTATTACCATTCTCCTTCCACACACGATATTGGAACAAGTTGAGGTCACTTGGAATCGTGCGTTCTTGGAATTCGTGAAACACTGCTGTGATTTCTTTCTCATTTAGTCTCAGGGTTAGCCTCATTTCAGCGTCAAAATTCCACATATAATTGTTAAATAAAAGAATGCATAACTTAAACAATACGAACATTAATTTTTGATGCTTCTACCTTGTAATTTGTAGCGATTTCTTGCTTAGCGATAACTCCTTCCTGAACTTTGACTCCATCGACATACAACCTTTGATAGCCCGTGCTATAGTCATATGTATAACCAACGTATCTCCAGTTGTTGACTGTCACTAAATTGTGAACTAGATGAGTATTGGATGTTAAGCTGGTTCTTCTCAAGAGTCTGAAAAAAAAGTTCGTTGTTGCTTCGGTGATATACATGTGTAACGCATATTGACTCGTCCCTGTATCATAGATGATGATTGGACCGGTAGTGCCTTGATTATAGATCCAAGCTAAAATGGATATGGAGTACCTGAGTAGAAACAAGATTGTAAACAATCAATTTAGAGAGTGAGAAAAAGAGAAAAACCATGGCAGCCATGTTGGATGATGTATTGGATTTACCTGGTATCAAGTTTAGTTTGTTGTGGGATCTCGATGTAACTGCCGGCACTTCCTGGAAAATAGTACGAGCCCCCTGGTTTACCATATGGTCCTGGTGCAAGATTGACACCAACAGCAGTGCCACCTGTCAGGTAACTGTTACTGATGTCTTTGGTTGTGTGCAGTGAGTTCAAAGGGAACAAACCAACTGGTTCAGGTACATCATCTAAATCACAATTATATTCCTGTCAGTTGTCACTTAAGCTTTAAAATACTAAATAAAACTGAGTGGAACGTCTTTCAAATTATATGCAAATAGTGATTTTGTTTAGTGAAAAAATATTAAACACAATTTGTAGAGGTCATAATTGCTATTCTTTAAAATTGGCACAAAGATAGCTTTTTACCGAATTTGTTTAGAACAAAATAGACCCCTTGCAGCACGTCAGAATGCAGCTCAATTTGGAGGGCAAAACAATAGGTTCCAATTCTCACGAGATTGAAATTCTTTTGTTTTGCCCTCCAAATTGAGCTGCTGTGACGTCAAGTGAAAGGGGTCTATACAACTACGTTCTTATTCACTCCGTTCAAACGAACGTAAAACATTTTACGGCTTAAATGCTGACATTGCGATTTTTTTAACTACTGTTGTTATTATTTATCTACTTTTTCAAAGATGCTGAAATTGCTATGAATGGACAATTCATCATAATTTAGGTATTCAAATATATGCACGTTATCAGTTCTAACGAGAAATGTTTTTAAAAAATCATCACAAAAACATCAGTGATATTAAAAAATGAGATTCCGGCTGGTCATAAGTGACTGCTTGGTGATTAAATTACATAGGATTTCTCGCTAATATAGAAATGTTAAAAGTATAAAAAAAACATTCACACCTAAAAAAACTCTTCAAAGATTAGTATATTAATAACTAATAAATTATTTTAAAAACTCACCTTGACAGAAGACTGAATTCAGCACCACTGTCAAAACCTGAAAGTCAAATAACACTTTTTTCTTTGGACTCTATAACCGTATTATTATTACTATTATTATTATTTTTTCACTAATTTTATCAAGTTTTCTATAATTAGTATTTTGATAAATTATGCGACGTAAATTCATCTATTATTGGATTGAACATAACATAAAAAAAATTCCTAAAACTCTTAGTTTGACAAATCGTGAAGCCCTCGTAAAATATATATATATATATATATGATTTAGCAGTGTCATTTCCACAGAGTTGCTCTTCATCTACCCGAAAGTTATGCGCCTCTGAAGGATAATTGAAGTTTATTTTGTTAATATAATACATCTTGCATAAAGAAATAAATAATTTAAAACATTTATGTTTCTTTCGAGATCGGTGTCGTATGTGAGTAGAGTTGCTTGTTGGTTCTCTCCTGTGCTTCGAGGGTTTTTATCCGGGTTTCCTAGTTTTCCTCCCTCCGCAAAAATCAACTTCTAAATTCCAATTCGATCTTTGGGCTTTCAACTAGTCGGAGCCTAGGTCTGTTGTGAACATCCCTCGCTGTGATACAACGAACAAAGCTTTATAGTAGCCTAGGTCACAGTTTTTAAAGGTTAAAAACGATTGAAATGTTCAAATTTCAGCTGCAGTTGCTCATGATTTGTTTTTGTGTATTTTTGTGTTTTTGTTTTTTCCAAGTTTTCAGTGTTAACTTTAAATTATATTATATTGAAAATTGCTCGCAAGATTTTATTTATTGTTTTACTAATTCGATATGCCGATGCCAGAAAAGCTTTTGAAATAATAATCATTTTGTTTCAATTTGATTTGATGTATAGCTTAGGACACTCTAGTTTAGTTTAACAAATATATTTCGCTCTGGTCGAGCCTCGTCAGTGTTATGAAGCCTTTTATTTAAAGAATAATAAAAATGATAAAATTAGTAATAAAAAACATGTTAAACTTAATTTTTACGTGAATTTTGTGTACGAAAAAAAAGGTTTTAGTTAACTTTTTTAATTGAGTTTTTAATTTATTTTGTTTTTGAAATAAGTCGTTTTAAATCAACGTTTTAGTTAAATGACAAAATAGTGTCTCGCAAAGCTACAAAATCGTACATTCCACTCACCTTAAGGAAGTAGATGCCTGAAGAAACGGTTTTTGTAATACTTCGAACCATGGGAACTACAAAATTTGATAACACTGGCAGAACACAGCCGAACCTGTCGAGTGTATACCTAAATGTGTCACAGAGCAGATGTTCGTACTTTCATAAGCATTAATATTCATTCGATAGCTTTTTCCCCCTTTTCTTGCGAGGATTAATTATTAACTATGTGAAACTTATGAAATGAAAATTGAACCTTTTTTACAACAATTTTTGGAGTAGAAGTTATTTTCAAAAACAATATTTTAATATTAAAATAAAAAAGTATGAACCTTCATAACTTAAAGACGCAACACTCAAATCAAGGAATATTTTACCATTCAACTATTTACTCCATGTAGAATAAGTATTGAAGGCATTGAAAAAAAGGTTATGTGCACTTTAACTTGGAGTAGGAGTTATCCACTGGATTTTTAGCTATTCTGATGATAGCGCTTTTATTCGCTGGATAGTGATGGATGAATCTATTCGACCTTTGATTACGGTTCCAAATTGTTTTTGGATCGTGGAAAATTATAATTTCTAATTACACGTTATGTCCAGAAATAAAGGGAAAAACATTTGGAACGTTAACACCTTCAGGCAGCTAATGAATATATTCAACAGACCCTTTTACAATTGGTAAAATACCGCTGTGTTCTTGACTACAGATTCATATACGCAGAGTTAGCCTAGATTTTGTGTAGAATATTCATAATTTATTTCTGTGTAGAGCAGGAATTCCGTAAACACATATATATCTTCACAAACGTTGATCAAAAACCTGTATAGTGCCCCCCCCCCCCCCCCAAAAAAAAACGAAAAAGAACCCAATAATATTGCAAGTATTGTCCATGAATACGTCGGTGAAAACAATCAGCAACCTTATGAATGGGACTTGAATCTACGACCCTCGGAATAACTTTTAATTAGTCTACTTACTATGATTTTAAAAGTTAAGTAAAACTGTAACAGATTGATTTTAGAGTGATTTTCACTAGCTTGGCCCGTGAAACAATATAGTAAGCACAATACAAAATAGTAGACACTTATTTAATAGTTTTAGTTTGTTTATACTTGACTGCCCGAGGGGGGGGGGGGGGGGAGGGTATTCCCTATAATGGACTATAATCATTATGCTAATTAAAGAGAAAAAGATCATTGATCGAAGTATAAGGAAGTCGGTACCAAACTCCCCATCAGATATCACAAAAATTACACGTTTTTAAACATTTTCATCGTTAGTAAAACATAGTTAAATGTTTGTCTTCGCGGTACTTCGGGTTTTAGTATTTTTCTGGTGTTGTTCAGATCTTTTTCCGTTTTTCTTTGGCCTTGTGATATCCCATTTTAGGGTAGCATAAACATCAGGTCCGCCTCCAGGTTTGGGAACATTAGCTTCCAGTTCCTTTGGGTGTACGTCATTCCCAAGAGGCCAGTACAAAGCGACCACAATCTTGTATTTCTCTGAAGGGCTTGGGGCGATCCCTAAAGAAGGTTTACAGGATCAAAATTTAGATTCTAATTGAACATGCTATAGTAAGATAACGCACGTCACGTCACGTCACGTCACGTCACGTCACGTCATGTCACGTCACGTCACGTCACGTCACGTCACGTCACATCAAGTCAAGTCACGTCAGGTCAATAGTCGCCTTCACAGTTCCCTGCGCCATCTTGAAAGGTAGAGAATAGTTGCTCAAGGTGTTGAAAAAGGTCTCTATCATTGCAAGGTCTGCATGAGTATTGAGAAACAGAAAACATAGAAAAGCAATTAATTAAGGCAATGAAAGAGACTGAAGAAGATTGTTTCCACTCTTCTTACCCAGTCCAACTTGAGTGGTGCCTTTCCAGACCATTTGAGTAAAATGTCGAACCTGGTCAGAAAATTTAGGGTACGAAAAACTGTAATCCTTCCTTTCGCTGTACCAGATATTCGATGCTTTGAGTGGAGCATGGGGGAAATCGTGCCATATTTGGGCAATGTTCTCACCTGGTGATTCGCCCTAAAAATACAATGACAAAATTTAGCAGAGATTTGACGGTGATGCTTTATGTAATGTCAGGAGCCCATTTCCCTGAGTGTACAACTGGTAACCTTATCTCGAGTTATCGTTTTGGTTTCTATTGAATTACGCACACTGTGTTCTCTGTTGTATCCCCTACACGAAGTTATGCCGCCCGTACTCGAGCTTCGTTGATTGGCTAAGGCGACATAACTTGGCAGTAATACCCTTCTAAATATAGACGGTCTGGGTATCTAAGGTACATTAGATACTTGAGTTGTATGCTGCAGGTAATGGGCTCCTGGTAATGTTGATCACACTGTTAATAAGTCAGGAATATATTCAAATTGACGGCTCTTTAATTTAGATCTACTCTTACTTGGAATGAACTTGGGTCATTGGCAATTGTCTTGGCAATGCGTTGTGCTTGCTGGGCAAGGGATTCGTTCCACTGAAGTGGTTGAACGTGATGAAGAAGACGAAAACTATTATGAGCAAGCATGCCTTCCTTGATGGCGATATCTAAAGTGAAAATCATAGTGATTAATTAAGGAATAGACCTCTTTACCTTTGGCATAATGTTTTCCCATTTCAGACCACGTGCATGCCATTCCCTAGAGTATCATTTCTTTTTTTAACGGTTGCGCATGAGAAGACACATGAATATGGATACAACTCAAACAAAGAATCTTATTCTCAAGACCACATGCCATTCCCTAGAGTATCATTTCTTTTTTTAACGGTTGCGCATGAGAAGACACATGAATATGGATACAACTCAAACAAAGAATCTTATTCTAAAGACCACATGTCATTCCCTAGAGTATCATTTCTTTGCTTAATGGTTGCGAATGAGAAGACACATGAATATGGATAGAACTCATGATAGATTATCAACCGTTTTTTGATAGCCATTATTTACCATCTTCATTTTTTTCGTCGGAGTTATCAGATGCTTGCTCGGAGTTTTCTGCTGTGTTTGCTGCAGCAAGTAATTGTCGTGATACAAAATCTTCGTGACCTTGAACAACAATGGAAAAAAATAAGCAACAATAATCTTTGGCATCAACTGTTTTAAAAAACCTCCGAAAAAGAGAGGTAATGTTGTGGACACTAGAGAAAAACGTTTGCGCATGCGTGCCTTTCAGCACGTTTTCCAAGAATTTAGAAGAGTTCTAGTGAGGAAATAAATAGTCGTTTTCTCCCATTTTTCGTGAGTATACTTTTGTGGGACCAAGATACTGTATTAATAAAGACAATATGAAAGAATTAGCCTTAAGTTTCAAGAACTGACTTTAAGTTTCGCCATTTTGTAAAGTCAATTTTCTACAATAGCACGGAGACGCTTTTGACTAATTTGCATACGGACTGCATGCGCAGATGTTTTTCACGCCTGTCAATGCAGTGTGTACTGTACCATTCTTCCTGGCGCGCACGTGTTTGTCGCTCCATCTTTTGTCACCAGCTAATGTGTCCAGAAGATGGATGATAGACTCCTTCGTATCGTCTTGAGGGACAGAGTCCATGTATGATGACAGATCACGTATATTGGCTTTGGCCGTCGAGGGTTCTTTGGGGACCGCTAGCGTGTTTGAATAATAATAATAATAATAATTATGAAAAAATCCTTATAAAATTATATTCAACACTTAGGTCCAGTTTAGATGTCGAATTTCAAAAGCCAAGAATCTTGCCTAACTTTTAGCACATACCTTCGTCCAGTGGTACTTGTATACTTGTATCTTGCACGCCTTTCCCCGTGTATTGACTGATTATAAGAGGACTGGTATCGACGAACGATGATTGGTCATGCTTCTGACGAATCTTTGATCGTCGTGTAGTCACGTGAAGACATGATGATACTGAAGAACCAAAAGCAACACTTTGATTTTTGTCAAGCAATGGAGCAGAAAATAATGAAAGAACTCAGGTAAAGGATTGAATGAAAGAACAAGACGACGAACGGACGTTTATACCGAAAGAAATGAAGAGAAATAATTAAGAAAGTAAATATAAGCAGACAAACAACATTAAATATAACGAATAAGCATTCAAATACGAAAGAAACAACCAAGAAAACGAATAACAACAAAACGAATTAAAGCAAAACAGACAGACAGACAAACAAATATACAGACAGACAGAGGAAAACTGAAAAGTGATTTTTTATATTTTTTCTACACCTTCACATTTTGATTATTGGACAAGCATATTTTAATTCACACGAGAAAGCAAATTGACATGGATACTGATATATTTTAGATTTTTATGCTAATAAGTTCAAGCTACTTACGTTCAAGAAAAATAAGCAATATAGATATTGTTTTCAGCCTCATTGAGACCCAAAAGACATCCATTTTGCTGCTTTAGTCTACTTCATTTGAGAGTTGAACTTGTATCAGGACGCCATTTTGGATGTCTGGTATTTGTTCGAAAATATAATCTTCAGTTCTCTATATGAAGAGGCAGAAAAAGTGAGACGGTGATCATGAAATTTCTAGATTTTGGAAATGGAAAATATTTTCGTAAAACAATAGAATCGTGATTCAGTTACTTCTTCCATAATTATTCAAGCGAATTACTCAACTTTTATTCCAAACGACAATAACAACAACAATAAACAAAATGGTGGCCACGATGAGATGGAGATGGTATTAAGAAATAATGAAACTATTTCACTATATTATGATAATTTATAATAATTTTATAATAATTAAACTATTTAACATTTCTGTTTTCACTTTGAGAATATATGATATTTCATTTCTCAGTGAATTAACTATTCTTCAATTTTTTCAAAGTAATCAAATCTTTCCTCAAAATAATTTATTATGATTTAAGGTCAAAATGTAGAGATTTTACTTAACCAATGACTGATATAGCTTTTTAAACTGGTAGAGGTTAGTAGATCTTATTATCATTGTCTCGTGTGTTATGTGTGAATTTGGCTGTTAAACATTGTAAGTTATTTTTGTTTCCCAGGTTAAACAAAATCACTATAAATAAAATTAAAATATAATATATAGCTAATTCAATTAATGTTGTCGAAAAAAAAACAAACCTAAAGCCTATTACTTATCTTTTGTTTCCAACAAACTTCACTGTAGTATTAAGAAAACTATGTCCAAGTCTTGGAATACAGTGAGTTTCTTATTGTAATAATGCCACGGTAAATTTCATGATTCCGCTCTCAAAGCTTTAAGGCTTTTTTTCAGCGACAACTGACGTGAATTGAATTAGCTATATATAAATGAGAATTAACAGTGGATTTCACAGTGAGATGGGTGGCTCTTCTTCCACTGCACTCCAATTTGAATCCTCTTTACTGCTGAAGCCCAGCTTACCTTATTTTCCCTTTTTCGTCTTCCACAACTTTTTCTTTTGTGTGATTTTTACAATTACAAATTCTCCGAAGTTTCATCTATTACATCATATGTGATTTTTGACCATTGACCCTTGACCTTTCTTTGATGGTTGCTTTTGGTAAACACAAAGTTTCGTTCTCATTGGATAGAAGAATCGAGGTCAGTTTTTTGAGAACTTAGAAACAGGTTTCAGACTAGGATACTTGAGAAATCACTAGGTCGATACACCAACCTGACAAAAATAGGTTTTTAATTTAGATGAAACGAAATCGTTGAATGTTCACCAAAATATTTAACTCGACAAAGACCTAATGTTTACAAATAGATCGACCCAACACAATAATATCTTCAGCTTTCAACCTTCAATTTTTATCTATAGACCCCTTGCAGCACGTCGGAATGCAGCTCAATTTGGAGGAAAAAACAATAAGTTCCAATTCTCAGGAGATTGAAATTCTTTTGTTTTGTCCTCCAAATGGAGCTGCTTTGATATCAGGTGAAAGGGGTCTATTCCCTGAAACAATCTCTGGGCTCGATGAATCAAGGGTCAGTCTTAACAAACTCTGCTTACATATGATGCCGAGTCCAGGAATCAAACCCAAGACCCCAGAGGTGAGAGGCAAGTGTACTAGTGCTATGCCACCCTTGATTCCCTAACATATGTAAAATTGAGTCGAGGAATCAAACTTGAAACTCAGAGGTGAGAGGCAAGTGTACTAGTGCTATGCCACCCTTGATTCCCTAACATATGTAAAATTGAGTCGAGGAATCAAACTTGAAACTCAGAGGTGAGAGGCGAGTGCACTACCACTACACCACCCTTGATTCCCTAATGTATGTGGGTTGAGTCTAGGAATTTGAGCCGGAGACCCCAGAGATGACCCCAGTGCAATACTAATACTAATACTAATACCCTACCCTTGATTCCCAAAGTCTTCCACTTGTCTAGATTAGACAAAATCAAAAATTGAATCCTTAATCAAGTAATTCCTGTCTTACACCACCATTTTACACTTTGATGGGATCATCACCTTATAGTTTGTGTGTCCGTGTGACTCCTAGAAGTAAGTCGCCTGGAGTCTTGTACTCCTTTCTGGGCCACCCATGCCAAACACGTCGATTAGTAGAGAACAGTCAGAGTGGTTGAGGGTTGTGCGCAGGGCTAACGACCCTAACCCCATAAAAAGTACAATGTCGCAGAAGCAAAAACATATATATATATATTGATGCAACCCAAACTAGGAGTTCTGCTACTGAGGCTGTAATGACGTTTTTGGGTCTGCGAGAAGTCTGCGAGAAGCCCCCAGGTCGATATATAGGGCCCATATACAGTCGGTAGCCTCAAAACATATAGATTGAGAGAATGGCTTAAGACTGCACTGGGATGGACGTCAGAGGGTCGTAGGATGAGAGAGAGAGAGAGAGAGAGAGAGAGAGAGAGAGAGAGAGAGAGAGAGAGAGAGAGAGAGAGAGAGAGAGACCGAAAACGACTTGAGGGAGGGCCGAGTTGAAAAAGAACGAAACAAGGCGGGATGGACGAACTGGAATGCGTCTTAAGTTATGGCAACAGAATAGAGCGTGTTGGACACGTGGGGTGACGGTCTTATGCACCTTCTACTATGAAGAGCGATGATGATGATCAACAATTTGTTGTGCAAAATGAATAATATCACGTAATAATATTCTAGTGCTTTCATCTTTTATTTTCTACTACTAAGTTCTACTTCTAGTTCTGCTGTACAATAAGAAGCGCAAATAATGGTTTAAAGCACATCGATTTGTCATTTTAAATGACAACACTGTTGTCCTACCACTTTAATGGTTTTTGCCGTCTCCATTTTCCGAGCACAATTAATATTACTGTAAATCCAGAACGACACATGACATGGTCACGGTAACTGATGATGTCCAAGATGAACCAATCAAAGAGAGTTCTATCATTGCTTCTCCAATCAAAATTCTTGGACAAGGTGCCGACAGTGCACTATACATGTCCATCCGTATCTTGAGATTTTCACTGGTATACAAAATTTGTCCTATATTTGTACCTTTACCGTCACTTGTACGAATACTTTTTAGGTCCATTGTCTATTATTCTTATGCGGCAACTTCCTCACGGCTTTACTTCTCTAATGTGGCCCCCTACTTCTCTTAAACGTTGTATAGACGTCGTTTTTCTGTCCTGGCCGAAGCACATTGTCATGCAAGAGTTTATTATCAATGTCAGGCCCTCCATATAAAGCTACAACAAACGTATATTCCCCGCTTGGACTTTTAGTCGACGCCATCCCGAGAGTCTTAGTCTTCTTCCAAACCATTTGTATAAAATGTCTGTTTTTAGGATTCATTTCTGGATACGAGAAACTATATGATTTAATTTCGTTGTACCAAAGGTCCACAGCTTTCTGTGCCAGCGAGTCACTGTCTTTTATTTGACGTAATTGTGCTATATTTTCTCCTTGTTCTTCTTGGAGGTCTTGTGAGCCGATATATTCTCGAGAAGCCAGGTTGTCCGCGAGTTGTTTGGCTTTTTGGGCGAGCGAGTTGGACCACGTGAGAGGCCGTGAGTGATGTAAAGCACGAATGCTATTATGAGCTTTGAGTGACTCCTTCCGCCATTTTCCTGACAATATGTAATTTTAAAGTTAGTAACTAAAAAAGGGTTTAAGAACTCACAGATTGAATTGGAGTTTAGCATGTTGAGTTTTGCGAAGGGAAGAAATTAAAGCCGTCGGAGAAGCTGGAGGAAAACCCTTGGATCAAGGTAAAGATACAGCTACAGTCAAACAAGGTTGCTGAAGCTTTTGTTGCATCTTGCATCTTGCATACCAAGCCCAAAATGCAGTATGGGAGATGTGAGTTAAAGCAGTGAAAGGTCACGACAATTTTGGATTTTCCCAAACTTTGTCTGCAGGTTATTCCAGCATATTTTCTTCTCTCCTGATATTATTTATATACATATTAATATAATACATTTAAAGCTTGGTAAGCAAAATGCAACATGCAACATTCAACATGCAACAAAACCTTCACCATGCAACCTTTCTTTAGACCCCAGAGTAAAGAGGCGAGTGCGCTTCCCTTACGCCACCCCTGCATGATTTCCGGTCCAAGTGTGACATTACAAAACATCTATTGGTATACCATACCTGGACATATATGTTTTGTGCATTTTCTTGTTTGGTACAAGTCTCTGCTTTGACACGGAAGCTTTAGACATATTCTGGCTCTCATTTGTGAACCTTTGTTACATGACACCGAGCACTCGGACCATCCGTTCCACTGACCGAACCTGGTGGGTATACCTTAAATGAAAAATTACTAGTAGGTTACTTGGGGAACACATTGATCCGACTGCCCATCTCTGCTACACACACAGTTCCATCATCAGTTCCATCTTAACATTATTGAGACATTTTTCGATTTCTTACCATGCCTTCCTTGACCATCTTCAGGGTCTTGTGGATGTATCTGCAGTTTTGGCATTTTTGCGTTCTTTTGCTCCAGACTTTTAATTCCTTGTACATAAGGCTGCTCATCTCTGGCTTTAATTAGCATCATCTGAGCGATGCCGCCGTATACATTGCTAGAATATGGTCTGCTCATACCAAAAGATTCCCTTCAAAACAAAGAGGCGTTACATCGATTCCTCAGTGCAATATGTAGAGAGCATGTTCCATGGCAACCGTTTTTAGGGGCAAAAACAAGGCATTGGCATGACAATAAGGCCAGTTTACACTAGCGATTTTGGAAGCGGTTTTAGATGCGATTGTTACGGCGATTTTGGCCGGCATAGTCAAAAATGGTAAAGGATTAACTTGTAAAAATTTATTCAGGACACCAAGTTTTTATGGACAAATGTCTCTTTAGAAGCATAAGACAAAAAATATTATATCCATTTCAAAAATTGCCGCAGAAATCGCATCAAAAATCGCCAGTGTTAATGGGCCTATAGTTTTCATTTCCCAAACGGAATATATATTCATAACTTTAAAATAAATTCACTCTACATTTGCAAGTTTAGACCCACAAGCTGCCCGGTACTTACCTATTAATATTGACATTCTGTCTAGACGTGCCTTTCTCTGTGGAAGGAGCACCGACCCTGGGACTTACATCGCGTTCTTGGCTTTCTGTACTCGGTTTTTGCAGGTGGCTGATACGAAATACTGGAAGAACTTCGGTTGGTGATTTAGAAGATGCAGATGAACCAGATTTACCAGACGATGTGTTGTCATGACGACTACTCTCTGCTCTATTTTCCTTTCCCTCGCCACTTGATGGCGGGCTGGATTCCTTCTCATGTTTTCGGTTTACGATAACTTTTTCTTGATTCATTTTGATATTTTCTTGCAAATCTTTTAATAATTTTAATTTCAATGCTTCGTCCAAAGCAATATCTTTTACTTTGGATGTTTTTTCTTTATTTTCATCATTCTGACTTTCAATGTTATCTTCTAAGGAAGTCATTTCATTTACATTTTTACCATTAGCGTCAGAATCAGAATTCATTGCTTCCTTTTCATCACCATATTTCTCCGTCGTGACGTCACTTCCTGCACTATCATCACCAATGACGTCATTCTCGACATAATCATTTTCATCCTTGACATTTTTGTTCATTCCTTTAAGTTTTTGATCAAATTGATTGAGAAATTTTTCATATTTGGAATATATTTTCGCCATGTTGCTATCAGGAGCTAGTGATTCTTGTATCTTCGTGTAAATCTCTTGATTATCGTCATTAAAGTTCTGGTATCCTGGATACTGCTTGTCATCATTATCAAGCCTTATAGGATCATCAAGAGTTTTACCATTCGCTTCTTTGTCTTCATTGAACAATGCCTTTGTATCCTCATCAGGCATCACGTTAAATTTATTTGGATCATGCATCAGCCAATCAGCTGCTTCCTGGTTCGCTTTGAAGTCAGCCTTCGTCTCGACATCATATTCAGGCATATCATTCGAGCCATATCGTGTGTCTTCCGGGTCTTCATAATTGAAGGAGGACTTGTCCTTAGGGTTGGTTTCCGTGGCTATGATTGGTTTAGGGAGTTTCTTGTTGTGCTCGTATTCGATAGTGGCGTCTAGTGGGTAGGGGTCATCGATTCCGTTCTCTTGCAGCATCACTGTGAAAAACAAGAAAATAACGGATACGTTATAACTGTTGTTCGGATGGTATGATATTTACTTGGCTGTATCTCTAGCTTGGCTTCCTATAGTTTGCTTCTTAAATATCCACTGATGATAATAATCGCTATTACGATTTTTCCATAGATTCGTTTTTATTATTGCTTGCCTTGTAACTTACATTTGTTCTTCCTCCAGCCCTTCCTCCCTTACTTCCTGCCTTTCCTCCTTCTTTCCTTTCTCCCTCCAATCCTCCCTCTACCTCCCTTCCTTCCTTCCTTCCACCCTTCCCTCCTTCTTTCCTTCCTTCCCTCCTTTCCTCTTTTTCTTCCATTACAATTAGTATTAGGAAATTGGCTTGTTTGTGCTCCTTACTTCTTTCCTCATGGGTTTCTTCCATTAGTTTAGGTTCAATATTCTCAGCCAGTCCATTCATAGTGATGTCATGCGGATCAAGATGTGCTCCAAGGCTAACCAGTTCTACCCATGCAGCAAATACACAATCATACATGCCATTATTACATGCCTTATAACATTTATTTAGTACGTACTTTAAAGAATCAAAATGTATACGTTCTGAAACATCGCATAGCGTAAAACAATAAGATGCGAATTGAAGTCCGTACGAACAAATAAACAAACAGACATGTACAGACAGACAGACAGACAAAAAAAAACATGCAAAAAAAAAAACGAACCAACGAACGAAAACAAACAAACAAACAAAAAAAAAAACATACGAAAACGAAAAAAACAAGCAAACAAACCAGAACGCATGCGCGGTGCGCGGTCAAAAATATACTGCTCACCAGCGAAGTATATATACATGACCTTGCTTTTTTGAGGTACTTCCTCCATATATCAAAAATCAATTTGTTGTCAACTTCTTCATAATCTTCATTTACCTTCTAATGATTTTCCTGCATGCGATATTTCCAATTTACGCTTTTCTTCCTTGCGAGCTGCAATCATGCATTCAACAACATGCAACAGAATATCATAAACGACTTAATCTGGATATAGTAGGATTGATGTTTGAACTAGGCCTATAAAGTTATTAGCCAATGTGCATGAGCTCGAAATTATAGAACAAAGCATGATGGGAAAGTGAGTTCTTACGCTTTTTTGGCTCCTCTAAAAATTCATCTGACAATTTTTCCTTCGACATTTTCTATGGAAATAAAAGGATTTCAGCAGACAAAAATAACAGAGTAATTTTTTTCCGATAGTTCCTTTGATTTCCCTGTTACATTTTGAAAGAACTCACTTTCCCAGAGTGCTTTGTGAGCTTCGATGCACATTGCCTATCGCGAAGCCTTTCTTGGTACAGTTATATACAGCATATAAAAATATACTTTTAGATTCAAAATATATTTTATATATGTATCAGTGATGCTAAAAAAAGGATATTCAAAGTTATCTTACCATTTGTCGAGGAGTAGGGGAAAAGAATGATAAAAGTTGCGCAAAATCCAGTAAAGAAGTTCCGTAAGTACATCTTAATAAATATCTCTAAGTACTTCAAAGATGGAGATGGCACAAAACTGAAACGAGAGAAATAAAATCAAATAAATAAAGTTGAATAAAAAGCAAATAAATATAGAATAGTAGTAAAATTAAGATTGAAATAAAAAATCGAAGAAAGTTTAATTTGTAAAAATAAGAAATAGGAAATAAAATAGAAATAAGAGTTAGAAACAAATAACATTTGAAAATGATAATTAAGTCAGTAACAAAAATAAACGCATTGATTTTTCAGTTTGGTACTAAAAAATGAAATAGTCATTCTCTTATTTTTAGATATAACTGGTTAAAAATATTTTTTTTAAAGAGGGAAAGTGGAATTTTTTGATCTTAGAAATAAGGGTAATTATCACTTGTATCGCTTATAATTGAATTAGAAATCTCACTTACCTAGAACTACATAGGATAGGCCTTGGACTAACATCTCGTTCTCAGGCCATTTTATAGTCGTGTTACCATTGACTCACATACACAAATCAACCAAATTGTTGCTGTTCAAATATAATTTATTTTTTTCTTGTTTTGACTTGAAAAAATTAAAAGATCAGGCAAAGATGTTAATTATTGAATAGTTTGGCCTTTGTCAACCTTTACGTCATAAATACAATAGAACCACTATAGATGTACGGGTTGTTGTATTGATAGCGATATTTGATCCATTATGGGATCCCTGTGTTAAGATGTGTCCTAGTAAGTTGCCATTTGGGATACCTGTGTTATTGGTATTGAGCTGTAAAATTTTGTGTTGTAGAAACAATTGATTTTCGATTAGATTTGGACTATATAGTATATTCAATAAAGCTAGTGCAAAAGTAAAAGTGACATGAAGTACGGGTTGTATTTGAGTTGGATGTCGTGTTGACTGACATTTTGATTGATAACAAAAAAATTAATTACTGGTTCCATTTGGCAGAAGTAAGGGATGTTTTTTTTTTAAATCGTTAATAATAAAAAAGAGTTAAAAAAAGGTAAAGAGAAGAGAAGGGAAGGAACGGGAAGAAGAGGAGAGAAGAGGAGAAGCACGTCTGGGTTTGTCTGGGTTACCTGTGTCGTAATTTAGTACTTAGTCTTCTCAGTCCGGCCGGGCATTCAAGATGGCGGACGAACTGTAAAAAAAATCACTCAAACTATTCGTCTTGATTCGTCTTCATCTTATCGAATTCTAATCAACTCTTTGAGTTCTTCACCTTAATTATGCATTCCGCAACTGCTAGACTTGGCGTTGACGTATGTTTGACTCAGACTGAGGGGAAAGACGTTCCTCAATGTCCTCATGGTAAGACACGTGGGATTCAAACTTTGTTGAAAATTCTCTCTGGATTCTAAGTTTCTCTATATCTTTAGGTCCAATGCTTCTATTTGAGCGATTTTTCAAGGATGGAAGATCCCCTCGTAAATTCTACGCCTGCTCTGCTTGCCGAGATAGAAAAGACTGTGCGTTCTTTCAATGGGAAGACGAAAAGCTTTCACAAGCAAGGAAAAAAGCACACAACGAGATAATAAAACGATCTAAAACGTCAGTAAAACAAACGGAGATCTGCAAAGAACTTAACTCTCTGTTGTCTTCTTCAAAGAAGGATGAGAATTGTTCTTGGTCATTTTGTCATTCTTGTAACATGTTGGTAATGGGTGATACAGGAAAACACAAGGAACATGATGTACAAACAGGTGAAAAGCTAGTTGACATGAGACACCCTAGTCTTATACTAAAGCCACAGGAAAATGTCAAGGCTCATGCGGTAAGTTATATAATTTTGCTGTTGTTGTTCTTTCCTTTGACACGAGGATTCTTCTGATCACTGGGTTCCCAGTTTTTCCTTCCCATAGCTCACTTCTGAGATGTGCTTTGCTTGTCATGCACAAAAATTTTAGCATACACTGTTAAACTTGATTCTCTCAAAACTAGTAAAAAGTTCTTATTTTAAGGTCCCCAAATAAGAGATCATAAGTTTCTTAGAGTATAATCTCTTATCTGGGGACTAAAATAAGAACTATATTTACTTGTTTTGAGAGAATCCAGGAGAATCAAGTTTATGAGTGTATGATAATTCATGACACGAGAAAAGAATACATTATGGCTCCTTCTTCATGAAATGACAAAGTTATGTCATTCAAAAGCCATAGCAAAAGTCCTGTTAGCTAGGTTTTTCAAGCACTGAATATAGGCATGGATCAAGGAAGGGTTGTAAACTTGCAAATAATGTGTGGGCATTTTTTTTGGGGGGGGGGGGAGGGAACTTGAAAAAATTGATTGATTAAATTCACTGTCAGTGATAGATGCAGCATTCATTATAAAACACAATTATATCAATTAAGATATTTCTTTAAAAAATCTCAATTTGCAGCAATTTTTGTTCTCAACTAAATCCACTCAGTTCCTGGTATCCTTGATACGAAAACTGGGATTCAAGAAAGTCCTGTGTTTGGGAACACCAAGGTCAGTAAATTGGTTTAGAACTTCTTCTTATTAGCTTTAATTCAATAGTAATATTGAATGTAGTGGTAGCGTGTGTGAGTGAAAAGTGTCCCTGCACTAGAATTAACAACTAGACACTTATCAATAAACAAATTAAGTGATTCATTAATTTATACATTTTTTCATTTTATTTTACAGGATTCATGAGAAGATTCAGCTTGATAGGAGTAAAGGCAGCAAGAAAAAGGATCTGGACAGCCTTCTTCTGGACATAGATTATAGATATGTGAGTACATGTATACAGAGGCTTTGCACCATCACGTGATGGCAGCCATGACAGGAGGCACAACAATAGTCTCTTTCCCCTGGTAAATTGAATTCTTTCTCATGCAGGGGTTTCAATAGAAGGCGGCTACCGGTGGTCAATCGCTGGGTACTTAACTTTATACCGCCGGCTATTTTACGGATCAGTCTCAATAAATAAGAAGTAAAATTATTGGAAACAGACGCCTACATTTGAATCCCATCCGTCTACTTCAAATATTATTGAAACCCCTGCTCGTGTAAATCAGATTAGACCAGATTCAATTGTTCCTGCCTCCTGTCATGGCTGTCATCAGGTGTTGGTGCAAAGCCTTTACATAGCATATGAACTATACAAATTATACCTAAATACCATGGGATCTTGCATCCAAAAAGATGAATTAAACAAAAACCTCCATCACCTCAAAGCTGATACTCCTGGTATCAAATTCAGAAATGGTGCAAGAGAATGTAGAAGGCAAGTGAACTTCTTGTGACTCAGTTTCCCACTCAATGCACTCAACAATGTCTTGCTTCACAGAAGAGAATAGTGAGACTTGCAGTAAGTCTACCTTGCTAACAGGGGTTCATAATGTATTTCCATACTTTAAATACCTTGTGCAAGACTATGTGTATGTAACTCTGATCACCACTATACCTCTGCTTCTTCTTTCAGGGTCAGTTCTATCGAAAATCAAAGTTTTGTCACTACAATATGTTCAATCACCATTTCTTTAATGGCAATAGCGAGGCTACTTTCCAAGATTTCTTAAAATGCAGTGGTGATCAAGAGATAGTTGTTGTCATGGATCCTCCATTTGGTGGACTTGTTGAAGTACTGGCTGCTACTGTCAAGAAAATCTGGACTGTTTGGAGAGAGAAGAATGAAATGAAACGTAGGTTATTCCTCTTGTTCCATCCATCAATCTCATCCCATCCATCCATCCATTCATCCATCCACCCATTCATCCATCCATTCATCCATCCATCCAACCAACCATTCATCCATCCATCCACCCATCAACCCATCCATTCATCCACCCATTCATTCATTCATCCATCCATCTATCTTCTGCATTGTATCTTTATCTACTGTATAATCTATATTTCTAATACTCTCTTTCAAAAACGGCTCTTGCAGAAGATGTTAATCAAGAGCTGCCAACACTTTGGATCTTTCCATACTTTATGGAGTCCCACTTTGAGACCTCACTACCCACCTTGAAGATGATGGATTACAAGGTACAGTACTCTGACCCCACCTATTACAATATAGGAGGGGTGGTAAGGGGGTTTGTTTGGAACATGATCAAGGGATTTTTTTGTGATGTGTGATTATTGTGACCCATGAAGACTGAGATTAATTAAATGATAAATGTGATTTCATGAAAGATACTTGACATGCTCGCAATTTTATTTTTCTGGCAAAATATCAATTTGTTCAATCTGTTATTGTGTTATCCTTCATGATAACGAGGTCCATGTAGCCTGGTAATTAGGAAGTTCTACCAGTTGTGTGATTTATGTTTTCATGAAGCATGGTGTACTACTTTTAATCATGAACTGTGCAGCCCCCCCCCCCCCCACCCCCTACTTACCCTGATATAGCAAAACAGGGCTAAACCCATTGCATTTTCATCATATTTCTAGCCACTACTCGAAATCCAAGAATTGATATAGAGTTGCCTTGGTCCAGAAAAAGTTTTTTTTTGTCACCCACCTGTACGATATTAAATAATTTTTTTTACAACAAAATCCTTATTTTTTCTTACGTTTTTTATGGCTTGATTCAGGTGGATTACGAGAATCACCCACATTTCAAAGGCAAACAAGACAAAGGATCAAAAAGAGGGTCTCCTGTGCGCATCTTCACGAATATCAAACCATGTGATATCAAACTACCAGCTGATGAAGGATACAAGTGAGTCAGTGTAGAATCAATCCCAGGGGGTAGGGGTGGGGAGAGGTTGTCCTGTGTACATCTTTACTAATATCAAACCATGTGATATCAAACTACCAGCTGATGAAGGATACAAGTGAGTCAGTGTAGAATCTATCCCAGGGGGTAGGAGTGGGGAGAGGTTGTCATTCATTGTCATTCTGACATTTATAATGATGTTTTTCTTTGACAGATATTGTAAAATATGTGAGAGGTTTGTGGCAGCAGAGAATCAGCACTGCTCAGACTGTGACAGCTGTACATCAAAGGTAACAGCAACTATTAGAAAAGTTTAACAAACAATTTAGTAATTTAGTGTCTCATTGTTGCATTCTTATAGTTGTTCATCAGCCTCCTCCATCACTCATATTCTTTGTTTTCTTCTCTTGGCTTTCTGTTGATGGTGTTGGGGGAGGAAGCACTCTTGACCCCTGAGCTCTATTCTTTCTAGCTTTCAAAATGCCAAAGACCCTGGGAAACCCTAGAAATCCAAGCATTGTGATTGGATAGAGTTTTTTTACAAATTTTTTGATCAAAATATACCCATTCGAAAAATGGCCGCTTACAGTATTTACATATTTTCTTAATTTAATGCTTCAAGAGAAATAAAAAATGTCAATGGGAAGAAGATAATATAAATAAGGATTCTGTGAAAAAGCTCATACACAAAAGTGATAATTTTAGGAGTTACTGCAGTGTAAAGGGTGTAAATGATACCAAAGCGAGGCTAGTAAGTATTGATCAGCATTTGTCAAGCATGCACAGTAAGAATGACTGGGCTTTGGAGTCAAAGATGGTAAGAGAGACACGGGTAGCCCACCATTGAAAAATACAGAAGAGAAATCCCTCCTGTTTAGTAGGCTTATTGTTCACAATATTGTCATTGTTTATTCAGGATGGTAGGAGATACATTCATTGTCATCAGTGTAAAACATGTGTTAAGCCAGGTACTAAATAATTTATTTCTTTGTTTTCATCAGTGATCTTGAAAAACCTTGTCTTTTTTTAAGTTATACATTTAACATTTTCCCCTGCAGGTCGAACTCATTGTTCCACATGTAGCCGCTGTGAGCTGCCAATGCATGACTGCACAAGGTAAGGAGATAGATTACTTATGAATATGAATTCACAGCACACGGTACAGTTACAGCACAGTGCAAACACAGTGTGGAATTTTGAATGTTTTCATACATGGCATGGCCCTGACACAGTCACGGCAAGGCACTGTCCACATCATTTTTCATATTCATGTGGAAAGTGCTCTAAAGCAACCATGATTTGTTTACTTTATTATTCATTTGTCATTTTACAATTCAGGTCATCTTCTGCTGCTGGTTGCCATATTTGTGGAGATCTTGGTCATAAGAGAAGAGACTGCCCCAATAGACCAAAGGACAATCCCAAATCTGAAAAGTATGTTGCTTCATTTGTACATGCCTACCTGTAGAAAAAGAGAGAGAGCGAGAGGAAGGGAAAGGTGAAGGAAGGAGGGAGGAAGGAAGGGAGGAAGGGAGGAAGGAAGCTAAGGGAGGAAAGAAGGAAAGTAGGAAGGAAGAAATGAATAAATGAATGAATGAATGGTTGCATGAATGAATGAATGAAAGATTAGACCAAATCGAAAGAGACAGATAAAGGAAGGAAGAAAATAAGGAACAGAGAAAACAAATCAAAGAGAAAAATCTATGTAAAATCACCTTCATATTTACCTTTTATGAAAATTTAAACTGTAACAAAAAATATCAATACCGGTATCTGGTGTAAAATAACCTTGAAATAATTCTTATTCTATAAATAGAAAAGACAACAAACGTACCAAAGGAAAGAAAAGGCAGCTCAAAGAAGCAAAACCCCCTGTGAAAAAGAAGACAAAGAAGAGTTAGTTAGCCAGATGATGCACAAGCATTGTATTCAAATATCATTTATTGCTTTTTTAATTTCAATGGTTATTTGTAATAAAGAATGTTACCGGTATATACTACAAAGTATGATATAATATTATGTGTTAGACCACCTACAGTATTTCAGAGCAAAGCTACCGCAGGACAATATATAGGCAGGGGGTTCACTGAGAAACCCTAGCCAAGTCAGAACATGGCTAACTCACAGATGAAAGTTATTTCAGCGCTTTGGACATTTAGTGAAATTAAGGCGCTATATAAATATGATAAAAAAATATAATAATAAATTAAATTAAAACCCCGAAACAACCTCTGGCTTCCTTTACACAAAATATGCATACTTTAGAAATTCATAAATTTTTCAGATTTGCCTTTTATGGAAAGAAAAAACTTTACATTTTGGGTAGGAGTGTTTGAGGTCATGTGGACCTGTGTGTACTTGCCAAAATGTCCTGGCTATGCCCTGTCTGGGCTGATCTAAGTCAGGGCATGGCTAACTTACAGATTGAACCCTAAAACAACCTCTGGGCTGATCTAATTCAGGGCATGGCTAACTCACTGATCAAACCCTGAAACAACCTCTGGGTGCTTGGGAGCTCATCTAAGTCAGGTCACAGTTACCGGACGTTCATAATTTATGTGGTGAGGACTATGGGGATCTTACATTTTTATACAATATTTTTAGACAAACGTCATATTTTTCAGTGCCTTCACCCTCCTAAACAACAGACTTAGTAGACACTACATGTCATAAATATTTGTGATGGCCCCCTCCCCCCTGATTTTTACTGAAGAAATTGCCTGCCCCCTCCCATTTCAAATCTCACATAGCACTCCAACCCCTCCCCCCTACCCGATGAGTAATGCCTGTTGCCTAGGTTACTTTTCCTGCTGTGGGCTTCCTGTGTCTACTTGATGTTACTTGAGCGCGAAGTTACATCGTCCACATGGCCATCGAATGACGCGACGGAGTCGAGTGTTGATCAGGGAATTTGGCTGGAAATTACGTAAAGTTGGAAGAAGATCTTGAACCAACACTGTTTTAGAAATCCATTCCTTTTGCTTCTAGTATTTCGGGTTTTCTGTTTTTCTCGTATCTTCGATTGCTGTGCTTCGCTTTTCAATCCCGGAGCTTCGACCTCGTTATAATCATAGTATTTTTTTCTCGAATTTGGATAAAATATCCTTGAAAGAAAGCACACTGGTTTACTTTATGGAAGAGAAGCACATGAAGAACGTTTAAGGATTTTTATTGCAAGACTTAGAGGCCTTGAATCAAGATGGAGGCTGCGTATGACAACATCGCACGTGGGAATGCAGCAAACACATCATATTTGCAAGGAGCAACGATGGTATCTGACCCAGAAAACCACATTTCTCAGTAAGTGCCTTCTTATTTTTCGTTATATTTCTTTATCAATTTGTATAAATATATATATGCCTATATATAAGTAGGTGACAGGTTTGTCAAAGTTGTTTGTCCATTTCATGATTGGTTGTAGATTTCAAGTAGTTTTAATGCTGATTTCAAGTTTACCGTATTAGTCTCATGAAATAGCAATATTTATAATACAAATTATAGCAGTTATTGTTATCACACATAACAGACATTAAGTTTAAAACCCTCGAGGACCTGACCTAGAGCTATGTTGACATTGTATGCTTGATTAATTTCCTATTAATACAGATTGTCTTTTTCATCTAGATTCTTTAGACATTAAGTATCTGTAAGGGTGGTGTATTGTTATTGCACTTTTTTCTCCCCTCTGGGGCCTTGGGTTCGGTTCCTGAACTCTGGGAGGGTTTTTCTCCACAGATTTTCTCTGGGTTCTCCAGTTTTCCTCCTTCTGCCTAATTCAACATGCTAATTAGCCCCAAATATGGCGTCTATGACGTCAAACGAAGAGAATGAGAATGTCCCGGATGTTATGAGTGATAATGATTGTGTTGTAGTGGAAATCATTGGGTTTTGGCATCCAGGACATTATCATTCTCCTCGTTTGATGTCATAGATGCCATATTCGAAAAGGGTCTGAAGGTTAGCCTTCCCCTGACTTAGATCAGCCCAGAGGTTGTTTCAGGGTTCAATCTGTGAGTTAGCCGTGCCCAGACTTAGATCAGCCCAGAGGTTGTTTCAGGGTTCAATCTGTAAGATAGCCTTGCCCTGACTTAGATCAGCCAGGAGGTTGCTTCAGGGATCAATCTGTGTGATAGCCATGCCCTGACTTAAATCAGCCCAGAGGTTGTTTCAGGGTTCAATCTGTAAGATAGCCTTGCCCTGACATAGATCAGCCAGGAGGTTGTTTCAGGGTTCAATCTGTGAGATAGCCATGCCCTGACTTAAATCAGCCCAGAGGTTGTTTCAGGGTTTGATCTGTGAGTTAGCAATGCCCTGACTTAAATCAGCCCAGAGGTTGTTTCAGGGTTCAATCTGTGAGTTAGCCATGCCCTGACTTAAATCAGCCCAGAGGTTGTTTCAGGGTTTGATCTGTGAGTTAGCCATGCCCTGACTTAAATCAGCCCAGAGGTTGTTTCAGGGTTCAATCTGTGAGTTAGCCATGCCCTGACGTAAATCAGCCCAGAGGTTCTTTCAGGGTTTGATCTGTGAGTTAGCCATGCCAAATCTCATATATATATATAAAAAAATTATATTTTAAAGGAATGGTCAAAGTGGTTGTGATACCCAACAAGGTGTATCTGATGACCTGGAATCATGGAATCCAATGGAAGAAGATTATTCCAACTTGGCATTCAATGCCTATCGAGAGCCAACCACTCAAGAACTGAGACACTGGATGCCTAAGTATGTAAATAATATTAACAGTTACTGTATCTCAGTTGGTAAGAGCGTCGGTCTGTTGTATCAGATTTAATGGCAATAAAACAAGCGGTTGTGATGTGTATACTGTATATTTTGAAAGCCCACTTAATACGGACACCTAGCTTATACAGCCACTTTGGCCTGTCCCTTTGGTTGCCATATTAACTGGGTTCCACTGTATGTTATTAACCTTGTTTGCTCGGTCTGTATGGATCCTCGTTTTTCCAGTTTTTTATTGTCCCTTTTTTATGGCCCCCCCTACACGCTTGGGCCATAAGGCAGTAGAAAAAACTCGGTCCATAACTTATGGTATGGACCTCAAACTCAGTTAATAAGAGCTATTTATTGAGCTTAGGAAACATTTTTTGAATTGTAAATTCTCATTTGAAACCAAAGGCCTGATGGTTCTGGTCCTTCTGAAGACTTGATGGCTTGTTATCGTAGCAAAGATGGTGATGTACGACTGTTTATCAATGGTATTCCAAATGATATGACACAGGTTAGTGTAGGAATCCATGCTTTGTTTTGTTTTGGGTAATACTGTAAGTAAGAATTCAGAATTTTACTCATAGTATTGGAAAAAGTTGGGGTATATTTTTTCCTGTGAATGAGTATTCTGGGGATAGCATGGGAGGTAGTAGACTTTATTAATATTCCATCCAAGGAGGTAGGGATAGATAGTCCTATTCACTACTTACTTCATCATGTTGTTGACAATGTTGTTAACCTCCAAGCTTTTCACAATCATAGAAAACTGCTCTTAAGATTGAACCCTACTTAAACTTTATATTTTCTCATGCCTAACTGAACATAATTTCCTAAGCAATAATACTCAAGGGAATAACAAGAAACAGGAGTTAAGCATCTACAACATGAGCTTTATCTTTTTCATGTATTTTAGGAAGGTATTAAAGGTTTGTTCAGTCAAGTTGGGAAAGTCGTTTACTGCAGAGTTATTCCTCAAAGAGATCCCACAAGAGTAAATAAGTTTGGGTGAGTAAACTAAAATATTTTATTTACAACTCTTCATTGCTAAATCATGAAAATTTCTTTCTATACCTATTTTTATAAAGGTTTGTGGGATACAAGCTGTACAGAGAAGCAGAACATGCCATTCGTAAGTTCGATGGCTTTCTTCTTGGTGAGAACATGAAACTCAGAGTGTCTCTTTCAAAAGAAAAACCAAAGTTCAAAGAAACGTTTCCATTGATGGAGGATGAATTTAACTTCACAAATGGCTTGGATGAGAAGATAGAAGACAAAGAGTGAGTGAAGAATAGACTTTTTTTAGCTTAGATGCTTTGTTTTCCCATGTCATTCTCTTAGGAAAAAAATGTATTTGTTTGAGTTGTATCCATATTCATGTATATTCTCATGCACAACCTCACAACAAAGAAATGATACTCTCGAGAAATGATACTTCATGTGGTCTAAAATGGGACGAAGAACTACCCAAGCTAAAGAGATCTATTGAGTGTTTTTTTTTTACACTTGTTGGTTTATTCGACCATGAAAATAATTTTCTTTCTTCAGATTTTGCAATTTTTTGAATTGTATTCATTATTACACAATTTGGTTATTTGGTCATGGCTTTGATGATTTGGTCGACAATATTTGGATTTGATGCATCAGAAAAATAATGTTAACTTGGATTGTTGGAATTTTGATTGATGCAAATTTTTTAACATGTATATCACTTTTTCCTAGTCCTGATTGGGGTCCACCAGCAACACCTCTCGGTACATGTGTGAATGGTGACTCCACTGTGCCACAAGGTCAACCAGGACAAGGTCATGACTCAGCCAGTGCAGATCAAGAGAGACCTGTGAATACTGAAGCAAGTGTTTGTAATGGGGTTGATATTACCAAACCAGCCTCCAAGAAACCAATAGGTATTGTGATTGGTAGATTAAGCAATAGGACTTTGGTATTATCTAGGTGGTCGCAACCAAATATGGTGATTTGTGCTTAAATGAGCATGCATACCCCCTTCTACTTACCCCTTCCCCAAAAAAGAAATTCAAGGCGACAGGATACGCCCCTTTCACTTGATGTCAAAACAGCTCAATTTGGAGGAAAGAATAAAATAATTTCAATCTCCTGAGAATTGGAACCTATTGTTTTGTCCTCCAAATTGAGCTGCATTCCCATGTGCTGCAAGGGTCTGTATCTCAAAAGAGGTAACTTTTATTCCCTAGTAAAAGCAGCTAGTTACCACCCCTCCCCCTCCATGTTATAAAATGATTTATCTCATACCATAGAAAATACAGCCAATCAGAAAGGAGGAAAACCATTGTATATTCTTCGGTATTTCACTCTTCCTTCCAAGCATGCCCTGTACTTTGATTCTACGCATTTGTATTTTCTATAGTGTGCAATAAACTGGTTATACAATACCCTGGATATCCCACTCGTCACTTGTATTTTCTTTGTATACACACTCGCCTAAAGGCTCGGGTGTATACTAGAAACTACAACTGACTCATGGGATATTCCACGGTATGCCACTCGAAACCACTGTATAACTATAATATTTATGATTAAAGAGATTGTAAATATCTGAACTCCACGCCAAATTTCCACGCCTCACTTTATTTATTTTTCAATATCGTGCCGTTCCTTATCTAATTAGTTCTTAACTTAATGTTTTTTTAAATGTTCACAGCTGCTGTATTGGAGCCTTTGCCATGTAGCAAGTGTGGAAAAGAGGGACGGCGCCGCTGTGGCAACTGTAAGATACCATACTGTAGCAAAGAGTGTCAACGATCTCATTGGCCAGAACACAAGATGTTTTGCCACTGGAAGGCTGACGAAGAGAAATCAAAGAAAAATTCCTTAGATGCATCAGTAGACAAGGTGTCGGCTGCTGCTTCAGTGAGCTCTCAGACTAATGGCCACAATGAGAGTGAGCAACATTCTTCTTCGAAGCAAGATTCTACTCCAAGTCAAGATCCATATTCACTCAACGAGGATGATTTTGAATTCAGCGAAATTTCGAATTTTGCAAACATGATGGGTATAAGGATGGTACCCCAGTCTCCAGAAGATTCACCAAGTCCCCAAAACTCTACCTCCAACAAGAGCGAAAATAGTGGCAGCTCATTGTCTTCGCCACAGGAATCCCATTACGGTTACTTGCAGCCTTTAAAGAGAGCCTCACCAAAACCGCTTATCACAGAAATAAGTTCTTCAGTTTCTGAACCTGAAGCGAAACCCCAAGATGGCAGTTCAAGGAGCACTCCTGTTAAAGATCAGGTTTCAATGTCTGTTGGAGCTACATCTTCAGTCACTTGTCCCCAGAATGAAGACCAAACGGTAGTGAAACCAAGTAATGAAAAAACGACCGAAGAACAGAAGAATCGCCCTTACAAACGCTACTACACTGACGAAGTCCCACAGCAAAATATGTCTATCGGTGGTTCCTATGAAATAGTAACAACTTTAGTATCATCTCCTACGCTGTTCTGGGTGCAGCTTTACGAAGAATCCGCCTTGGCAAGCCAGAATTATTTGTATGAAACTATCAGAGCTGAATACGAGAATTCAATATACAAGACTTATATACCCTCACCTAATGAGCTGTGTATAGCACAGTTTTCAGTGGACAATAACTGGTACCGAAGTAAAGTCGACTATATCGGTAACAATGGAATGATAAGAGTTACTCACATCGACTTTGGTAGCAGTGAAGATGTTGATCCTTCTAAAATACGAAGAATCAGAGAAGATTTGGTACAAGTTCCTAAACAGGGTATAAAATGCGCTCTACACTTACCAGAATGCCCTGCAATGTCCAGGGAATGGCCCCCTGAGGTAACTGAGACTTTCAGATCGAAAGTTCTAGATGTGAAGTGTAGAGTTGAAGTTAAAGAGGTCAAAGATTCCATTCTTTATGTTGATGTGTTTGATAGTAAAGACAACACGAAGATTAACAATATTTTAAAAGAAAAACAGCAAGAAAGACCAACCTTAGCTAAACCAGTGCCAATATATCCACAAAATAGCCAAACAAATGCAGAGAATGCAGAACGATTCTCGTTACCAAACAGCAGCAATCCACATGAATCTCTATCTACCAGAGGTCCCTCCCAGCCGTCATCACTGGAGAGAGCTGAAAGCACCTTGTCATCTTCTAGAGATACAAGCCCAAGTCCATCAATTATGACTCAAGCATCTACCATTGCAGGAACTCGAGTACCTGAGATTGAGAGAAACGAAAATGCCAGCCCAGTAATTCATGATAATTTAACAAACGCTCCAGGAAACAGAGTCTCTCCGATGTTTGGTGCAGGCAGCGCCTTCTTGCCAATCAAAAGTCCTTTAACCAATTCCATTGTTGGTTCAGTTACAAGTATAGAAACCCCGGCTCAAGAAACTCGAAGTTTCAGTAGTGAAATGCAGACTTCTCCAGAGACTTACTACGGGAGTCCCTCAAACCCTAACAATGGTAATCCAGATCATAAAACAGGGGACAGCAATCCTAACATCCCAATATATGGTCAAGAATCTCCTAACCCTTCCTCAACTAGGAGTGCGTCTTCACATAGTTCATCCAAGTCTAGTTCTGAAGTAGATGTTCAGTTTAAAAGCCCAGAGTCGCTGATGCAGCAAAATACTGGAGTTGTTCATGGATTGCCTTTCAAGGGTGTAGTCACTTTAGTCAAGTCTCCATGGGAATTTACCGTCAAGCTCTCAAATTCTCAATATGCAGCACAGCTCGAAAGTTTAACAAACGACCTGAATATATATTGTAGCTCTGCTCCTTTTGAAGTTCAGAAGGTGTACTCTTACAATGAATTGTGTGCTGTAAAGCTTAGCGAAGACCAAACTTGGCACCGAGCAAAAGTCGTGGCTAACTTTCAACAAGAAGGTTACAAGGTCATTCTTATTGACCTTGGAGGAGGAAAAGTTCTTGCCTCACAAAACATGCGTACCATGCCGGATCAGTTCAAGGGTCTAGAACCTCAATGCCGTATATGTTCCTTAGGAGGTGTTCGTAAACCTGCGGGATCTTTAATCTGGGGAAAAGAGGCAACTGACAGGTTTACTTCCTTGGTGTTGTACAGAAGCTTTACTTTTAAAGAGATCAGCAGGCATAATCAGACGGATATTGTTGACATGCTGGATGAGGCAGGGAGACCTTCTGTTGCTACGGAGCTAATCAATGCTGGTAAGTCAGGTCTTGGGATCAGGGTTTGTGCCTCCTAAAATCCTTGAAAATCCCTTACTTCCTCCCTACATCCTTCCTTCCTATTCTCCCTTCCTCCATCCATTCAGTCAGTCAGTCGTTCGTTTATTCATTCATTCATTCATTCATTCATTCATTCATTCATTCATTCATTCATTCATTCATTCATTCATTCATTCATTCATTCATTCATTCATTCATTCATTCATTCATTCATTCATTCATTCATTCATTCATTCATTCATTCATTCATTCATTCATTCATTCATTCATTCATTCATTCATTCATTCATTCATTCATTCATTCATTCATTCATTCATTCATTCATTCATTCATTCATTCATTCATTCATTCATTCATTCATTCATTCGTCCATTCACTCATTCGTCCATTCACTCATTCGTCCATTCATTCGTCCATTCATTCGTCCATTCATTTGTCCATTCATTCGTCCATTCACTCACTCAATCAATCACTCACTCAATCAATCAATCACTCACTCACTCACTCACTCACTCACTCACTCACTCACTCAATCACTCACTCACTCACTCACTCACTCACTCACTCACTCACTCACTCACTCACTCACTCACTCACTCACTCACTCACTCATTCATTCATTCGTCCATTCATTCGTCCATTCATTCCTCCATTCATTCATTCATTCATTCACTTATTTTTTAACCTTATTCCATTCTCTTTTGAACCAGGTCTTGCAGGTGCTTTCATCAAGAAAGTTCAAAGAATTCAAGATGCCAAAGAAACAGGCAAACCCATGGTAACAAAGGGTTTCCCATTACCTATGAAAACTGCAATCGCATCAGCCAAACTCCCGCCACCAAACTCTACATCAAACACTACACTCCAAATCATGGCAACTGATATACAATCCCCCTCATTATTCTCTGTACAACTTGTAGACAAAGAAACAAATCAGAGCTTATCAGAACTATGTGCAGAGATGAATAAGTACTATGCTGATTCCACTCCTCAACCAGACTGGCAGCCACAGGAGTCAGAAGTGTGCGCTGTTTTCTTTAAAGGTTCTTGGTTCCGGGCCTATATAGAAAGTGTTGATCAAGACAGTGCCGCTAAGATTTACTGTGTCGACTTTGGGAACAGTGAAATTGTTAGCACATCTGTAATCAGACGTTTGGCGTCAACGTTCCAAACTCTACCCTACTGTGCTCTAAGATGTTCTTTGGCGAATATCGTGCCGGTTGAAGGTGACGAATGGCCGAAGGAAGTGACTGAATTCATGAAGTTAAAGATTCCAATTTCCTCTACTTTGAATGCACGGCTTTTTTATAAAGGTCAAACGATCCTGTTTCTTGATGTTTTTGTGACAAGTGGTAAGGGTACGGAAAGCCTAGTGAAGCTGCTTGTTGCTAGAGGACTGGCAGAGTACAAGAACAAGAAAGAGATCAGGTCTCCAAGCACTGGAATGTCAAAAGATAGGTATGTGTCATTCATTTGAACCATTAATACTCCTAACTTTTCTCATTCTGTAAATACCGCTGTGACACTTAATTTCAGACTCATTTGTTTATCTATAGCCTCGTTTTCAGTGTTCTGCGCCATACCATGATCATTTCCACAAGTTTTTGACATCAACAGACAAACAAACAAATGAATGATCACGGGTGGCATAGTGGTGAGCAATGCGACCCGGGATTGAACCCCCCTGGGCTTGGTGTCATGTGAGTAGAGCTGCTTGTTAGTTCTCTCCTGTGCTTGGAGGGTTTTTCTCCGGGTTCAACAACAACAAAAATCTATTCATTTAAGAATTTATCAAATCTTTTTTTGTGTGTGCTTTATTTTCAGAAATGAAGAAAAATTTGTTCCGTACAAATCAGGAATGTCAGCGTGTTTACTCTCAGTCAAGGGCTGTGCCATTGCTGCTGCAAAGTTGCCAAATGAAAAGGAGACATTCGAAGGCATAGTAACTGAAATAAAGACCACGGGGGAAATGTATATTCATGTCGCAGATGAAGCTTTAGCTGTGCAGTTGATGGAGTTGACAAACGCAATGAACAGTTATTACAGTAAAGCAATTCCAACCAAATTTGAGGCGAAGCAAAACTTGTTGTGTGCTGCCAAGTTTCCCACCCACTGGAGGCGTGCATACATTCTGGAAGTTAACTCTGATGAAACTGCAACTGTTTATGATGTGGACTTTGGAAAAACAGAGACTTTGCCCATCTCTCAACTACAGTTCCTTCAGCCTCAGTTCACGAGGCTTCAGTACTTTGCATTGCAATGTAAGATGTCTCTTCCACGAAGTGTGAGTTGGACAAATGAAGCATATGAGCTGTTTGTTTCAAAAGTTAAATTCCTAGTCCCGGTTACTATAAAATTATTTTCAAAACGAAAAGAAATACTGTTCATCGATTTCTTGATCCCAGAGAGCAGCCAGACCGTGGGTCAGATGATTATTTCTCAAAACCAAGGAAGAAGACCAGGTCCACAAATACCGAATCAAGGACCAAAACAAAGATACCCAAACTCACCCAAGATGAAAGAAGCAGCGAAAGAAAGAAACGTCAAAAGCTTAAACTTCGAGAAAGCTTTAGCTGCCGTAACTCTTCCTCCAGTAGGGCAAACCTTTAATGCTGTGATAACAGAGTTTCAAAGTCCTCAGTGTTTCTACATACACAGTGACGTTGAGATGGCCACCAAGCTCACAACATTGTCTGCTGATATGAATAGCTATTATAACACACTGCCAAAGTCCCCCTTCCAGCCAAAAGAAAATCAACTCTGTGTGGCCCCTTTTGGTTCACCAAATGATTGGTATCGAGCCCTTGTCGAAAAGATCAACGCCAACCAGACTGCGACTGTCTTTTTCGTGGATTATGGGAATACCGATGACGTTCCTGTGGCCAATCTTCACCCACTTGAAGATCGCTTCTCTGGGTTGCCTTTCTGTGCCTTGAATACATCGCTGGCAGATGTCAAGCCGACACACTCGTCTGGATGGACAAGCAGTGCAAATGAATTTGTAAAGTCCAAACTTCCCATGGGAGTAGGCATGTCGCTCAAATTAATCTCAAAGGGACAAGATATTCTCTATGTTGACATGGTGGATCCCTTTTCTGGAGAAGGGAGTCTGTGTACTGATTTAGTAAACAATGGTCTTGCTTCATATTCTTCAGGGAATTATGACATATCGCCATCCCGTTCAAGGAGCTCGTCAGGATCGTTCCAGCAATCTTTAGCATCACCACTAGAATCTGCTATTGCTTCTGCAAGTTTACCACCCTATAAAGAAGCATTCCAAGTTATTGCGACCCACATAACATCTCCTGGATCCTTTGCAGTGCAAATTGCAGACTATGAAATGGCTTGCAAGGTTGCTGCACTTGGTAAAGAGATGACTGCGCATTACCAGTCTACCCAGTATCCTCCATTTTCACCTGCAACCAAACAGCTCTGTGCAGCGCAGTTCACCGGCAATGATGAATGGTACAGAGGTTGGATAGAAAACATCTTTTCTGATAACAAGGTTCACATCTATTATGCTGATTATGGTAATTCTGAGTTCCTTGGTGTCTCGCGACTACGACAGCTTGAGAAGCAATTCACTGCATTACCTTTCTCGGCCCTGGCTTGTTCTATCGCTCATGTGGTCCCAGAGGATCAAGGAGAATGGGAGCAAGAGGCAATCGATTTGTTTACCTCATCAGTTCCACTCTACCAGCCAATCAACGTGAAGCTTGTCTACACGAAGAAAGATTGCCTCTTTCTTGATATCATAGATCCTAATGAGAGTTCGGCAACCTTAAGTAGAGCGTTTGTTGAACGAAGTCTCGCAGTTTGGATGGTACCATCTAAAAAGCAGACTAGAGAAGCTACTGATGATTTCCAAGCAAGGCCAAGATATGAAGAAAGCCAAATGACAAAGCTTGTTTCCGATGACAGACCCAATGCATCTCAAGTAACACCTCCAGTGTTTGGCCCTCCTGGTGTTAGTAGTCTGCCCAATCCAATTCAAGAAATCCCAGTACAGGTCAAGAACAACCCTACCCCTTTAAGCAAACACTTCCTTCAGTCTATACCCATGGTTGCTGTTCCAACAAATGAGTTCTTCAACGCAATGGTCTGTGACATCAAAAAGACCGGGGCTGTTTCTTTGCAGGTGCTGACAAAAGAGTTGAAGGATCTTGATGCTCTCTGTCTAAAGATAGGCAATCATTGCTCCCAGGTTGATCATTCCCCATACTGTCCTGTGGAAGGAGAATTGTGTCTTGCCTGCTTTAGTCTTGACAAGAACTGGTACCGAGCTGTGGTCACTGGCATCCTACCAAACAATCAGTACCAAGTTACATTTGTTGACTTCGGAAACGACGACACCGTTTCTCCTAGCGACATACGGAAAGTGGAGGCGGAATTTCTTCATCTTCCTCGACAGGCCTATACTGGTTTTCTAGCAGGTTTGCAAAGATCTGACATCATAGAATCGCTTCAAGATGATGTTCTGAAGGCCCTTAACGAAAGACTTCTAGATAAACGTGTTTTTGCTCGCGTAAGTGGGTCTACCAATGAAGTTGAGTTTTTCGATGTTGGCTCTGATGAAAACCCGGCTGCAAGTGTCAACAAAGAAGTCCTTAATGACACCGTAAACGACACCCAAAACCAACAAAGTAGTCTAACACCATCTGTAGAAAATGAATTCACAGCTTTGGTCTCCGAGGTAATTGGCACAGGAGAAATATGGCTGCAAAGAAAAGACGCACTTGAATCTTTGAACAGTCTAAAGGCAGATCTAGATTCCTATTGTGAAAGCAGCAGCTCAGTCCCGTTGGCCGCATTACCTCGTCGTGGTGACATTTGCCTGTGTAAATTCAGCATAGACAGAAGCTGGTACCGCGCCAAAGTCGTTGAAAGTAACTCGCCCGATAACATCCTGGTTCTATTCCTAGACTACGGGAACACCGAAGTAGTTCCTCTCAACAGTCTCCGAGAACCCGAATCACAGTTTATGCAATTCCCCTTTCAGGGAATCAAGTGCTACCTGTTTGGAATCACTCAAGGACATCCTGATGCAGATGATTACGTCCAGCAAATTCTAAACAGGGAATTGACGGTGAAGGTCCGTGAAAGAGGTACCGAAAAACTAGGCGTTGAGCTTGAGGACTATGGGGTACCAAATGGTCCCTTCAATATCAACGAGAATTTGATTGCGTTTGGACACTCAGCATAAGAAACTATGGACAGGACTTGTATGGCTATGAATACTGTTTTGAAGTCAATGAAGAATTTGACATTTGGCTAAATTTGCTTCTTAAGATTCTGACGTTTGATAATCTTGTCGGATTCACTTGGGCATGAAGAAATATTGTGTGAATAAAACATGGCAAAACACGTAAAAGAAAGATATCTTTATGACGAAAAAGAAACCCATAAAAATCTAGCTGGAATGCGCTGTAGACCCATTGGACAAACATCAAACTCGCGCACATGGAGTTTGGAACATTAGAAACGTGAGTTACATATTTGAATGGCATTAGGAATATACACTAGTCTGAACGGGAATTACACCAGTATTCAGACCACAGAAAGCCTACTTTACATAAAGGTAACAGTTTATATTACAAAGGGAATTATATCGAAAAGGCCAAGGTGCGCGATAATATTTGCCTCAAAATACTTGAATTCAAAATAGGGGTCTTTTTTCCTAATTGACCCTTTTCCACACATCAGTTCACTGTTCACAGAAAAAAACATTAAATCGAAGCTACAAGGTATTTTCAAAGGATTATTCAAATTTGAATGCGTTGCGTTTGATCAGTGAACTGCTTTATGGAAGGTGGTGAATTTTATTTTCATTTCACTTTTTATGTAAAGGGGGCTTCCTGTGATTTGGACTGGCAGTATTCTGACAGGAAGAACAAACAGCATCTTTCTTGTCTGTTGTATCTAAGGGATGGTTCACAACAACATCGAAAGCGAAGGAAAATCGCAATCACCGTCAGAATAATGAAGGAATCGGAATCGCAAAATGTACACACGTTCCAATTCCGTCGCTTTTGTTTCAACATTTTTCACTTGTGTCTTGTTTCCATCGTTACAATATACACGAAATGAAAGTGCACTGACGGCTGCGGTTCTGTTGATTGATTGACTTGCGTGAACCAGCCCTAACGTATAACTAATTGTGTATTTGCATTTCCTTAAGGCGTGATAACACGGTGCAATTTTCTCTTCAACTTGTTTTGTAACGGTGCAACAAAAGTTGCAAGAGGGCTTACTCGGTGCAACTGAGACACAATTGTTGCCAAAAGTAAGAAACGAGTTTTAGTTTTCACAAAGGTTGCTGCAACTTGTCTCTCAACATTTTTTCCAATTGCACTATTGGTTACACGACGAACTGCTCCATGCAACTTGTGTCTCAAGTTTCAGAAAAAACTGCTCCGTGTAATCGTGCCTTCAGTAAGAGTTTACTTGTTAATGTTCTTTGGCATAATTTCGTAATTACCGTTAATGGAAATTTGATTCGCCAAATTATTATGGAATAAACCATAACGTTTTTCTTAAATGATGTCAAAGTGTTGTCACCATTGCCAGACTAAAAATGAAGACGAACCAACATCATTATAAAACATCATTAGGAAATTTATTGATAAAGTAGTCGCTATGACAACGAAACACGCAGTGCAAGAAAAAAGGCTTGTCTAAACTTGACCAAACAATTGCGGTTGCTTGCATTAGCGCGTTTTCTTTTCTTTCCAATTATTCAAGGGCGTTTTAGTATAGCATTCGAATTCACCCGTCTATTTCGTCCCCTAAAGCAGCCCTACAGTGGACTCTAACGCCAACTCGAACCGGTTTTTTCCCTCAACTTCGGAACGTCAAGTAGTATTTTCACAGCTTCATAACAGTCGTTGTAGGGGGGAAAACAACATGATCTATCTTCTTAGGAAAATGAGGTTTATATCGCCAAAGCGTTTCTTTTGATTTGCATAAAGACCACGAAAATGCGCAGAACTTTTTTCTCTTGTCTTAAACTGTAAACAATGAGAACTTCGGTCAATGTTCCTATCATAAGGCGTATATAATTTCGAGCAATTTTAAATATGGTAGTCCAATCATAGCAATTTTATGCGCAGTAGAAAACAGAAATGTTGATTCTTGCGCAATATAAGTTATTAAATTATTAATTATTAAATTTTGCAAATACACCTTTCTACAGTTCCGTTCAAGTGACCACGATTAATAGTTTCAAGTCGAGATTTGATTTGGTATTATTTTTTTCGTTTGTTTTATATTTTTGTGCTCTTAATCTATCACCAGCTGAGTTGATCAGCTTCCCCGAAAGGAATTATGAGTCACTATTTTTGGTTAGCTTTTTTTTGAGCATTTCCCGAGTATAAATGCAATGAAGACTTTTCTTGTTGATTGAAATAAAATTCCGCCATGAGTTCGATTAGCGTTTACGATTAATTTAAAGAAGGAAGAACTCGTATTTCATAAATTCTCTTGGCAGAATAATGGGAAATGCTTATCAAAATACGATGTCGAATCCTCAATTTTGATTGGTTGACCTTGAGTTTGTTCTGAAGTTCAACTCAGCTGGCAAAGGAGCCGATTTTAGGAGCCTCTCATCTGAGGTCACTACTTTCTTGCATGCCCCCAAACCAATAACACGTCTGGAACAGTGCAAAAGAAACAGGAAAAATCACCAATGCTGTGGTGTCTATAAATTCTATAAAATTTTCCGAAGAGAGCCAGTCCAAGAACTCGTGTTTAGAAATCTTTTTAGACTGAAGGCTTTATGCGATGCTATTCGTTATTCCGGTTCGTTATTCCGGTTGCATGCCCCCAAACCAATAACACGTCTGGAACAGTGCAAAAGAAACAGGAAAAATCACCAATGCTGCGGTGTCTATAAATTCTATAAAATTTTCCGAAGAGAGCCAGTCCAAGAACTCGTGTTTAGAAATCTTTTTAGGAGGCTTTATGCGATGCTGTTCGTTATTCCGGTTCGTTATTCCGGTTCGTTATTCCGGTTCGTTATTCCGGTTGCATGCCCCCAAACCAATAACACGTCTGGAACAGTGCAAAAGAAACAGGAAAAATCACCAATGCTGCGGTGTCTATAAATTCTATAAAATTTTCCGAAGAGAGCCAGTCCAAGAACTCGTGTTTAGAAATCTTTTTAGGAGGCTTTATGCGATGCTGTTCGTTATTCCGGTTGCTATGAACAACGTGTGCACGGTATTTTGTTTCCATGGTAGCGGAAGGACAAGAGCTCGTAACCCACCAATTTGCTCTTTTTAGTTCTTCTTGTATTTCTTTCTGGAGTTCCTCTTGTTCCTGCATGACAAATATAACAGTTTCTTAGATTAACAGTCCTTCTCAATAGCAGGAAGTAGGGTTTGGTGGACGTCAATCAAGTCGTTTCCATGACATTCCATAGGCACGTGCCCTTATAGCTTTTTTTTTCGACAATGTCATAGATACACTGATTAATATCCACCAAAAACCTATTTTGTTGGGACACTCTTCTTGTTACTGAGACTGGCACATCATTGACGCTGTTCTCTTTCTAGTGTTTTGGTTTCAATCAAAGCTATAATGATGTGACACTGCACGAAATATTAAATTTGCTAGGGAGTGCAAATGATGTACATATAGTGAATGCCACAATTACTCCACATAAATGGCATAAATATGGCATTCGCTAAATATAATACAAATGTGGCATTCACTATAAGTGCATTATATATTACTGGCTGTGGAGTCGCAAGTGAAAATAACCTCTTCTATAAAAGTTCCTCGCTCCAGAGGAAAGTCGGGCTGCAGTTCCATCTATACCATCAGATATCACCTACATTCTGGTTAGTGGGAAGGGAAAATAACGTCTACTGGGAGAGGATCTATTCTGAGGGGGATCCTGCTCATGTGCGCTTGCACTTTCCCTCTCCAACTCTTAGAAGCTTGCTACTCCAGCAACCAGTATTATGTTCGTAAGCTCAAATAAGAATAGTTACAAACCTTTTCTTTTTTCTTTCTTTTAAGCATCTTTCTATACCTCTTGTCTAGGATAAGTACTATGCAGTATTCGGCCAGTGATAGAAACACGTAGAATAAGCAAGTTATTAAAAACTTGTCGATGGATTTCACATAACTCACCTATAACATGCGCAATACAGAACAAAATAAAATTACTTTTATCGCACATTGAAGCAACCTCTGGGATGGTCCTAGGACACAAGACACGGGTCACACAATTTGATTTTTCATGCGACGTTGCGTGCGCAAGATCGTATCGCATGACCACCAGTTCGACGTTGTGTGTTTTTTAATTTGTACGGTGAGGTTTATCGCCGGGGACGTCCCATGCAACGTCGGGCGGTTATCAGAGAACCCGGAAACAACGCCTAAAAAGGGAAAGATACACCCAACAAATTTTGGTCTCGTGCTCCGATCCTAAATGCAAATGCAAATATGTATAAAAAAACGTTTACCTTCGGCATTGCACTGTTCAGCATATCGATGACCGTCACCTCCGTCAACAATGACGTCACACCGACACTCACACGTGCAGCTGTCTGGTCACGTGGTAGGAAAAAAGCCATCCAAGATATAATAACTATGACTGAGCTGGTTCCATAGATGTGAGAAAGAAAGTAGCTGTACGAACGGACGAAGGAAAAACTTGCACGTAAAGCAGAGAAATTACCTGTTAAGACACAAAGTGATTGTAATGCACGAATAATCGTTTCGAGTCGAAATTAAGTTGTCGCGCATAGCAAAACTATAGTTTATCGTGCGCGGCAACTCCAACCTCGATTTGGAACTATTATATGTGGTCACTGAATGGAACTATAAAAAGAGTACCTTAATATTACCTGAAATTTTCGCGACACTTTAATTTCGCGATTTTCGTGAAGAAAAATCGTGAAGTTAAAGTGTCGCGAAAATATAATAACGCGAAAATTAATTAAACCTCGATTTTCTGAAAATATGAAGGTTCTTGAACATCAAAGTAAATCATTCGTATCGATATCAAACCAACTTACGTACCAACGACGTAATGATGGATCTCTGGCAACAATCGAACGTCTACTATCTTGTACTGCGGCATTAATCGAACACGTATGGGAACAAAACTCATGCCATCGGAGGAGTTCGCCTCCCAGCGATAAATAATGTGTCCCATGTGATAACCATCTGCAATGACAACAAGCGTACTTCTTTTGGCATAAAAAAATGTGACAAATCATTATCTGTTTTAGATAATGCTGCTAGAGGTTCCTCAAGGCGATGTTGAGGTGTTGGGTGGGTTGTCCGGTTTATTTCTGACAAACACTTAAATATTCAATAATTCTTTTAAAATCAAGTATTTTACTTACAACTTTCGAGGACAAGGGGACATGTTTGCTTGTCGATGGGGAAGAGCCGCAGATCCAAATTACAGGCAGCTTTTACTGTAACCCTGTCGAAACAGATTAACTCAAAATATTCAAAATTCCTAAGAAAATATGCGTGTAGGATGCGTTTGCGGATACTTGGAAATTAATAGGAATCTTTCCTTTTTTTGAAAGCAAAGGAATAACACTGTACTCAAACGAATGTAATAAGAAAACAATACGTGCAAGCTGAATACCTTGTGTTGTACTTGACCAAGCCATTTGGAGCCAACATTACCATCACGTTAAGATTCGTAACACGGTGCAATCTACTTGTTTTGGCGTTCACAAAGTATGTATCGGGAGTCCAGATGCTGTTGATGATTAGATGACTGAGGTGGATGGTTTCATTGAGATGATGATTTAATCGCGGGTCAATCCATTCTTGACGAAGAAACAAATCTATGGTGTAGTCCTAGAGGGACGAAAACGAAAGAAAGAAAAGAAAGAAAGAAAGAAAGAAAGAAAGAAAAAAAGACGATTAGTGTCAATGGGTAACGACGCAATATTTAGGCCCTTTTTTTCTTTCAAAATTCTAAAACAACAACACACTTTGCTTGTAAAGAAAAATACGTCTCACCCCGATGACGTAAGCAAAGTACAGCATGAAAATCCTACAAAAAAAAACATGTTTTTGAGACCATAAAAATTTTCCTTGAAATAGGTCTGGCGATATATATTTGGGACACTTTAAGTACAGGTGGACAATCTTTTTAGGAAACTGCTCTAAAACGGACAAAAACCACCCAAAATGACACCAAATACCTTTACAGTGCGAATCGAAAACCCGTGGGCCCCTTGAAATATTTCAAGAATGTTTCTTAACCAATCAGAAGCGTTATTGTTATCTTTCCATCATCTTGTGGTTAAGGAGTCATTTCTGATTGGCCAAAGAACAATAGAACATTCCTGGAATATTTCTAGGTGCCCACGGTTTTTCGATTCGCACTGTAACAACATTGGACCAAGTTATGTTCAAATATATTTCAACAAAAAATACGCATTATTTCGTCCCATACATTTACGGTATAAAAAGATTGTTTGGGCTTCCTGTGGAACAGTTGGCACGTTTGCATCGTTGGTTGACTTGACAAGCAAGCTTCGTGCAGTTGACAAACCAAAATTTATTCAATTTTACGAGAAAAAAATGTTAGACGGAAGAACCCTCTAGAAATTCTGAAGTATCAACAATTCTCCACTACTAAAATAATTTCTTGTTGGCCGAGAATGCACGTAATACTTGAACTTCAATGTTTTCAAATAGAGAAGTCACAAGTTACACAAACTCGAAAGAATGGACTTGTAACGTTTATTCAGGAGAATTTTCGAGAACCTTCCTAGCTAAATCTTCGGGGATATTTCTCAACTTCGATTCTTGAAGCTCTGAGCAAAATTCAGTACTTTACAGTTGGTATAAGTGGAAGTCCAGTCCAAGTCGAAAGCAAAGTGCAGTCACTAGACGAATAAACACAACTGATCGTTGCGAAGAAAGATGGCAAGTAAAAAGTTTTTAAAAAGCAGGTAAAAAGTTCTCTTGTTTATAAGTTTGAATTATCATATACCAAGTTTGATTCGCTTTATATATCTGGAATATTCCTATTGACTTTTGGGGACTAAAAATGATGATTAGAACATAAATATTGAGGCAATCGGCAGCCTTAGGGAGCATTCATTTTTTAGGAGGTGGGGGGGGGGGGGGGGGGGCGGAGGAATTAGGGGGGGGGGGGGTCATTAAAAAATTACTAGATAAAAAGGATGTTGAACCAGGGGGGGTCATGAATAAAAATACAGTGTTGTTTTTTTTTTTTAGTCTTTTTCTGGAGGGGGGGGGGGGCTAGAAAATTTTTATATTTGGAAGTGGGGGGGGGGGGGGTTATCGAAATATTCAATTCCTTACCATGGGGGCTAGCATTTTTTTTCTATTTGATTCCTCTAATTCCTCCGCCCCCCCCCCCCCCCCCTCCTAAAAAATGAATGCTCCCTTATAGCTAGTGAAAAAATACGCAAGGAAGGTCTGGATTTTTCTACCTTTTCTCGCTGAGCATGTCTTTTGCCTGAAGTCACATTATTTATCCTTTTGGCGAGTTAAACATTTCGAAAGATTGTGAAACAACACTTGTTTTTTCTAGTTTTTTCTTTGATGAATTTTCAACTTCGTTTCGATGGCGAATGTTTATTTACATTATCTTTTGTCTTTTCAGCCAATCACAGACTTGTGGTTTACATTCTTGCACTGGTATTTCCAAGAAATTGCACCGTGCTCTTAACCAATCAAAAGTAAGAAATTTTTGCATCTATTTAAATAATATAATTACTGATAAAGAATAAGCTCTTACCATATTCACCACATCGATTGGATCAATAGATATCGTCCAGAAACCAATTTTAATTTCAACGGGCTTCCCTAAAGATAAAACAGTTGTCTAAGTCAATCACAACCCGAAATTGCAACGTCATCATTACGTCACTTCCGGTAACTTCTCAACGCAGGCTCAGACCATGCCAGCGGATAAAATCACCAGGCTCGTTTATAGTCAGCGGCTACTTTATATCGTGACATGCGTGAAAATTCAAACTGGTTTTAACGGGTTTATAACTGGTTGTGAGTGAATTTTTCCGTCCAGAGTTTGGACGGCTTCGAACAGATCCGTGCAGATCCTTCTTGTTAGATGAGAGAATATAAGGAAATCTTTGCTAAGCAGGGTAATCAAAATATCAATATCTCTGACAAATGTGGAAGTGGACTTCATAAAACATAAAATAAATAAATAAATGTTTCCACACCATTGTAATTTGGGCGAAGCCTTTTATCGTACTTATCCTTATTGATCATGTCATCCAATATGACTGTCATTTGGGCCGCAGACACTCTAAAAGAAATTCAGATGAGAATAATAATTAACTAGATTCTTATGTCAGTAGAGTAACTTGCGCGTGAAATAGATATTAGACTAACACACTTTAGTAAATCCAATTCCATTGTTTTCTTTTGTGTCTATTTGACTATTTAACTATTATATTTACGACGATTTATTTTTTTTGTAAACCAAAAATTTAAGTCTTATTTAATAACTGGATTTTACTTGAGTTGTAAGAAAAAAACTTTTCGAATTCCTACCTTGACTGAAGGGCTGCAGATTGAGTAAAGTGTAAGATGTAAACTAAAAGTGCAAACATGTTGGTCACTGATGTCATCCTTCACATATCCATGCAATTACCTAGGGGGAAATGAAATGAACGATCAAAAGTACGATCAAAGTATTTTCTTTTGCATATTAGTCGGGAAGGTTCATGTGCTATAACTTGTCTTATTAATCTCGAATTCTGTTGATCTGGATGAAAATTACCCAAATTAAATTCACAAAACAAGAGAGCATAAGTATTATGCTCTCTTGCACAAACCGATGAATGAATGAATGAATGAATGAATGAATGAATGAATGAATGAATGAATGAATGAATGAATGGATGGATGGATGGATGGATGAATGGATGAATGAATGGATGGATGAATGGATGAATGAATGAAAGAATGAATGAATGGATGAATGGATGAATGGATGAATGGATGAATGGATGAATGGATGAATGGATGAATGGATGAATGGATGAATGGATGAATGGATGAATGGATGAATGGATGAATGGATGAATGGATGAATGGATGGATGAATGGATGAATGGATGGATGGATGAATGGATGGATGAATGGATGAATGGATGAATGGATGAATGGATGAATGGATGAATGGATGAATGGATGAATGGATGAATGGATGAATGAATGGATGAATGGATGAATGGATGAATGGATGAATGGATGAATGGATGAATGGATGAATGGATGAATGGATGAATGGATGAATGGATGAATGGATGGATGAATGGATGAATGGATGAATGGATGAATGGATGAATGAATGGATGAATGGATGAATGGATGAATGGATGAATGAATGAATGAATGAATGGATAAATTGGACGAGTAAATTAATACATGAGTGAATGAATGAATAAATGAAAGAAAGCTAGGAAAGAAAGAATGAATAGTTGGATGAAAATATGATGGTAAAATACATGGAATGAATGTATTATCAATATATAAAAAAAAACTAAGAAATAAATATAACGCAATATGCGAATTAAAACGACGTTGAAAAATATTTAATTCTGCGCTGTACAACAGTAAAACATCACTTTTCGCCTGGCAATTCAATTCAGTATTCACAAGATTTTTCCAATTCGTGACCTCGTCTAAATCATCTCAGACTGCTTGTCTTGCTTCCCAGGCTGGTATCTTTTAACAATTAACGGTTACAATAATGAAAGATATTATCTTTTCCAAGGATATTTCCAACAAAAAAAATCTCCCAAAATTCCCCACAAAAAAAATCATTTATATACTGACAATAAGCAGCTACATTCCCTACAAAAAAAATTATTTTTAACTAACTGTATCTTGCATGGTTAAATTTAAAAAAAATATAACTAGTATTTTTGTTCAAACGGACATGCATGTCTGTCATGATTTCATTCTCTTGGGAAGATCGAATATTCACAAACCAACTATATGGGAGTTTACCTTCATAAGATATCCTTAAGACTTCCTTTCTATGCGACCTTCCTTCTGGTATGCTTCTACGCTTCCACTCGAGACCAGAACTTAACCTATAAATAAAATATTTTTTTCCTAAGATCTTGTCATATCAATCGTGGGGTCGTTTTTGTGGCTAGACAAATCATAAAATAGCTTTACGATGCATGTTTTATAAGTTCTATATAATTTGGCTGGCGTGAAATGAAAGCTGAGGTTTTTTGATTGCGATAAAGTAAAAACAATTATAAAGATACGGAAAATTAAAGCTCGTTTCTTCTTTTCTTCCTCCCTTCCTTCCTCCCTTCCTTCCTTCCTTCCTTCCTTCCTCCCTTCCTTCCTTCCTTCCTTCCTTCCTTCCTTCCTTCCTTCCTTCCTTCCTTCCTTCCTTCCTTCCTTCCTTCCTTCCTTCCTTCCTTCCTTCCTTCCTTCCTTCCTTCCTTCCTTCCTTCCTTCCTTCCTTCCTTCCTTCCTTCCTTCCTTCCTTCCTTCCTTCCTTCCTTTCCTTACCCCCCTCACTCATTCACTCACTAATTTTTTCATTTATTTGTCACTCCTTTTTTTCTTTCACTAACTCACTCACTCACACTCATTCATTTATTTGTCCATTAACTTGTTTTTCATTCATTCGAATACTTATATTCTTTAGTTATTCTTAAGTGGATGAATTTATTCATTCATTTTTCCTTCGCTCATATGCATTTGTTTATTGCTCTCTCTCTCTCTCTCTCTCTCTCTCTCTCTCTCTCTCTCTCTCTCTCTCTCTCTCTCTCTCTCTCTCTCTCTCTCTCTCTCTCTCTCTCTCTCTCTCTCTCTCTCTCTCTGTCTATCTGTTTGTCTGTTTATCCTGAGCTTCAGGCTCGACAAGATGAGCAATTAATTAAGTATTTCTTTGCGCATGCATTCCTTCCTTCCTTTCTTTCTTTCTTTCTTTTTGTTTTTTTCGCATTCATGCAGCTACTACGACAATCAACATTAAGTAAATGCTTAACTCTTAACTTAAGATCATTAATACCCTCAGGCACGCACGTGTCCTTGTCCGTGACAAAAAGACAAGCCAAAAACATGTAATGTATTTCTCAATCGCTTTTACTTAATCATCACTTACTTTTCACGTCTGATACAATATTTGGGGGGAAATGATAGATCATAATTTAATTTACTATTTATTGAAAAATTGAAAGAAAGTGCAAGTCTGTATTAACTAAGAATTTGAAAAAAATTGAGTACAAATTAAACGAATAGCCAGACTACTTAATATATATATATCTCGGTACTAAAAACTATATAGTCACTTCTAAATTTTTGATCTTTTAATGCGATCTAAGGTGGTTTAGTACCTTGCAACGTTCGATTTGAGCATGAGCCCACGATGTGCGCGCCCACAATAATGCTATTACCTTATAGATCGATATATTTTGGATGCTTTATTTCTATCTGTTACTCCAAAATAAATGAGCGCCAGATCTGCGTTATTAATAAGGAAGATGTATAATTTTGCAGTATTTTTCCGTGACGTTTTTCCATTTCAGACCACAACGTGCCACATGCCACATGCCACACGCAACATGCAACATGCAACATGCAACTTTGGTCCTAATTGATCTTTAGCTTTTAAGTTATTTGTTAGGACCAGTACCTTTATTATTTTACATTAATCATCATATTTTGTAAATACTTATTGTGTAGCTACAATTCTGGGAAGAAATAAAAAATTGTTGTTGTTGTTGTTAACTTGAAACATGCAACATGAAACATGCAACTTGAAACATGCAACATGCAACAATCAACATGCAACATGCAATAAAACTTTCACCAACTTTTTTTGAAATAGCCCTACACCCAGCATGATACTTCATGTAGATAGAGAAGCATAATCCCGAAACAAATTTACTAGTTTTTGTTAATACAACGCTATATTTCTTTACAGAATTACGAGATAAGTCGCAAGGAACATTACAAAGTGTCCAATTCCTCTTCTCTTCTCATTTGTTTTTAAGATAATGATATTTTTGCTATGTTTTTCTTTGCTCAAAAATCATTAACTTCTACATATTAATTTCCGGTTAAAAGAAAAACATTACCATTCAACAAAGGAAAATATACTCATTGGAATGACATGTGGTCTGAAATGCAAAACAGATCTTAATCAATCCGTTTCTGTGATGTCTTCCAAACACAAGACTTCGATTAACGTTTATGTAACATTGTGTTCACTTCTTTTAGAAAACGGATTTTTAAAAATTTAAAAAAAAAAATTGTGAAAAAATATTGTTAGATTGGAGTTAATTTCTCTGTGGCTATAGATAGCTTGTATGGAAGGCGGGAATGAGGTTGGTGCGATTTCCAACCACACCAATGCTGAGATTAAAACATATAATAAAAGGAACCCAAGAAGAAGACTATCAATAGAAAATTGAACAGTCATAGTATATCTATTAAAGAAGAGTATTATATATTTCTCAAAATGTTCCAAATTGAGAGAAAACTATACAAACAACATACATTTGTAGCTTAATATATTATCTATCCAAGAAACCGGAGTTACAAATATTAATGTAATTAAAAAATCTTCAAAGCTTCTGTGTATCGATGCTCTGGAACAACCTCTCATTAAATATCATCTCTTGAAAGGTTCAAACTGAGAAAAAAAATGAAGCCAGCGACGAAAGTCAAATTGCTATGGAGTGATTATTTTTTATTGGGGAGGCAGAAGAGAAAACATATTGATTCAGAAGCACATTTTGAACAAATATTTACGTTCTGAATTGCTGGAAAATTAAACTTTTAGTAAACCATACTTATAACAAGAACGAGAGAAAGAATTTCATAACTTTTCCCCCGACCTTTTTTCTAGATTTTTTTTTTAGAGAAATTTCATTGTTTTTCTGTGTCGTGTTGTTATGGCGATAGAACAAGTTACAGAACATTTATAAGCTAAATTTTATGATAAAAATCTCTCTACCAAACCGGACGTCTGTCCGAAATATTGCAGACCTACCTGTGAAGTGCAGCCAAACGATAAGCATTCTTACGGGAGGATTAGTTGACTTGACCTTATTCCGATGTCTTTTTAATTCTGAGCATACGAACTATAGATTAGCAGTTCTTTTCTATGGATGTAAAAAACAGTCGCATTTGAATAGATTACCATACCGAAGTCTGGTGATTAATTATTCATTTGCATCGATTGAAAAAGGAATATTAGTTTTTTCACGCCTCTTATTATGACATTTCGAGAGCTATTGGTAAAGACTTATTATAGTACTTTATGAGGACCTGATATTTCGAACCTATTAAGTCTATCAATTTTTGAACTTAAGGTCTTTTAGTTTCCTTAAAGTGCTTTCTGATTTAGTAGAATTTTACGGATATTTTTTTTTTATGTGGCTAATAATACTGCAAACATAACGAAGAGTTCAAATTTGGATTAATTATTTATCGGCTACCGAGTCCAATGTGATAAGTACGTGAATAAAGCCTTGAATTGTGTAGAAGAGGAGTTTTTCTTTTTTGTGTGTGGGTTTATGAATAGAAGGAATAGAATTGGCAGGTGAAAGTAGAAAGAATAAATGTAGTAAATAAATACGGTATTTGACCCCTTTTAGAGTATGCATCTCCCGTTTGGGGCGGAATACCAAAATACCTCGCAGAAGATCTACAGAGGGTCTCCAAAACATAACTAGTCTTGATATAATTGGTGTAGAAAGAACATCTTTACCAACGCTATAAAAACGGCGAGTAGAAGATGCTAAACGTGAAATTGAAAGCCGAAATAATCCATACCAAACATTTATTAAAACAAATGTAAATCGCACTTACAACTTAACATCAAACACTAGTCATCTAATAGTTGTACCTAAATCAGTAACTCAAAGACATTTGAACTCTTTTTTACCGAGGGCCGCGAGGCTGTTAATATTTTAACTAATTACATAAGTTTTCTTATTCTTTGTATGTAATGTAGTTGTTTTAGATATTTTCTTCTATATATTTTTCCAAATTTCTTTATATTCTAAATCTTATTTTATCTAAGGTAGATTCATAATAAAGCTTATTATTATATTTCGACATTTTACTAAGCCACTTTTAAATTACAGCAATTCAATTTGGACCTATATTTAAATGTTGATCTTTTGAAACGCAAAAGAAACCAGACATTTCTGGAAAAGAAGCGGTTTTTAGTCAGCGGTTTTTTGGTCAGCGGTTTTTAGTCAGCGGTTTTTAGCGGGTTTTTTTTCTCACACGAAGTTGTGTTTAGAAATCTATCAAGAAAAAAGCCAGAAAACCGAGAAAAGACTTTCGCGAGCTTTCATTAATATTGTAATAATAAATTAATGATATTAAGAGAGATAACTTTATTGAGAGGACAAAATTTTGACCAAAATATAAGCTTCGAAAATATAATAATCTAAAAATATCTATCTTTTTAATAGATTTTCAGCTCTATTTTGAGTAATGATCAAGCTCCTAAAACTATCAAATATCAATATTTTTAAGCTTATATAAACATAAAAAATTAATCTGTGAATTTCCCACTCTTATGTAGACATATATATAGAAATATTACCCTACCTTCAAATTAAAGGCCACATATTTTATAAAAATGTTTTTTTTCTGTGAAGTTCATTTTTTAGACAAGAACCACTTTTCATCAGAGCCGCAACACTGTTATTGCTTCGAGACTTCCCGCTAAGAAAGTCTAAAAAACCATATCAGTCCGCTGTCGCATTTCAAATTAAATTTCTCATTTTTGCTTTCCTTTTTACTGGGTTGCTATGGTAGCAAACCAGTCTTAAAATGAGATCCGTTTTTCCTGCGTCAGGTAGACCATAATTTCACACGTCATGATTGGTCGAGAACTTGTAAACAATGTCCAATGTCCAATGAAGTTGCCACACGACATCGAGGATGTATTTATAGTTTTTTAGTGTTGAGTCACCATTAATTCATTCGTTCAGGGTTCGTGAAGTACTACTTTGTATGTAGGCATGTTGCGTACTATTGTCTTTAGGTTTTTTAACGCTACGCTTAAACTACTTACAAACGCACGCGCCGTAGTGGTAGACACACACTAAAATATGTTATTGAGCGATTTTGGAACGGGTTGGTCCACATACTCAAAGAGAGAAGTCTGAGAATCTATGAGCTATCTTTGAGAATCTATGAGCAAACTACGGTATGAGAATCGTAGAACTAGACAAACTAGTCAAAATAGACTAAGAGAATCTATAAACTACCTAGCTATGATCAAACTAGATCTTACCAGATCTCAGATACAAAAATAATATACTGAGACAAACTACAGAACGAGAGACAAACTACAAAACGAGTGACAAACAAAGCTTTGATGAAAGCTGACTCCAAGAATTTGTAGAAGTCAGACGAGCTGATAGTGATCTACAAGAAAGCGAACTGCCAAGACTCCTTGTTGAATATTTCCATTTATGAAAATACAGAAAATGAAAACTGAGGGATAAACAAATGACCAGTTAAACACATTTTGGCTAAGAGTATTTACATTGATAAAACGTTTGTTTTGCAGCGAACAGTTTCGATACTGAAATAGATATGTTTATTTCATCAGCTAGTCTTGAAAGCTACTAGTACTCTAGTAGGTCAAGTAGAAATATAATATGCGTTGACAAGTCAGTAACGCAACACTAATGTCTTACTAGAATTTAATTTTTTTTTTTAATAAAGGGGGACTTTGAACCCAAAAGGAACACTTTGGTAAGAAATAATAGAGTATATAGGATTGGTGAGTGGGCGAGCTCTCGCACAGGCAACCCAGTGAACGCTCCAAGAGCGTCTAGTTTAGATTATTTTTGAGGCAACTTTAATTTTGATCTGTGAGCTGTGAAAAAAAGATCTCAGGAAAAAAACAACCAACCAACTACAAATACAAACCAAATACAAACTGAATCAATAAAAAAAACCACATAAAAAAAATACAAAAACAAGCCAGCAAAAATCAACAAAAAAAAAACAATGAATCACAAGATAAAACACGAATACAGTAATTACAGTGAGGAACCCTCTCTCACTCGAACCATGAACACTTGATATTTTTATATTTCTTATTTTATGAACTTTCTACTGCTTCAAACCTTCTGAAAATGAAGCACTGAACTCAAATGATCTTATTGTTCAAAATCAATCATATTTCCAATCGATTCACACAAGGGATAAAGGAGGAAAAAATTATGAAAAAACCTCACAGTGTTCACGGTTCGAGTGTCCTCACTGTAAGGCGCTAAAAAAAATTATTGAGTCAAAACGTTCCTGACAGTAATCCTGAAGAACCCGTGTAAATGTTGAAAGTTTTCTGCGGTCTGTCGAGATTAACCCCTTGCCGAATACTGGAATCTCTTATTTCAATTTATTATTTTTTAAAGTATCTTCGAATTAGTACATAAGTGTGTAGTTAATTGAATAATAGGCGTCTTCTTTGTTAGATATTTTGAAGGTTTAATACCGAGGCTTTCGGCCATGTTGTTGGGCATCATCAAGCCATTTAAGTGTACTTTGCAAAGATTCACAATCAACTAAATTGGTCAGCCTGGGATCCTGGATTTTACAAAACAGCGCGCGCTTTCACTGTACCTAGCTAGAGTATAAACGGAAAAATACCCTTAGCGAGCCATGTAATTGCAAAAAACAAAAAAACAAAAATTAGAGAAAAAATAAGTTGACTTAATGAATGAATATATCTATTTCAAAAACCGGTTGGTGAAGGTTTTCAACGGTTGCATGTTACATGTTACATACCAATCCCGAAATGCAGTATGGGTGGTGTGAATCCAATCAGCGAAAGGGCAGAACAATATGGAATTTATCCAGACTTTGTCTGCAGTTTTTTCCAACATATTTTCTTCTGTGCTGACACTATTTACATATGAATATAATACGTTTCAAGCTTGGTAAGCAACATGAAACATGCAACACGCAACTTCCATTAAAACATAAAAACACTGGTTTTTTTCTTTTTCTAAAATGAACTTGGAAACGGCTTATGAAGCCAACTCGTACTAGGTCCTTTCTCTTTATTGCCAAATCGATTCTTCTTTCGTATTCAGCTAATCTTAAATAGTGACGTAGAAACGGCGTCACTTTAAAGCTGAGGTGACATGAAACCTGCGAAAATCGTCTTACAAAAATTTATATCTGAGATAAATCTATATTTTCAGGGGAGGTTATTGATATTTCGTATAAAATAAGTCTGATATTCATCATTTAGTGAGAAAAAATATAAAGAATTAACTGTTTGCGGAGTCTTCTGGCTACTAAGGATGACACCTCAGTTTTGTAAATTTTCTCGATTCTGATTGGCTAATATTTTTTCTCAGATCAGCTGGATACGTGTGTCATTTATTTGCAATTAACATTAAAGAGCCTCCGCATTGCGTTGGACTTCATTACTTAGGGAATGAGTCGGTATCATGCGACTCAAAATTGATTCCATATATTTTCAAGGAACTTTATCGCTAATACTGCGATCAAAACGTTTTCAGTTTTAACATATTTTAGAAATACAACCTGGTGCAGATAGTTCAGAGAAATATAAGCCAAATTGAGTTTGAACAAGAGAGCATAAATTTATACTCTTTTGGTTTCAATAACTCTGAGAACCAAATTGATTATTCATATTTATGACTGCTTGTCAACCAGCGCTACAAAGCATGTTTCTTGTTGATTAACGCTTCAAATTATCTACAACGGCAAAAATTAGGTTAGTTTAAGCTTAAATATAATCAATTTATGTTAGTTCAAATTCCTTCTGGGGAACTAGTAATTAGGAAAGCACGTACTAAAATTAAAGTTGTCGAGGAAAAAGAAGAATTAAGATAGAGTGCCCGCTTGTAACATAAAGTACTAATTAGAATAAATAACGCTAATTAAACTAAACTATGATTAGCATAATTTAGCACTCTTTAGTAATATGCCATATGTTCCACGCTTTTAGAGTACAAACACTAGAGTGATTCTCATAAACCCGTGAAATACCCTTTAGCGTATTACGCACTACTTCACTCTGATTCTTTTGTTTTCTATTGTTTTGTTTTTATTATTAAACACAAATAGTACCAACAGTGATATTTTATGCTTATTCTGTTGTTTTCTATTGTTTTATCAGTACTATTTAGTATTAAATAGTGCATGCCTGATAACAACCAACCCACCAACCACTGAACCAACCCACCAACCGATCAAACAACCAAACAACCAAACAACCAAACAACCAAACAACCAAACAACCAAACAACCAAACAACCAAACAACCAAACAACCAAACAACCAAACAACCAAACAACCAAACAACCAAACAACCAAACAACCAAACAACCAAACAACCAAACAACCAAACAACCAAACAACCAAACAACCAAACAACCAAACAACCAAACAACCAAACAACCAAACAACCAAACAACCAAACAACCAAACAACCAAACAACCAAACAACCAAACAACCAAACAACCAAACAACCAAACAACCAAACAACCAAACAACCAAACAACCAAACAACCAAACAACCAAACAACCAAACAACCAAACAACCAAACAACCAAACAACCAAACAACCAAACAACCAAACAACCAAACAACCAAACAACCAAACAACCAAACAACCAAACAACCAAACAACCAAACAACCAAACAACCAAACAACCAAACAACCAAACAACCAAACAACCAAACAACCAAACAACCAAACAACCAAACAACCAAACAACCAAACAACCAAACAACCAAACAACCAAACAACCAAACAACCAAACAACCAAACAACCAAACAACCAAACAACCAAACAACCAAACAACCAAACAACCAAACAACCAAACAACCAACCAACCAACCAACCAACCAACCAACCAACCAAACAACCAACCAACCAAACAACCAACCAACCCACCAACCAACCAACCCACCAACCAACCAACCCACCAACCCACCAACCCACCCACCAACCCACCCACCGACCCACCGACCCACCCATCGATAATTCACCACTTTTCATACATCGGTTCACTGATCACAGACATTCAAGCGAGGCTTCAAGGTTCAAATTTGAATAATAGGTTCCAATTCTGAGGAGATTAAAATTCTTTTGTTTTGCCCAAATTGACCTGCAAAAGGTCTATAACTTTTCTGTTCCTGAACCCCACGCTTTTTATAGCCCAGGAATTTTTATGTGTATTTGTTTTTCAAAAAACTTCATGTTTCTTGTACTGCAGAATGAATCTAAGATGAATGAATCAGACAAAACACCTGGATACGAAATGATGGCAACCGAGCCTCACTTAGTCGTACAGCCTGACGATGATAAAGGTAAACAGACTGTAACGAAGCTGGTGATCATAAAGAAGACACAACCATAGATTAAACTATTCCTTGTCTACGTAAAAGTGTAGTTGGATAAACACGGGGAGAAACTCACTTCACCTTTCAGTCATCAATCTCAGATATTGATAAGTAACTGAACTGGCCATTAATTGCATGACTCTGTGCAAAAGAATATCAGATTTGCTTTCATTTTCTTCAAGATATTGATATGAGTTGATAGAATAGTCCCTTTCACAGTTCCCTGCGCCATCTCGAAAGGTAGCCGTACCTTTGCATTAAAGTGAGACGAACGGTGAGTTTGTAATGATAGAGACCTTCTTTTAACACCTTGGACAATTATTCACATGTCTCTATACGGCTACCTTTCAAGATGGCGCAGGGAACTGTGAAGGAGACTATTGCCTTTGATTGTCAATCCCAACAAAAAAATTACATTTATATGATATAATATTAATATTATAATATATTAGTATAAATACAAAGGGGATTATACAAAATCGCGCGCTCTGATTGGTTTTCTATCTCGGATTATCAGCCGATAATCACCTTTTCGGACAAAATGGCTGTCAGCGTGACCGTCGCGCTTTTAAAAAATAAAATATTTTCACTTTCAATGTTGTTTCCTTCTTTCTTTTTTGAAATAATCACCTTTTTATTTATACTAAAACAATTATTCACCTCAAGCTCAGTGGTTATTCATCGATATTCATCGATAATCACTTCGCCTTCGGCGAATAACTGCTAAATATTATTATATATTATTTATTATTTATTATAAAATCTGCAGGATTTACACCAAAAACAATGATATATAGCTAATTCAATTACAATGTCGCTGAAAAGCCTTAAGGCTATCATTTATATTTTGTTTACCAACAAAATTCGTGGTAGGCTATCTGTGAGTTAAGGAATATATGTTTAAGTCGTAGAATTTACAAGCATACCGTGAGTTTCTTAGCGTAATAATTGATGCAATGAGGCAAAAAGAAATTAATGATTCCGCTCTCAAAGCTTTAAGCTATAGGCTTTTTACAGCGACACCTTTAATTAAATTAGCTATATACAGGGTTATGATAAACAGCTGTAAAACTATAATATTTATTCAAGTAATTCTACATTCAATTTTTAAGTGATTTCAGGTAAAATAAAGTTGTTTAAACCCAACTAATGTTTTTTTTGTTCACTATTCTGTTCTGTTTCCTTTTCTCACCCTGTGTTCCCTGTGTTCCCTGTGTTCCCTGTGTTCCCTGTGTTCCCTGTGTTCCCTGTGTTCCCTGTGTTCCCTGTGTTCCCTGTGTTCCCTGTGTTCCCTGTGTTCCCTGTGTTCCCTGTGTTCCCTGTGTTCCCTGTTCCCTGTTAATAGAAAGATAACATCTTTATTTTAATAACTATTTATTAATTCATTAATATAGTCATAAACATCTTGGGCGTGGTCATCATGAACATAATTTTAACCCTCAATTCTTATTCCTTGTCATTTCGTCAATTCAAAATCCTCTAAGAGGCAATAATCATTGAATTTTTCATCGAAGTTTTCCAGGTCTTTCTCCTGTAAATTTCAACCCTATTTTTCTATTCGATAAAATTTCATCCAACAATTCCTCATGACTATTCGCTGGTTCTCGACGTCCTAAAGAAAAAGCTTCAGGAAACATTGGTACAATTGTAGAGCGAACGTCTTTTCTTTTACTGGGTCCCTGAGGGTTGGAGGATCTTAAAGGACAGTCGCCCTTCTGCCAGGGATTCCAAGTAGGATTAAGAGAAATCTGAAAAATAACACAAAAATATATATAATTTTTCTTTGCTGGAATATTACTTATCTCATCTATCCCCCTATTCCCCAAATTTTTCATTTTCATAGTTCTATGCCATTCTCATATCTTCATCACCATTCCCATTCTTATTTCCATTTCCCTTTACACTCCCATCCCCCATTCTTATTCCCATGTCCTTTACGTCCCTATTCGCATTTTTGTCCCATTTTTATTTCCATTCAAATCTTCATCTCTATTTCCAGTTTGTACTCTAGAAGACCTACACGTTAATAAAAGTTATTTCTGTATGTATGAAGTTTCAATGAAATGAGAATAAATAAAATGAAATGAAAAACATGTATGAAGTTTCAGTCCCATTCCCATACTTATTTCTGTTCCAATTTCTTTTACCATCACCATCCCTATTCCCATTCTTATCTTATTTCCATTTTCACTTCCATTCTAATGATTATTCCCTTGCAATCCCAATCTTTATCCAAATCCTCACCCCATACCCATCATCACCATCACCATTACCACAATCAGCACCATTAAACATCATCATCATCAAAATTCATAAAATCAAATCAAATCAATATTACCTGACGATGATTCGTCCAGTTAGCACTGTTCCTCTCAGAATTTTGATTCCCAGATATCCGTGGATGACATGTTTTGGGTCGCCTTGATTTATTGTCCTTGAAATAAAATCAAAAATTAAAAAGTTGAAATATATATCAACTCAAAAAATTCGGTGCTTATTAGCAGACATTTGTTATTTTGAAAAATATTATTCATATTATCCAGCGGAGATTTGCAAAATATAGTGCGAGCGCATCGGGTCACGTGACAAAAAGCGTACGTAGATGCTGAAGTATATTATCTGAAACCTAACCTGTGCGCGAAAATGATTTAAGCCCGATCATAGAAGTACGCATGTCACAGCTATCTGTTAACACCTATTTCAAAAAACGTTGTTGTAGCCAAAGGAGACAATAGGTGATAATAGATCATTCCTAGATGGAAAAGATTTATGGGCTTGCAACTAAACACAAATAATCGAGGCCTTTAAAATGGTTTATACATAGATCTTGGAATGAGCTATCTCCTTTTGCTTCTCGCCTATCGCCTATTGGCTATCTCCTCTGGCTCCGAAATTGGTAAGGTAAATACCGGCACGTCAATACAGCAAAAGTGTCCGTAATAACATGTAGAATGTCCTCATTAAGCAGATCAGATTAATGTCAAAGTATATAATGCAAATCACACGGAACAAATAAGTGTTCACAATAGCTGTGAATGACAGTATCAAGCAGGTGTCCGTCTTGATAACATTTTAAAATCAGCTTGCAGATATACGATAAACATAAACGTCTCTATTCATATCCAGTTGCTCACCTCAACCAAACATAAGAAATGCAAGCTAACACAAGTAAGACGTGACTACACGAGCAATTTTCTTTGCAACTTGTCTTGCAAAGAATTTGCGACACAAGTTGGCATGGAGCATTGCGGCGTGCAACCTACATTACAATTTGAAAAAATGTTGCGAGACAAGTTGCAGTAGTCATTGCGAAAAGTAGAATTCGTTTCTACTTCTGGCAAACATTGCGTCTCCGTTGCACTGTGTAAACCCTCTTGAAACTCCTTTGCGAGACAAGTTGCAGAGAAAATTACTCGATCCGTGTACGCGCCTTAACTATAGCTTGCGCTGACTTTGCAAAATATTGTCCATTGTTTTTCACTTACCATTGTTGAAGGAAATACTGGATAAAACTCGCCTTTAAACGACTGATGAAAGTAGTGTGTTCCATCATCCGACACAGTAAAATAAACAGCATCGTTGTACATAAGAGCCGGGGTAGTTTGATCTTGATAGATCCATTGTGGATTAAAATAATGATGTCCACACGACACAGCTTCTGCAACATTCCCAGCTTCCGCCTGTTGATTCACTTGACTCCTTAATTCCACTTGTGAATTCTCAGAATTTGTTGGCACTTTTTTGTCAATTCTATTCATACTTCTTGTCTTTTGTTTTAAGTGCGTTTATCAAAAGATATCCAGAAGATTATCTAGTTTTTCTTTTTGATTTTTTTCCATGATTCACAAGCGTGTTTCGTCAGTTTTATTGTGTCAAACGGCCACGCACGCGCAATGGCTTATTCTAATGTGACGTCACTAACGAAGCGCGCGCGCAAAGCGTTGTGCTTTTGCTTTTGCGCGCGCGCTTTTAAATTGACCGTAGAAAGTTTTCGAAAAAAAAATTAAATTTCAAATGCAAGGAGGCAAACACCGTGTGTCAACACCTTAAAAGAGTTGGTTGAAGAAGAACATTTTTTGATTCCAACACCAGATAATTTTTAATTGATTTTCAATTTGAGTACAGAGGTGGATACATTTGCGCAAAATTAGGCGAAAAAATGCTTTAGAAATGTTTTTATAGTTTTAGAAATGTTTTATAAAAGAAATATAAAACGAGAAAGAAGAAAAAAGGAAGGAAGAAGGAAAAAGAAAAAGAAAGAAAGAAGGAAAGAAAGAAGGAAAGAAAGAAAGAAGGAAAGAAAGAAAGAAAGAAAGAAAGAAAGAAAGAAAGAAAGAAAGAAAGAAAGAAAGAAAGAAAGAAAGAAAGAAAGAAAGAAAGAAAGAAAGAAAATGAGAATAGAAGAGAAGAATATCCCAGCACCTACTTCAGCTATGTACATTGCATATATATTCCTTAGAAAGCGTGATATATATACCTACCAGATGAGTTACCATTGCATATTACCAAAAACTCATGGGGAAGGGACTCGAAATGTGTACCACTATAACCATGCTCTGGAATATTCATATGTGCAAATTACATATTTTTTTGACCACATTTAGAATGTTTTAGCTTGATTCAAGATGCCTGCTTCTATGACATTCAAACTTCTCCCTGAAATTCCTGGTTTTGAGAGGAGTCTTACTGAATCTCACCGGAACATATGGTATACCTGTCAGCAATTTAATTTTGAGAGTTTTTGAAGCATGAGGACGAGATTCACTGGAAAGCAATTTATCAACGAAAAATAGTCTCTTTCACAGTTCCCTGCGCAATCTTGAAAAGTAGCCGTGCCTTTGCATCGAAGCGAGACGAACGGTGACCTTGCAATGATAGAGACGTGAACAATTGTCCAAGGTTTTAAAAATAGGTCTCTATCATTGCAAGGTCACCGTTCGTCTCGCTTCGATGCAAAGGTACGGCTACTTTTCAAGATGGCGCAAGGAACAGTGAAAGAGACTATTAGAATATTCTAGAACATTGCACTAAAGAAATGTTACACGTTTCAACCTCCTTATGATTTTCTGATACTAACCCATTTATAACACCCTAAAGATACCCCTAATATTAATACCCCAGATATATAATAATGCAAGTTATTAACTAACCTTTGCACACCCAACACCAATGAGCCCAGGAAGAGTGAAGTACTACGCATGCAGAATAGACCACGCTCGATATACCAAATTACAAGCGTGAATTCAAAATCAACTTCCAGAAAAAGTACTAAGACTTATAACAAAAACTCACCAACTATCCAAGGAATAAAGTAGATTTCAGCCATTCCGAGGCGACAAAAAAACTTGGTGTAGTTTGCATTGCAGAGCATTGTGGGACTGTTTAGGGGACGAAATGGACAGTCCCGCAATTGTAACTCGACCCTTACGGGTTCAACGTCATGTAAGGTCCGACATTGTTTTTCTTCCAGTAAATGAGTTTGGGAATCATATTTTTGTAGCATACATGAAGTACTATGCTGAGCCTCGATATCATGTCATAATCTTGAAATACCAAACGTGGTCTATTAAAATTCGTAAGCTTTTTTCTTCTATATTTATAGGTTATATGAAGTTATTATATTAGTTGGCTAGTATCAACAATTAATATTGCATTTTGCTTGAACGAGAATTTTGACGGTTAAGTAATGCAGTTAAAATTAGTCGAAGCCATCATCCAAAAATGAAGCCGATATAGTTGATTCGATAAGAAAAATTGTAAATAGATCCCTTGCACGAGACGTCAAAGCAGTTCAATTTGGAGGACAAAACAAAAGAATTCAGTTCAATCTCCTGAGAATTGGAAATATTGCCTTTAAATTGAGCTGCATTCGGACGTGCTGCAAGGGGCCTATTTGTTCGAAAATCAGCGAAAAAAGATTAAGAAATTGAATTTACTTACCGAAACAAATAGGAAACAAAATATAAAACTGTCATGTTGCAAAAAGATCGATAAAAAATTTCTCCGTTAGGAAATAAATTTTCTTTTAGAAATGATACGTCATGATCGATTCATGAACCGGAAATACGTCATGATTAGGTTAGAAGGTCATGACAAGTTTAAAGAATTCAGAGCTTATTAGAACCCGCGGAAAATGCGTCATGATCATAAGCTTAGAGAGTTATAGCTTAAAGTACTTGATATCCATCAAGCTTGGTCCAAACCGGAAGTCTTCTCGTTGTCTTTCTTCTCGGGTTTGTCAACATCTTTGTTATCTTTAGTCGGGGTGGTGAGTGTGGTCTTAGGCATTTCATTGATCGGCTTGAAGGAATAAGCATCTTCTCCTTGTCAATAGAACAACGACAACATGTCAGTCAGTGTAGTGTGATTCATGTTGGTCAGTGTAGTGATACATCTGGGTCAAGGCAGTGATAAATGTCGGTCAGTGTAGTTGCCTATTCCTGCTACCAACACCCATCTCATAAAGAATAATGCCTAAGGTGCGGAACACGGCGCAAAAGTGCGCGCAATGTTGCTGAAGTATAGGATGGTTTTCTACTTCAGCAACATTGCGTGGAACAAATTGCGTCGTGTGATATGGCTCGCAACATCGATTGCCTGCAACAAAGCACGCAATATTGCAATGTATGTCCATAGCTTTAGATGTACTTACGAGCTGACAAAGTGACATGTGTATTAGTGGAGCATTCAGAAGCAGAGTTGTTCAGAGAGGAGCTGCTGTTGAGGTTCTTTTTAGGGATGGTGCTGAAGCTAGACGCGTCATCAGATTCCTGTTTTTTCTGGCAAATGTACAGAACCTAGAAAATACAGACAATCAATGTGTGATTATTTCAAATTTGCGGAGAGAAGAGAATATTAACGCATACGTGCAAGTTTTTCAAAAATTACTCCTTGCTCTTTCTTACGTCTTGATACCACTACTACTAGAACCCTCTTCGAATTATTTTTCTTATTCAAATGTTTGAACTCCTTTGGGAGTCGCAAGATAATGGTGTTAATTATGCTAACAAAAGAAACTACGAAAAGGCAGTACTGATTCTGTTAGTATCAAGATTTAATAAGAGGAATAAAGAATTCAAATAAAAAAAACAATTCTCATTTTCTCAGACCGCATTAAAAAGTCTGAGCGCTATACTTTAGTGCCAAGGCACTGCAATAAATACAATATTCATGAGGCAGGGTTTGAGAGCAAAATTTTATTTTTTTGCAATAGGTTTACAGACTTCGAGCATTGGCAGTTCGACGTTTTTCTCTTTAATTTGAAATTGCTGAGACAGTTAATAATAAAACAAAATCAGGGAAAAAAATGGGAAAATTCTTATATATTTTAAATGTAAATTGTCTCAATCGTAGAGTCTTACCTTTGGCACGAAAATGAGGCATTGTGTGACAGTCGTACACAGGATGCAAAGCAATGACGTCATACCAAAAATGGCACTAACGTTGTCCTTGATGACGTACAACACAGGGATGACCAAGACGCAGGGAATGACAACGTTGTAGACAGCAATACCGATCAGCTTGGAGTCGTTCAGCACTGGAATAGTCACCTGGGAAAAACCGTTATATTTTCCGATTAAATGTGACATGAAAATAATGAAAATAAAATCTTTGAAGGCTCTAGCTCAATAGCAGCCATTTGACATTTTTGCTCAACGTGTTCAAAAACACTGGTAAGTTTAAGTAGAAAAGGTAATTCAAGGAAAACCGCTTAAAAGCTAGAGAAATGCCACTAAAACGCTACTGAAATACCATGCAAATGCCACTAAAGTGTTACTGAAATGCCATGGAAAATGCCACTAAAGTGTTACTGAAATACCATGCAAATGCCACTAAAGTGCTACTGAAATACCATGCAAATGCCACTAAAGTGCTACTGAACTGGTTGCAAATACCAACATAGTGCTACTAAAATACCATGCAAATGCCACTAAAGTGTTACTGAAATACCATGCAAATGCCACTAAAGTGCTACTGAAATACCATGAAAATGCCACTAAAGTGCTACTGAAATGCGATGCAAATACCAACATAGTGCTACTGAAATACCATGCAAATGCCACTAAAGTGCTACTAAAATACCATGCAAATGCCACTAAAGTGCTACTGAAATACCATGCAAATGCCACTAAAGTGCTACTGAAATACCATGCAAATGCCACTAAAGTGCTACTGAAATGCGATGCAAATACCAACATAGTGCTACTGAAATACCATGCAAGTGCCACTAAAGTGCTACTGAAATACCATGCAAATGCCACTAAAGTGCTACTGAAATACCATGCAAATGCCACTAAAGTGCTACTGAAATGCGATGCAAATACCAACATAGTGCTACTGAAATACCATGCAAATGCCACTAAAGTGCTACTGAAATACCATGCAAATGCCACTAAAGTGTTACTGAAATACCATGCAAATGCCAGATAGTACTAATGAAATGACTCTAATGTCTAAAACAAAAACTCAAAATGTCGATAGTAGGCTCTGTTATAACCATAGTTAATGGAGTGGAATGGTTTGGAAACCTATTGTTCTAGGTTTTTGTTCGACTTTTTCTATTGTTATATGACGTTGACCGTGCACAGAGAAGGAAAAGTTGCAGCGTTTGTTCATCGTAAATTAGGGAACATAGACGATTTTTTCTCTAAAATATTCTAAAATAGGAGATATTTGTTAATTATTCCTATATGACAGAGGTAAATTGTTTACTAAAAAGGGAATCACCTTTTTGAACGTTTTCTTATTTATCATCTCGTAACTTAACTGTATCTGCGCGGAATTATTTATCCTCTTCTTTGTAATCTTAGAATGAAAATTTTACACTTTCAAAATGTTCGTACATGAAAATAGTACAGAAACTAGTATTTTCAGCCATACTTGCTTTGGTTGATTGTGCACGGTCAATATCACGTGATGGTATGTTTCAACATCGCTCGCCAAACAAAAACCTAGAACAATAGGTTTCCAAACCATTCCACTCCATTAACTATGTTATAACACACAAAGATAACACTACTCACGTTTCTGGTTTCCCAAGCCAAGTAGGTTCCAAAGAGAAGCAGGAATCCCTTGTATCCGTACAGAACACCGGTAAAGATGACGAGATGTTGTGAGGTGCATTGAGAGTAGTAGGGTACAAGAATCACGTCCCCGCCTTCCAAAGTCTACAACAGAAGCAACAATCATTAGAATCAACAACCTACCACTATCTTCTAAGTTGTGTCCTTCTTTTACAAAAAGGAAAAGCAACAATATATATAATGAATTTTGCTTTGATTTTCCCTTGAAGGAATTCTATTTCGTAAATTCGTAATTTTTTTAAAATTCAAATAAGATGTGCACCCCCAGAAGTTTGTCCACTATTTTTCGTGTGATGGAGTAATTTTTTTCTGGAACCTTGATTAAAATAGTTTTTCAATTTCGGATCCAGTTCCTTACTCGTTTTGTTACCGGCGAATACCTTAGGTGTTTGAGGGTAAGGGCTACAGTGTCAACCATCCCCACCAACCCCTCCCACGCCTCTGCTCTAGTAAAAGATACGCCCTAGCTCAGAGGTATGTTATTGTTGCTGTTGATGGTATACCTGTGGCATCATGTTGATGATGGTGACGATCATTGGGTCCAGGTACTGCCAGGTGACCAGGATGAAGATATCGATCGCGAGGAAGGCCAATACTAAACCAAACAGCTGAGAATCTTTGATGACCTGTGGGAATATTAATAAATGATGAAAAACATTGTTAAGATTGGTGGATGGATGGATGGATGGATGGATGGAAGGATGGATGGGTCGATGGATAGATAGATGGATGGATGGATGGATGGATGGATGGTTGGGTGGATGGGATGGGATGGGATGGGATGGGATGGGATGGGATGGGATGGGATGGAATGGGATGGAATGGGATGGATGGATGGATGGATGGATGGATGGATGGATGGATGGAGGGAAGATTGAATGGACAGATGAATACAATAACCGTATTTTTGTCAACGTACTTTTTTCTCAGTCTTGTTCAAGAAGATAACATGTACTCTCCATGTCTTAGAGAACAGCGCACCAAATGCCAGAGTAAAACCTGCCGACACCAACCAGGCCTGGATCTATTAGAGAAAAACAGGAGGACATTTATTAGTATTTGCAGCTAGATTTTTTTGCTTCTTTTACTTCTGGTTATTGCAAATCGTTGTTGCTACTCTTGTTGTTGATGCTGTTGCTAGCTGCTGCTACTGATTTTTGCTGTTGCGGTTGTTATTGCTGCTATTGTGGTGGTCTTTGTTGCTTTTACTCTTAAGGTAGTGCTGCTATTGTTGTTGTTGCTGCTGCTACTGTTGCTACTATTGTTGTTGTTTTGTTGCTGCAGTTGTTGTTGTTGTTGTTGTTGATGTTGCTGGTGTTACCATTGTTGCTGTTGTTGCTGCTCCAAATTTAATAGCTGGCGTCATTTGTCATTATTGTGTTTTTGTTCAAAGTCAGCTGTCCAACAGTTGTGGTAGCTCACCTTACACAGGTTGCCGTGGATAAACTTAGACACAAACTGTCCATCAATACCCGCCATGATACCCGATACGTAGATCAGTATACACCCTAACAGAATGATGTTGTTTAAACGGGGACTTGACATCTTGATGTACCTATAAAAAAAGGACAGTGTATAACAAATCATAACAACAGTCATCGCGGGTTCGATTTATGCTCCCGGCAATACATGTGAGTTGATTTGTAAGTATATCTCTTGATTCGAGAGTTAGAGGTTGTTTCAAGGTTCATTCTGTGAGTCAGCCATGCCCTGACTTAGATCAGCCCAGATGTTGTTTCAGTGTTCGATAAAGTTCTTTCATTTTCAAACAAGAATTCAAAGTACCTGACTTCTCTGTACTTGATGTTGAAGGCAAGGAATACAACAGCCATGATGACACCCAACACACAGAACGATAACATGAAGTAGAACACAGATTGATCGATGTATTGCGGTATGCGAATCGTCTTTGTCTTGCAGATCGGCGTCTTTGGTCCTGGAGAAGGAAAGAGAAGAATATTCTAAGTACTGGTGACTCTCAAGCCTGAAATTACCTTGACAACGTATACCCCATAACAAGCTAGTCTCAAATTATCTGTTGCGGAGAATTAGCCTCGTTTTTGTGTCAAATATTCAAGTGTTCCAGTTCCAGTCCTTCTTTATCGTTGGTATTTTGGAATTTTCTACTTTCACATTGACCATAATACATTGCGGTTTGTGAATGAACCAGGGTAAAAACCGCACATATTATGTTGAAGAATCATCAAAAGATGCTGAAAATTCATCTATGATATTTAAAGATGTACAAGAAACAGTCAATTGCAAAAACAAAAGTCTATAAGGTAAATTTTGAGCACTTCTTCATGAGTCAATACGTTTTCTGTAACACTAAACTTCTTGATGTTCTGAATGTGGGAAAATAACTCAGAATAAACTGATAATCAGACTTTTACAAAAGCAGGTATAGTGTACATTTGATTGAAGAACGTTAACTTTAATTTTATGACAGTTTTTGACCGGTTACCCCAAACCGCAATGTATTATGGGTAGTGTCAAAATAGATAATTGCAGCCATGTCGTTTTTAAGCACATTCTTTCAACGGACTTGTAAAGCGCAAGCTACCGCCCTTCAGCCCCCATTCATGACATGTCCACGTGAATATACGCAGTATACACAAAAATTATTAGACTGGCAAAATTCAAACAAATGCATGATTTTTGCATTGCGTTTTGATCGACCGTGCTCTTACCTTGCCATTGAATCTTCGTGTCCTTCTTGAAACTCAACTTCTTTGATGACATGCAGAATGTGCCAATAGTCACCATCTCATCACCTAGCAACGATTAATTAATGATTAATGATGATAGCCAGACAGTTTGCCAACACCATGAAAAGTAGTACCGAGAAAAAGTAGTTTATCGGTCCTACCTTGACGCTGTTCTAACTGAAGAGTTCCAAGTCTCTCGTATTTTCTGTCAAAGGTAATTTTTCCCTGAAACAAAAAGGCATTTTAGGATTATAAAGTATCATCCATTTATCCATCTACCAACCAACCAACCAACCCACACATTCATCCATCCATACAACCAGTCACCGTTTCAGCAGTTTTCCCAGTGGAATTAAAATCTTGTCCCACAAACAACTACACAGAATCTCATCTGTTTAAAGTGTACTGCAAGGATAACCATGCATTTTTTTTTATTTTCGCAGGAAAGTATCAATTCAAGCAATTTATAACCAATTATCCTCGATCAAAGTTTTTTAAAAATCCTGAGATATTCTAGTTAATTTGTTGAGCTTGGGGGACATAGCAACGGTAACTAAGGGAAGTCAGAACCATGAATTCAACTCTAGATTATATTAGATGGATAACAATTTATCTCAGCTCATCCCATCCCCCCATAGTTTACATCAGTCGTATCATTGACTCTCACCGACATTCCGTAGAAGCGAATGTATCTCATACTCTTCATAAACATATTCATCATAACTTTGTTATCGTAGGTAAAGTTGCTCAGTGTCAACCCTCTGGTTTCGTTCTTGGTATCCATGAGGCTTAGGGACTTATTCAGGCTCAGAGCAGCTGTCCATACAGCATCATACGCGAAAGAAGCGTAGTTGTGAGGTTCGTGGTACGCGCCTTTGGTGAGTTCATCATTGTACTCATCTTCTAGTTCTTTTATCGTCTGAAAGAAAGAAAAAAAAATTGAAAAATTATCCAATATTCTACAACCATCACTCCCCATAAGCGGTTCTTCCCACCACACTACCACCATACTGGACTCGAATGTTGATTTTACGGAGGGAGGAAAATCAGAGAACCTCAAGAAAAACTCTCGTGGCAAGGGAGAGAACAACACATCAAACAAACTCATCTCACATGTTGATTTTTATGGAGGGAGGAAAACCAGAGAACCTGGAGAAAAACCCTCGTGGCAGGGGAGAGAACAACACATCAAACAAACTCAACTCACATGTTGATATTTATGGAGGGAGGAAAACCAAAGAACCTGGAGAAAAACCCTCGTGACAAGGGAGAGAACAACACATCAAACAAACTCAACTCACATGTTGATTTTTATGGAGGGAGGAAAACCAGAGAACCTGGAGAAAAACCCCTCGTGGCAAGGGAGAGAACAACACATCAAACAAACTCGACTCACATGTTGATTTTTATGGAGGGAGGAAAACCAGAGAACCTGGAGAAAAACCCTCGTGGCAAGGGAGAGAACAACACATCAAACAAACTCGACTCACATGTTGATTTTTATGGAGGGAGGAAAACCAGAGAACCTGGAGAAAAACCCTCGTGACAAGGGAGAGAACAACACATCAAACAAACTCAACTCACATGTTGATTTTTATGGAGGGAGGAAAACCAGAGAACCTGGAGAAAAACCCTCGTGACAAGGGAGAGAACAACACATCAAACAAACTCAACTCACATGTTGATTTTTATGGAGGGAGGAAAACCAGAGAACCTGGAGAAAAACCCTCGTGACAAGGGAGAGAACAACACATCAAACAAACTCAACTCACATGTTGATTTTTATGGAGGGAGGAAAACCAGAGAACCTGGAGAAAAACCCTCGTGGCAAGGGAGAGAACAACACATCAACTCAAACTCAAACTCAACTCACATGCGGTTCAGTTCAGAATCAAACCCGTGACCCCAGGCATGAGCTACACAGTGCAGAGGAGCAGCATCTACGCTTAACGAAGAAAATCGTTACAAAATTACCTTTCCGGCCACGGTGTCAAAATTGGTCCCATCATGCAACAGGGCCTTGGTTCCAAAGTATGGCCCAAGCGCCATTTTGACTTGCTCGGGTGTACAGCTTGTGTCGTTGACGTCCCACCATTGGGCATGGTAACTACCGGACATTAGTATCCAGACGTACTTTGGTCCACACATACCAAGCTTGTAGGCCTGTTCAGTTGAGTGGATAAAGATTTTGAAGTCAAATAATAACGTGCGCGATCACGTCTTTTTATAGGCCTTCACAGAATGGCTGTCAATTTGTCTGTCAATTAGTCGGTCGGTCGGTCGGTCAGTCGGTCTCTTGTTCCATCTTCCCCACCCTTACCCATTCCTACCTGACAGATGACCTTGCGTGCCGTGGTTTCTCTGAATAAACCAAACATAATACGACCATCCTTACGCTAGGAAACAAACAATATATATATATATTTAACAAAGTTCCCGAGGTTCCAGAAATTTGCTCTTGTCTGGTCATATTGCGAAGCTACACGTAATTTAGCTTACAAACTACAGTCTGGGCAACAAAAGCAGGAAAGAGGGGTCGATTATGCGAATGGGGGAAAACCGCAAAACCTTGAGGAAAACCCTTGAAGCACAGGAGAAAATCAACAAGACACTCTCGTCACATATGGCGATCGAACTCGAGACCCTAGCTAGGGCATTCGCAGGGCACACCCTCCGTCACATGGAAAATATAACAGGTAACCCAGTAATCATAGCCAAGCTTACCTTAATATTCTCCAAGGCGTTCACAGCATCACCACTAAACGTCTCATGTGAAACAATACTAACATTAGCTTTCTTTAATCTCTTAACCAAGTCATTAGACAACCCCAAGAACGTGTCAAGGGACTCTTGGAGTAGTGCAACATTGCTCCAGTCGAAGGATTTGATCATTCCTACTCGTCCCATGTTCTGGTAGTGCTCCGGTGGAACTGTTCGTACAAATGTCTTGTAAATCTTTTTGCATCCAAGACGTGGATTGGCATTGGCCATAGAAATCTTTCAAAATAGAATAGTACAAAAAAATATTATTTTTTTTTGGGATGGTTGCTGATTGTTTACAAGGACAAGGACAAGGACAAGGACAAGGACAAGGACAAGGACAAGGACAAGGACAAGGACAAGGACAAGGACAAGGACAAGGACAAGGACAAGGACAAGGACAAGGACAAGGACAAGGACAAGGACAAGGACAAGGACAAGGACAAGGACAAGGACAAGGACAAGGACAAGGACAAGGACAAGGACAAGGACAAGGACAAGGACAAGGACAAGGGATTAAGCAGTAATGAAAAAGAGTTGTTGTAATTCAAACACTCCTTTTCTACTTGACATTTATTAAGCTATTTACCTGAATCAAGTTATAGAAGTGCACGGCTTTAGCAAAGGGTTCTGCTGATTCGGCGCAGCTGGGTCCAATGATAATGATCTTCTTTTTTTCTTCCTTTATATATTCAACCAGAGCTTTTATGGAGTAGGCATCTGAACACTGTTGAAAAATAGGATGAATAGGTAAAGCACAGCACAGCACAGCACAGCACAGCACAGCACAGCACAGCACAGCACAGCACAGCACAGCACAGCACAGCACAGCACAGCACAGCACAGCACAGCACAGCACAGCACAGCACAGCACAGCACAGCACAGCACAGCACAGCACAGCACAGCACAGCACAGCACAGCACAGCACAGCACAGCACAGCACAGCACAGCACAGCACAGCACAGCACAGCACAGCACAGCACAGCACAGCACAGCACAGCACAGCACAGCACAGCACAGCACAGCACAGCACAGCACAGCACAGCACAGCACAGCACAGCACAGCACAGCACAGCACAGCACAGCACAGCACAGCACAGTAAAGTACAATACAATTTACCTTAACATCTTTAATGTCCAGCTCTATGTGATAGTCCCTAAGAACATCAGGATTTTCATTGACGTGTTTTATTGCCATCTTTACAGCAGGTATCATATTGGATGAATTATCTGCCTTGACTTTGGTTCGTATGTCAAATATTCCTCCAAATGTAAGAATCTTCTTAGCAACCTTTGGCTGAGTCAAGGACGCCTGGCAAGGCACTGCAAGCACCAGGCAAAGCAACAATAGTAGATGCATTCTGTGTCAGTAAAAAAATATGGAAATAATTAGTATGGCAAGATTTGGACTTTGTAGATAGGTTGGCTGTATGTTATCGTTCGCGCGGGATCCCTGTGGTTTTATACTTTTGGACTTCCTTTATCAAAGGAAAGGTTGCCTAAGTAATTTTGTCATATGTGGATGTTCTGTAAAATTGCACGACGAATTCAAAGTAATGGAGGACTATTCTAAAGCGAGCTTTACTATCTAATTTTCCGAGTTTCTGTAACTGGTTGAAATATGGCAAACACGACATCTATGTACTGCATTTTTTCTCTACCGTTATTATTTTTCTATACATTACAAAGGTATTTAGCGATTAGAAAAGAAAGCAAAGCAAAGCAAAGCATGTGTACCCGAACTACAACTACGTATAGCTAGCATACCTTTCAAACGTAAGGACTTGAACTTGTTTAATAGCTATGTATTTATGCTCTGTCCTTTCTGACCTATTCACTTAGCGGCGAATTTATCCATTAAGGTGGCTCCCTATAGTATTCTTCAGACCATACCTTTCATTTTCATTTGGCTTATTTATAGTCTAAACTTACACCTATATACTTGGTTATTGGACCAGTGATAATACTTGGATGAAAGTTTGGATTGATGTCAATTTCAGCTTGATTGGCGTTACCTTGGCAACGATAAACAAATATGGCCGAAATTACTTTTTGTAGAATAACTCTAAAACACGATGAGACCTGGACAAGCGGTTAACAACATCATAAACTTCATAATATTGCAGAACAGTTCTTACTATTTAAAAAAAAATCAATCTGTTTGATTTTGAGTAATTCGCAGAAATACTCTAAAGCCGTAATTTTCTTATGTTGAAAGATGGCGGTGGCCTAATCGATACTTGGAAAAAACGAAATAACATATGCTGAAAATAACGTATTCTGATTAGCTAATGGTTTCTTCGCAGGTGTTGAGTTGAACCATTAGAAATTCACACCGTCTTTGGGATACTTTATTTCTCTTTTTTTTTTTCATAAACTATTTATTTCTTTTACAAAATGATTACAATCGCATTCAAAATCAGTCTTTAAAAACTATGAATTTTCCCCCTTGAATTTACATAAATATGATATCTATAAAATTTCAGTTAAAAAGATAATAAAGATGATCACATTATAGTGTATTTCAATTATACTAGTTAGTCCTATTTACTAACGCAGTATAAGATATAAATATTTTCTTATATCGTTCAGTTCGACACTTAAATATTGGAAACTTTCGAGGCTTCCTCAGCTTATATTTATATTTTAAAAATATTGTAATTTATGTAACAGTGGATTCCACAGAGTGGCTCTTCTGCAACTGCATTCCAAATGGAATTTAGAAGTTGGTTTTTGCTGGGGGGAAAACCGGAGAAACCTGGAAGAATTTCACTTCCCCTTGTTCACAGAACCAGCGATTGACGGCCATTTTTTAAGGTACGAAGTTTCGCAATACGAACGAGCACCAGATGTTGCTCAGAACTGAATCTTGTGAATGAACACTAACGCTTTTCAATCAAGACATCCTTCCGAGATATTGGTCTTATTTTATCTCACCTTTTAATGGACTAGGCTAAGAAACAATTCATCTTAATGCTTTAGAAAATATTTTCTCGGATGTGCTTTTGTTTCGTATTTTTATCAATTATGATTACTTTGGCAATCGATTATTGGGCGTCATCTATCTTTCTTCGGAAATTCATCTCGACCCGCGAAAACGACAAAAAGCGACAGTTTTGTTCGAGACGTACTTTGTTTTTCCTTCAAAAGAGTGTTAGTTTTAATGCCTCATAGAAAAGAACCATTTTGAAAACAGATTATTAGTTACAAACACATTCTAATGCCTTTTTCCCTATAATTTGTGATTTTTTAAAACTATATTTGAAGACTCACGTAGTTCACGATAGGTGCCGAAATGTTCGAATTTAAAGTCATTTTACACGCAGAATTGCACGGTGAACCCCTGTTTTTTGTGTGTTTTTTATATTGTTATATCAACTGGCGAATTTGCCCGCGAACGTCCTTAATACCAACGATTGTAGCGAACACATGCTAAAACCATGGAAAAAAAAGATAGAATAAAGTAAAGAAATCTTTCAAAGAAGCAAAAATAATTTTGATATTTTATTACAATTTGAATTCTTTAAAACAGAAATCGAAATTTGAATTTCATGCTTAGTAATCCTTAAACACTCCTTTAAGAAGTACATGTTCAAATGTGTGTGTTTTTCCTAATGCTCCATTATTTGGTAACTACTACTTAAAACTACTCTTCTAAGCTAATGGAGTTTCATTTGAAATAGAGAAAAACGTGTAGTGTTTGACTCAAGCACTTTTAAGCACACTAAAAATCTCTTAATGTGTATTCCATTTCCGGGTTCATTCAAATTATTGCTGATTCATGAAGCAAAAATTATAAAAAAAATATTTATGGTTTCAGTAGCAATACTTGTTTTAAAAGGAAAAGAAAAAACCAGAGAAAGGAAGAGAGGGAAGAAAAAGCCAGCGAAAGAAACAAAAAATAAAAAAATAAAAAATATATATAAAGTAAAAAAATATAAAAATAAAAATAAAAACAGTAATAATAAGAAAAAGAAGAGAGATAAAGAAAGAAAGAAGCTGCAGATGAGAGCTAAACTCAAAAGTTACATAAAATTGAACTAGATTAAAGAAATTAAAATAAAAAAAGTAAAATTATAAAAAAAGAAAAAGAACGAACGAAGCAGCTGGAAGCTAGACAAAAAAATAAAAAATAATTTCAACTAGAAACTATTACAATTATTTTATTTGTTCGAATTCTCTGGCGATAAATCAATAATCGAATATTTCTTGTTATGTTACAACCTCTGTTAGAAGTCGAACAGTTCAAGAGCGTAGAGGACTCAATTTGTTTTTGTGAAGCGGCGAAGATATAACAAGTTACCACTCGTAGATAAGAAATTCTCAAGATTTGCACGATGTTGGTCGCTAGAATAATTATAATATCCAACTAAACTTTCTTTCTAACAATTTCGGAACATTTTGGCCATTGATTTAAAATCAAAAATGTTGAATTATCGTATTTATTTAAAATTAAATTTGAAATTATGAGAAGTAACCATAACTTGAGGAAATTAATGTAATATTTTTTTAATCAAAATTTATAACGTATTGGAAAAAATATCAATTTTTTAAGAATATTTTTAAAATATCTAAATAAGAAAAAAATAAATAAAAAAAGGAATGAAAGTTGACATACAAAAGCGGGGAGCGCAGAAAAAATTTTGAGCCCCAGAAGCAAATGAACGAAGATAGATTTTTATTACTGTACCTTTCTGTCCGTGCGTTGTCGAGTTAGATGGCTTGAAAGAAGTGCTGCGCTTGAGCTCCTACGATGTTTTTGAAGGAAGTAAGACAAAGGGAAAAAAAGCATTGTTATCGCAATAAATCAACTAAATTAATCTAAATTAAGTACAAAGACGAACTATATATTGTTCTAATTATATAAAGTAAGTCTGTATTTTACTGGCGACACAAGCAGAAACAAAGGAGTTAACGAACCTTGAAATAGCATTTGCGCTTGCGTAGTTGCTAAATAGAAGCAGGTCGAGTTTGGTGTTGTTGGAAATGGTGTGGGTTTTGAAAGGCCAAACAAAAGAGAAGGGAAGGGGAGGGGACAGAACAGAACAGAACTGCATGAGGTGGGAAAGGAAAAAACAGTTGATAAAGGACAACATCTGTTAGTTATGTCATATGAACATGTATACGTGGTTTTTTATTCATTTTTTACATACTTCCTATATATTAATATTTTATATCCTATGTCTGAGTAACTGTCTTCATTTCTCGATGACAGCCCTGCTAGACAGTGCAATCTGTACATACATCATGGCGAAACAAGTTTTACAATCAAATATTAATGCGCCATGGGTAAACTTGCAAACATGCTCAAAACGTGTGGAACTGACCCACACCATTGCCAGGCACGTTTTACAACAAACTACTCCGCATATCACAACTTCATCAAACTTTTCTAGCACGGTTTTCTTTGGAAAAGAATTCCAGACACAAACTGCACTGTATACTAGAGAAGATAAGCAAGAATCGTAGAATCTGTATTTTTTCTTCATAATGCTGTATGCAAACATTATGAATTTAAACAAGTAAATAAATTCCTGGTTTTCGCATGCTGATAACTATTTTGAATAATAAATTCGAAATATTAAGTCATGTATTGTGTCGGGAATAACTAATGAAATTTGGTTGAACAGAAATGGGAAAACGTAGACAACATTAATAAATTAAAATAGGATTTGAAGGGGGAAAAAAAGAAGAAAAAAATGAAATTTTTGTTTGATCTTTCAATGTTCTCCGACACTTTTACTGTGCTGTATAGTTTATTCTAGAGTATCTTTTTTCCAATTAAGATGAGTTTAAATTAAATTTCTTTGAAATTCCATTTTGGCAAATTTCTTTTTTGCACGACAAACTCTGTCTTTTTGTTCTGAGGTAGTCTTTTGAAATTATTGTTTTTGAGGAAGTTCAGTCAATTTATTTTATGATTTTTTTACTTTTTAGATGACCTAGTTGTAAAGATATGTATATTTTTCCGAGTTCCATTTGAAAATTCAAAAATTACAGTTATGAAACTATTTCCAGAACTTTAGCTTTTTTAAGTAATTCAGAAATCATATTCTAAGAGTTTAGTGGAAAAACTATCGCAAAAAATACGTATTTTAAATACCATGAAGATATGATGAGTTATCTACAACATTGTGTAAAGAATACATTTGAATTTCGGGAAAAATATCATGAATTTTTTTAATTTATCTTAACTACCAGCTGTATGTGAATCTGTTATATTTAAATTTAACACTTTCATCATTTTTTTTCTAAACTTTTTATATAATAAACAAGCTGTATGTGATCAATAATTTTACAAAATTTGATAATTATTTGTAATTAATATTATCGATATTTCTTTAATATGGATTTAATAATGTTGAACAGGTTCGAACGTGGATAGAATATTCTAATATTTACAATGTCCAGGAGTTGTAGTTTTCGCCGAGCAACTTTAAAGGAAGTAAGATCATTATCGTCAATTATAATTTTCTTGTGCTAAACGATGTTATTAATATTTTTATATTTTCTAAGGAATTTCGAAAATAATATAGAACAATCTGGAACATTGCTTTTGTGTGAACGTTTACACCACGATAATTAATATATATTCTTGACGATTTTCTGGAAGCAAACCTTGAAATTTCGAATATTTGCTATTTGAAGAAGTTAGTAAGGAAAAAGATTTGAATAGATGAAAATACAAACAATAAGAACTAACACGGCTTCTGGCACGACTAATTGAACTCGAAGAGAGAAAACACTAACAAAAATTCAAAATTTTAGCTTGTTTGCAATGGAATAAAAGAAGATTTTCGTAAAAATCATCTTACTTCACTATTTCAATGAAATTATTTTTTTTTGACAAATCGTGAATATTTTTACGATTTCTTCTTACTGAAAACAGGTTTAAGATTTAGTCTTAAGTGAATCTCGTTGTATTTAGTGGTCTTTTCCGGCTCTAATGAGTTGCGATTAACGGATAATACAAAATGCAAAGCAGTTAATTTCTTTATATTTACAAACAATCATCAACTGATTGTTACAAACAATTTCTTTAAACACTTAACTAACGCCTTCATGAAACACGAACCTTGTTTTGGGGCAAAATTTGTGGAAAAAGTAATAAATAAAGCAAAATTACCGAAACAAAACAATAGAACTGCAACAAAATAAATCTCGAAAATTTCGGGAATTATATAAATTTCTTCAATATAATAACTTAATATACCTTCACTTTATATATATAGATATATATTCCTCAGTTTTTTGTTATAAGTTTGAATAATAATAATTATATAATTCTATTTTTACAGACTGTGAGAAGCATATTTCGTCTTTCTTTCCTTCTTTTCGTCGGTTTTCTTCGTCGAATTTGATTCTTTAGTTTTCTTCTTCTTCATCAATCCGCACATTTTACAATTCGAACCTTCGCCACTGTAGCGAACCACATACGAATTCTGATTCGGATTTCTGTCGGGATTTTCCGAGCTGTCCTCGCTGTTTTGTCGTTCGACGACGAATTTCACCTTATCATCGAATGACATGTTCTCATACGCAGAAAGCCGGTTCACGATTTCAACGACTTCTTTGTCTTCTACCTTCGGTTTTACTTCCGGGATAGGTTCGATGGGGATAGATTCTAAGAGTGCACATAGATCCACTTCATCGAAACTGAAATTTTTGCTATCATCGATCTTTTCTGCTCCTGTTCTTGATTTCCCGAGTTGTGTTTCTCGTGATGATGGTTCAGTGGTCTTGATGTCTCTATGTTTTCGTTTGCGTAAGCACGAGGTCTGTTTTGGCTCAACTACCATCTTGTCAAATGTTACACGTTTTTCTGGTTTGGTTTTTCTCTCGCTGGTATCAGTTGTATCTGAACCAGTCGTGGAGTCGATGGATGATTCGGTACTCGCTCGTATTGAGGGTTCTTCTTTCACGTCCATTCTACGAATTGAACGAAATAAAATACAATATTGAAAAAAAGAATGAATGTATGAAAGATATAATAGATGAATGGATGGATGGATGGATGGATGGATGGATGGATGGGAAAGATGGATGGATGGATGGATGGATTGATGGATGGATGGATGGATGGATGGATGGATGGATGGATGGATGGATGGATGGATGGATGGATGGATGGATGGATGGATGGATGGATGGATGGATGGATGGATGGATGGATGGATGGATGGATGGATGGATGGGATAGATGGATGGATAGGATAGATGGATGGATGGATAGGATGGATGGATAGGATAGATGGGATAGATGGATGGATGGGATAGATGGATGGATGGCATGGATGAATTGAATAGATGGATGGATGGTTGGGTGGATGGATGGAAGGATGGATGGATGGATGGGTGAATGGATGGATGTCATGGATAATTGTCATGGATGGATGGATGGATGGATGGTTGAATGGATGGGATAAGATAAGATAAGATGAGATGGGACGGATGGTCGAATGGATGGGATGAGATGAGATGGGACTAAAATAGATGGGATGGTTAAATGGATGGGATGAGATAAGACGAGATGAGATGAGATGGGACGAAACAAATGGGATAGGGGTTGGATGGATGGATGGATGAAAAGATGGATGGGTGGGTAGATGGATGGATGAATAAATGTAATAGGGTGGGACAGATAGGTAAAATAGGAAGATACCTTGGTAAAGTCTCGCGTTCCCGTCCGTCTATAATCTGATCTTCCAACTCCGTAATCTGTTCTCTAACTTCATTCAATTCTTCCTCCAACTTCGCCTTGTATTGAGCAAATTCCATTATCTCCGACTCCAGCCTCGCCGTATCTTCCATATAGGACAACAGATTCGCTCTCAAAAGTTCATTCGACTGATTAACTTTCTCGGGATCACTCAAACAGTGCTCACACAACGTAATACCATACTTGCTCTTCATCAATTCACTCTGAAGATTCAACTTCTCTTTCAAAAGAGTGCAGATTTGAAGCTCCTTCGTTGCAAGATGCGAGGACAGGCCAGATAGTTTTTCCTCGAGCCTAGAGTACAAATCATACACGGACCCTTCGTTGCCATTGTCTCTTCTCAAAACTGATAGCAACTTTGTTAGTTTTTCTCTTTCTGATTTATTGAGATATGGAAATTCCGTAAGCTTGTCCCCAATGTTTTCTTGTGAGATTTCTGGCTGGGATTCAACGTTGCTGGCCTCCGACTTCAGACTATCTAGGGCTTCGTTTTCTTTAAACTGCTGCAGAAAATCCTTGATAATCAATAACTTAATCTTTAACTCTTCTTGAAATCGGAAGATTTCAGTCTTGTTCTCTCTGATAATGCTTATTTCAGAGGGATTGACTAAGCACTGTTCGTCTGGTACTAAAATACAATTCGAGAGAGATTCAGCATAATTGGATTCGCTACCAGCGCTACTTCTCTCACTTGATGCTTCTGTGGCAGTCGATGTGTAGCCAGAATCACTGGATACCAGTCTCTGGCGTGAAAAATCTAACTGCTTGCCTTCAATCCCAAGACAGACTAAAATTCCTTCCACAAGACACAAGAGTTCCTTCTGCAAGCTCAGTACAATATGCATTAATGAGATGAGTTCTTCCTTGACTCGATCTATAGCTCTGCTCGCTTCATGTATTCTATTATCCAGGCATTTTCTTTCATCATCTATTGACCCAAGCTCTTCTTTCATTCTTAAAGATTCATTTTTCCATTCTTCCAGGCCGACTTTAAGCTCATCCACTCTACCATTTAACATCCCTTCTGTTTCTTTATACAAATCGATCTGTGTCTTCATGCCTCTTATCTCCTCCGAGCACAGCGAACTGTAGGTCCTCAACGTCTCTAACTCAGACGCTTTGATAGATATTTCCTCTCTTAAAGCAACTTTCTCGTTCAAACAGTAAGTTAAACTCTCTTGTAGTGTTGAAAGGTTTCGTTCAAGTGTTTTCATATCGTGTTGCAGAGCTTCATTCTCTTCTACAGCATTGACTTTTTCATCCTTCATTTCGCTCAGAGAAAAGTTAAGTCTCGATTTTTCTGATAACAATTCATCCAAATCGCGTTGTAGTTTCTTCACAGTCGCCTCTCGTTCTTCGATATCGTTTTGCAATTTTGTATTCTTAGTTTCAAAACTCGAAGTTAACTTTCCCAACTCAATTTCTCGTTCTTGAACAGCCTGTAAATCACGTTCCAGTAGATTCCTCTCTGACAGAACTGCCGACACAGATGTCTTTAACACGTCTGATGTACTCTCAATCTTATTCCTCAATGCATTGTTCTCATCCATCAAAGTCAGTACATCACAACGTAGCTTCGAAGATTCTCTCAGCACACCTTGAAGCTCTCCTTCGATTTCATCTCTTTGATTCCTCTGCTCTTTCATATCATTTTCTAATTTTACTCGTTGAGCAGCTAGTTCGTTGTATTCAGTATCCAGTTTACTAACTTCACCCATCAAGTCAACTGCTTCATTTTTGAGGCAAAGGATTTCCTGATCCTTGAGGAAGATTTCTGTCTCGAGTTGGACTATAGTTTCTCTCAATGCTGTCTGTGACTCCTCTTCCACTGCTGTCGATTCTTCAACGTTTTTGCTTTTTGTTTCTTCAATTTTGCTTTCAATTGAAGCATCACCATCACCGTCTTTCCTCAGCAGTAAATTCTCTGCTTCTAGTTTCACAATATTCGTTTCCAAAAATCTCTCATTTTCTTTATGACGAGCAACCAGTTTCCCAACTTCCTTCAATTTTCCCTCAAACTCTACTGCTTTGGTAAGAAAACGATTATTCTTGTGCTCAGCTGTTTGTAGTTTTATTTTGAGTTCCTGTATTCCTCTCCTCGCTTCGTTTGACTCTTCAATTCTGCTTGCTTCAGATCTCTTCAAACAGCTCTCCAGAATTTTGACCTTTTCGTCTAGGTCTCTACATCTTCCTTGTGTAGTTTTAAGTTGTCCACTTAACTCTTCAATCAACTCCTCCTGAATCTTTCTCTCTTTATCAAGCAATCCTCTTGCTTCGTTGCTGTCATTAACGTTTTCCTCAAGTTCTTTGAGTTCCTCCTTTAATCTTGTGTTTTCATTATCAACTTCCGTGTCTCGACTTGCAGAGAGATCATCATTACTTCTTGACCTTAGTTTTTCTTCAAGTTCACGAAGTCTGGTCCTCAGAGCCATGCTATCAGAAACAGCATCTTCGAGTCCAACTGCAACTCTGTTGACAACAATCTCTTCATTGCCTTCTGCAATTTCGTGCTCCTTCAATTCCTTTTCCAAATCTCGAATTCTGTTTAATAATGAGCCGTTGTCCACCGACTTATCTTGGCCATTACTCTTACTTAACTTTTCTTCCAAATCTTGAACTTTAGAAACCAATTCCTGATTGATTTGTTCAGTAAATTGTAACTTTTCCACGAGTTCAGAATTACTTGCAAACTCGGGTAAAACATCATTTTCTTCGAGCTTTTTCTCGATTTCTGACAACTTACGATTCAAAGATTCCTTATGTTTCTCGGAATCATTCAACCGTTTTCTCATCTCAGCCATTTTTTCACACAACGCTCGATTCTCAGCTTCCATTTCTGCAAGGCTAGAACTTTCTAAAGGATGACTTAGCTTTTCTCTGCTGTTAGTGCTCTCTGATCCTTCTAACACGACGCCTTCATCCACTGATATCAATCTTCCATCGCTTCGAGTTGAGCCATCTTCAGAAGACTTCTTTCGGAATGACACGAGTGATGATTCCGCTCCTAAAACACAAACGCCAATTAACTCAATTACTTAGAGCCCCTCCCCTGGCAAAAATTCTGCAAATGTTTTAGTGTAGACCCCTTGAATGTGACGTCAAAGCAGCTCAATTTGGAGCACAAAATTTCAATCTCCTGAGAATTGGAAACCTATTGTTTTGTCCTAAAAATTGAGCTGGATTCCGAAGTGCTGCTACATCTTTTTTGTCAGGGATGCTTCACTAGTAAATATACACAGGGTATCTTTTATTGAACATATTAAGTACGTAAACAGCTCCACACTTAAGTCATGTGTAACATTTAAGTACCTCCACCCTCAATGTTGTTGACATGTCAATATTCGCCCTGCTCTAACCGGAAGGGAGGGATACAATCATGTGAAGAGTGAAGAGTTTATTCAACTAAATAATGTAATAGAGATTCTATTACGCTCTTACAGTCAAACCAGCCCATGCGTTCCTATCGAAGTTGGAAGATTCAATTTATTTTTTTGAAACTTGATTTCAAGACGCAAGTTTGTCTGAGAGAAAAAAAAGCATTTGGCGATTGGAAAAGTTTTAACTGTTATAAAATGCGAAACTCAGAAGAAGAGCACGATTTATAAAATCCAGAAAGGCCTTTAGTTAGCGACATATCCTATATAAGGGACATTACTATTGATAATTTATTGACCGATTATACTATAGTAGGTGGAATTGCAATTTATTTGCAACTAAAACTTTTCCCAGCCGCCAAATGTTGAGACCTATAACAGTTTGATTGTTTTGGGAAAGAAAGAAAAAACAACTTTCCTTCATTTCAATTCCGGTCTGAAAACAAAAGCCAATCAAACTTTCCTTTGAGCCATAAATATACCTGCATCTTTGCAAAGTTTTCTAACTGAAAAAGTTCCTTGAGAAGCTTATAAAATCGTAGTGAAGGCCGTAATTATTTAGTCTTTCGTGACTGCAGCCTCATTTTTCTCAGTGTTTGCGAGAATAAAAGTTTTGTCTGGATTTTCTCTTTTCGTGAACACTAGTAAAAAATAGGTGTATAACAAGTTAAATAAAGTTCGAACATACCTGAGAGGTCGAACCTCATCTGCTCCTCTCTCATTTGCTTTATTTTCTTCTCCATAGCAGCTTTGTCGAGTAAGAGAATACAGTTGATAAGCGCCTTGTCCATCAGTACATGACACAGTGATTGTTCCAGGTTTAATACAGTGAAGATCCCTGGTTCTTCGCCTAAAATAACGAAAGACAAACGAACTAAATAAAATAATCGATAAAACAATCTGTAAATTTTTTTCGAGGTACATGTTAAACCAAAGGTTCGATGTTGCATTGAGTGAGACGATGATACGTGAATTTAAGTACCCAACCCCAGCCAACCGTCATGTGACATCTCAAGGACCATCCAGCCACTTGCTCAGACGTCGTCTTGTCTAAATGTCTTTTCAAAGTTTGAGAAGGTGCGTGGGCGACGGATAGAGCGTACTCAGATAATTGGCGACTTACTTCACAGTTGAATTTCAATAAAATGAATGTCGTGAATGCGAGTAGTCGATCATGAAATTGGAGATTAGGAACTCAGTTAAAATTCAGTTCAAAGGTAACAGGACTTCGGAAAGAAATGGATGTGTGGGATGGGATGGAATGAAAGGGATGGATGGGTGGGTGGGATTGGATAGGATAGGATTAGATGAAAAGGTGAGATGGAAGGAATGAATTAATGGAATGAGAAATATTGATGGGATAGAATGGAATAAAACGGATGGCTGGGATGGTATGGAAATTGAATAGATGGATGGGATAGATGGATGGGATGGGATGGGTGGGATTGGATCGGACGAGATAGATAAGTGAGATGTGAAATACTTACGCATGGGGTCAATACGACGTTGTACGTATTCTTTCAAAGTTTCGTGTAATTTCCGCTTGTTATCAAGAATAACTGTAGAACAAAAAACAGCAAGATTCAGCACCACATTAATTGCAACTGATGGTGTTCATTTTTTTCTTAAATTAATTGAATTCTCCGAGCTTTCATTTCCTCACCAAGTCACACACCTTTTTACCTTAAATTGGGTGTAATGTTTTCCCATTTCAGACCACGTGTCATTCTCTAGAGTACAATTTCTTTGTTTAACAGTTGTGCATGAGAAGACACATGAAATATTGATACAACTCAAACAAAGAATCTTACCATTCTCAAGATAACGACACGTGGTCTGAAATAAGAAAACATTACACCCAAGGTAAAGAGGTACATTGATTTTGGAAGAAGAATCGAGTAGATAGTTCCATCCAAATACAGCAGCTTGTTGATCTTCTTACAAAATGTACTTTTCAAGTTCCTTATTTTTGCGGCCGGAGAATAACAATTTATTTGCCTCTGTGTTTGATTGCAACAGGGGGGAAGAGCCATACCTTTATCAGAAGTCTGTTTATCGAACAAACGAGAAAGAAACTGTACAGCGGCTTTATCTGTGCTCTCCTTGATTCGACACAACGCACTTCGAACACGAAGAAGTTTTCCAGCGTATGACGAGTCTGCTAGTCCATTCTGGGCAACTGCACCAACTAGATAAAAGATTGAATATAATTTCAAGAGAGGAATTATGGGTCAACTATTTTTGGTTAGCATTTTCCGAGCAGGGACACATGGGAAATGTTAATCAAAATACAATGTTGAATCCCCAATTCTGATTGGTTGACTTTGAGTTGGTTCTGAATTTCAACTGGAGAACATGATTACCACGCGTCATTCCCTTGAGTAGCATTTCTTTGTTTAACGTTTGCGCATAAACACTATAACAGATCGGCCATTATATACAATCACTGTTTTATCAATGAGTCTGGACAGCAGCAAACTTGAATAGATATTTAGAAATAACACAAATAGCAGTCATTGTTGTCCCATTTCAGACCACGTGTCATTCTCTTGAGAATAAGATTCGTTTAAGTTGTATCCATATTCATGTGTCTTCTCGTCCGCAACCGTTAAACAAAGAAATGATACTCTAGGGAATGACACGTGGTGTGAAATGGCAAAACATTACGCTCAAGGTAAAGGGTTTAAATTGGACCAAATTTCGTCAAATTTCTCAAACTTTTCTATCTTATATTATTTCCATAGCAACCAGTAACCCTGTTCAGACCTACCGTCAGTGTCCTGAGAAGTTTCCTGTCCATTTGCCATGGTACTGCTGGTTGGACACGGCAGACTCTTGGTGAAGAAATATTCTGTGAGCTGAAAGAAGAAGAAAAATTAGATCATCTGTGAGTTAGCCGTGCCCTGACTTAGATCAGCCCTGAGGTTGTTTCAGGGTTCAATCTGTGAGTTAGCCGTGCCCTGACTTAGATCAGCCCTGAGGTTGTTTCAGGGTTTGATCTGTGAGTTAGCCGTGCCCTGACTTAGATCAGCCCAGAGGTTGTTTCAGGGTTTGATCTGTGAGTTAGCCGTGCCCTGACTTAGATCAGCCCAGAGGTTGTTTCAGGGTTTGATCTGTGAGTTAGCCATGCCCTGACTTAGATCAGCCCAGAGGTTGTTTCAGGGTTTGATCTGTGAGTTAGCCATGCCCTGACTTAGATCAGCCCAGAGGTTGTTTCAGGGTTTGATCTGTGAGTTAGCCATGCCCTGACTTAGATCAGCCCAGAGGTTGTTTCAGGGTTTGATCTGTGAGTTAGCCATGCCCTGACTTAGATCAGCCCAGAGGTTGTTTCAGGGTTTGATCTGTGAGTTAGCCATGCCCTGACTTAGATCAGCCCAGAGGATTTATAGTAGTAGGGTTCTTAATTCCATCCTACCTCTAGTAGTGTTTCCGCACTGTGCAGCAACAGTTCTCTATCCGTGAGTGTGTATAGTTTCCCAGTGGTCACTTCCTTGCTCACACCAGCACTACCACCATCACGCAGCAAATCTTCCATCCCATAAAACAATTCCATTGATATCAGCTCCATCAGAAGAAGGGCCTTAGTCTGGTTCTTCAGGGACTCTTCTACTGGGTCGGTGATGCTCTTTTGCCAGGGACCAGCTCGAGCATTATCTGGGAGGCCTTGGTCATAATGCCCCACTTCCAACTGGAAAGAAACAATACCATAAAATTACTCACTCGACTCGTCGCGTTTGCTCGACTTAAACTGATGTCGTTACGCAATATAGACCCCTTGCAGCACGTCGTAATGCAGCTCAATTTAGAGGAATAAACGATAAGTTCCAATTCTCAGGAGATTGAAATTCTTTAGGGTTTGTCCTCCAAATTGAGCTGCTTTGACGTCACGTGCAAGGGGTCTATTTTGTTCATGGTGGACAATAAATGTAGTAGGTAGGCATTTACGAATTTTTACGAGGCTCTTCGTGGGTTTACGGGGTTCTCCGAGGTTGAAGAAGGATCCTCAAGCCTCCATGAAATATTCACGCAAGTTTCCCTAGTTTAAAAAACGTCCACCACGTACACGCGTGGTCCACAGTTTTCCGATGTGGGGCAGCTACAAAACACGAACATATTGAATCGTTTAATTTCTACCTCCAGAACGGAAAACACAAAGAGTACCGTCCCTTGTTAACGGATTTTTTTTATCTTTAAACTAGACACAGTGTCTAGCTACTAAACCAAACATTCAAATGATAAGATAAAACTTTGCATAATATCAGAGATTAAGTTAGTGACTAGGGAATTAAGAAACAACTTTTTCAAAAACTGGTTGCCTCATGGAAATCAAATACTTAAAAGTAAATATAGCATGTTGAAACTCAAGGCAAAAGTAAAGAAAAGTATTCTGTATTTCTACAAAAAGAGATGTATCGGCTACAATAGGTAAAACATGTTGGTTTAGTCTGGTTTTGGCTTCTAAAAGACTCTCGTTATAATTTACCACGATGACTCGAGCTGCAATTCACTATGCATTATTCAGTTTTCACAAGATAACTTTTTGAAATTACTACAAATATTTTGAACTAGGAAAGTATCTTACATAAATGAATAATTCGAAGAAAATATATTCCGTGTTCGATCGTGGTTTCTTAAAATTATTAATAAGATATAATAATGTCCTTAGTTCCATATCACTAGGTTTAATTTAGATCTCTTATCGGCCTTCAAAAATGATTAATGATATTGGATTCGACGCTGATGAAAGCTAAGATCAAAGTCATTAATACTAAGATATGAAAACATTACGTGATAGAATAAAGCTATAAGATTATTTTTTAATCAAATGAAACAATAGAAATCCGCTTTGCTTTTGTTTACAGCTTATACCAATTACTACAGCGCTGGACTCACAAAGAGAAGTGTTTTTATGGACTAGTTATGGATGATTTGAATCGATGGTTCTTTTGTTTAGACCTATTTTAATATATTTATTAGTATATAGACGGATGAATCATGATTTTGACGACACATGTAGTAAAAAGATATATTGTTGCAGCGAAAAACTGAATTGCAGCATTTTTTCATGTTCGTTGGTACAAGCCGCGTAGATTTTTCAAAAAGTTGCAAAAACAATTTGAAATATTTGAACTTTTTGCACGATTTTCGTTGAAGTTGTTTCAGGGTTTGATCTGTGAGTTAGCCATGCCCTGACTTAATCAGCCCAGAGGTTGTTTCAGGGTTCAATCTGTGAGTAAGCCATGCCCTGACTTAGATCAGCCCAGAGGTTGTTTCAGGGTTTGATCTGTGAGTTAGCCATGCCCTGACTTAGATCAGCCCAGAGGTTGTTTCAGGGTTTGATCTGTGAGTTAGCCATGCCCTGACTTAGATCAGCCCAGAGGTTGTTTCAGGGTTCTATCTGTGAGTTAGCCATGCCCTGACTTAATCAGCCCAGAGGTTGTTTCAGGGTTCAATCTGTGAGTTAGCCATGCCCTGACTTAGATCAGCCCAGAGGTTGTTTCAGGGTTTGATCTGTGAGTTAGCCATGCCCTGACTTAGATCAGCCCAGAGGTTGTTTCAGGGTTTGATCTGTGAGTTAGCCATGCCCTGACTTAGATCAGCCCAGAGGTTGTTTCAGGGTTCTATCTGTGAGTTAGCCATGCCCTGACTTAATCAGCCCAGAGGTTGTTTCAGGGTTCAATCTGTGAGTTAGCCATGCCCTGACTTAGATCAGCCCAGAGGTTGTTTCAGGGTTCTATCTGTGAGTTAGCCATGCCCTGACTTAGATCAGCCCAGAGGTTGTTTCAGGGTTCTATCTGTGAGTTAGCCATGCCCTGACTTAGATCAGCCCAGAGGTTGTTTCAGGGTTCAATCTGTGAGTTAGCCATGCCCTGACTTAGATCAGCCCAGAGGTTGTTTCAGGGTTCTATCTGTGAGTTAGCCATGCCCTGACTTAGATCAGCCCAGAGGTTGTTTCAGGGTTTGATCTGTGAGTTAGCCATGCCCTGACTTAGATCAGCCCAGAGGTTGTTTCAGGGTTCTATCTGTGAGTTAGCCATGCCCTGACTTAATCAGCCCAGAGGTTGTTTCAGGGTTCAATCTGTGAGTTAGCCATGCCCTGACTTAGATCAGCCCAGAGGTTGTTTCAGGGTTCTATCTGTGAGTTAGCCATGCCCTTACTTAGATCAGCCCAGAGGTTGTTTCAGGGTTCTATCTGTGAGTTAGCCATGCCCTGACTTAGATCAGCCCAGAGGTTGTTTCAGGGTTCAATCTGTGAGTTAGCCATGCCCTGACTTAGATCAGCCCAGAGGTTGTTTCAGGGTTCTATCTGTGAGTTAGCCATGCCCTGACTTAGATCAGCCCAGAGGTTGTTTCAGGGTTCTATCTGTGAGTTAGCCGTGCCCTGACTTAGGTCACCCCAGAGGTTGTTTCAGGGTTCGATCTGTGACTTAGCCTTGCCCTGACTTTGATCAGCCCAGAAGTTGTTGCGGAATTTTGTCTGATCTGTGAGTTAGCTGTGCCCTGACTTAGATCAGGCCAGAGATTGTTTGTTTATTCAGGGTTCGTAAGTTAGCTGTAGGTCAAGAGGTTATTCCAAATATCCAAAAAAATCTATGTTTGTTTGTTTGCGTTATTTTTTATCAGGATTGCTATGCTGACCTCTAATGCGTATTACCCTCCGTCTCTCCAAAAGCTAGCTTTCTAGAAAAGTATCCAATCTACCCTCCTTCCCTGAGGGCGTACAAGCGTGCCATACCCTATGAAGTCTTACCATGGTAAAAAAAAAAATATTCATACGATCGCCCAATATGTTTTACTACGACAATTTTTTTAATGTTTTCATCACTCAGTTAACTGAGACAGAATGTAATTTTCCCACTGCATATGAAACATTTTGCACAGCAAGATACTTAGTTCTGTCGTGTTTGTAATCTTGAGCAGCGGAAATAGCCCGGCGGGGCAGTGAGCTAAGAATTCGAAATTGTTTCCGGTACATATTTCTATTACTAATAAACAACTTCTTGGAGCATTCTGGCGGGAAAATAGTGGAAATCGATACAGGAACTACATTTCTCTGTATTAACACTGATAAGAAGGTCGACTGAAAACATACTATTTTCACTGCGTACATTTTATTTAATATTTTTTGAAACCCCGGCGTGATCAATCAAACGAAATCGAACGTGCGATTCAATGGAATCCAATCGAATGATAGCTTGATTCATTCTGAAATCAAATCCAATCGAATTCACAATTTTTTAAGCATTCGATTTCGTTCGATTGCCGAATGCAATCGAATCGGTCACTGATCATATGATAGCGTTTGATTGAATTCGATTTCGGGAATCATTCGAATGATTATATTATAATATTTATATACAGTCTATATATGGTAGCTACATAACTGATCCCTGCATAGCTCAATAAACAAACAACCCTCTTGCGCCATCGACACTAAAAAATATATAAATCGTTTCTCTGTACTCAATATGCGAAAAATTCTATTAAAAATTTGAATAAATCATATTTTAAAATCCGCGTCCCCCCGGAGGAAACAAAATGGGATAGTAGTAGAGTAGTTGAGTGTTGTAGACAGGGGGGTGCAAGCTTTACCTCTACGTCGCTGACTTTCTGGTTCGCCTTCAACGACATGATGTAGCTCTCGTAGTCTGATTTAAGACGACGCCATTCTCGTTCTAGAAAACGAAAGATAGGAATAAGTTTTTTGATATATTTCTCTTGAAACACTTGGTATCTCGCCCACGACACCACTGTGCTATGCAATTAACCTTGGCGCTATTGAAACAACATTAAATCTATGATAACCAAGTTTCAAATGACAGAAACCGTTCGACCTAAAATTGGTCAGAAGCACAGGTGTTGTACAATAGAGGGCTTGCGTAGCGGCGGCCATATTGGATGACAAGCATTACGAAATCCTTTAAACATACGAAAGGATTGAATATCTCAGTAAGGTGGATATCAAGTATTTGTCATCCAAAATGGCTGACATTAGGTTGTCAATCAAAACCTCCTTAGGTTAGCTACTGTTGTTGTGGTTTACCAGGTAATGTACAGGTTCAAACATATGTCGATGTTTTAACAAAAACAATCCTTCTCAGTTAATTTAGATCGTTTAATCATAGCGTGAGTACGTTAGAATCAAACCGCGACCTCCCGTGTACACAACAGACGTGCCCGAAACCATTTAAGCCAACGGATAGGCGGTTGGGAAATAAAAAGCTTATTGCTTTGTGAATAGGCCAAGTTCGAGATCATTAAATCTAGCACGTTACCGGGGGTCTTTGGAATAGAATGTTCAAAATTGCATTAAACCTCAAAATGATCAGTAGATATAGTGCTGTAGATTCGATTATGACGTTGTAGAGTAGTGAACTGACTAGCATTTCTATCAAACGTTTCTTATTATTGGCGAAAGGTAGGAACGTCGTATATGGCACATTGTTATATTCCTACCAATAAATGTCTTTGGTGATCCATGCGGTTATACCATACATGAAGTACCATACTGACTACTAAAGCCCCTCAATCATTTTTGACTTTTAAGATCTCGTACGTGGCCTGTTAATTTGGCGCTAAATTTGCAGAAAATTTCTCAGCCAAATGTTTGCGTTTGAAGTGTTTGACGCAGTTCGATCACCTTTTTGTGGAGGGAGGAAAACCGGGGAACCTGGTTAAAATCCCTCAAGGCACAAGAGAGAATCAACAAGCAACTCTACTCACATACATATGAAGGGTAGTCTAAGGATCGAGCAGTGGACAACCAGGTCACGTGTTCTTTTCCCGCCACTTTATTACGTGACAAAGGGTGACGATTTCAAAACTTAGACTCGAACTTAAGCAGTGCGGTAAACATTCTGATGTATATACACAATACATTTGCTATCATGGTTTCCAGAATTTATAGTCGCTTTCCAAAATGGCGGATGATCACGTGACTTCTTAGAGAACAAAAAATAAAATCCTCAAAGCCTAAAAATAATGTCATGTTGAATCTTATCGATTTGATTAAATATAATTTCTTCTTAATTCTAAATTACAACATCATTAGTCAGCTCTTGGATTGTGTATTTAGAGACCAAAGCCTCTTGAAGTTGATGAAAACAAAACCCTTAAAGTTGCTATGGTAACAGCAGTAGACGTCTGAAACTTTTACTGAAAATTTGAAACTTGATAACTTCGCAAATAATAATTTTAAATTCTACTTAAGGCTCAAACGTGGCGACAGAAAAATGAAATTGTGAAAATAATCCTGGTACTAATCTGTCCTACTAACGAAATAAGTTTTGTTTTACAAAAATATCACTAACTCAAGTGTTATTGATAAGACATTTTTAGTACATTTTAAACCTTTTTTTGGATTCCACTTCCACTTCAAATTTATTTTGAACACAAAATATTTTGAAGAAAATAATCCTAAAAAATGAAAAAAAGTTCAAAGATTTCAAAAATTCATTCATTATAAAATTGCTCGACTTAGAAAGAGGAAGCTTTCTTTTCCTAGGTGTTGGGTTTCAACCTATAAGCTGGAAAAACAAGGAATAAAATCTGGTAGCATTAAAAGATCTGCGTGCCAGAGGAAAGCCACTAAACTGTCAAACTTTGATCTGCAATGTCACATGCAATGTCACATCATATCATGGTAATGAAAAAATGCGAAAAAAATACTTTTTTTTAAGTAGAAAATGGAAAAAAAGAAACATCTTCAACAAAATTTAAGTTTTTTTTAAGATTTTTTTCTTAAATGGTGTACATTTGATCATATTCATCAAAATAATTTTTTTTTATCGAAGTTACCTGATAAGTCTCTAAGTATATGATTACGTAGACACCAAAGATTGTAACCTATTCAATAACAATTCGTATGAGAAACTTAATTGCCCCGAAAAAAAGCCTCAAACAGCTTAAATTCTTAAATTAGAAGCTTGAAGCCTTAAATAAGTAATTAGTGGAGTTCCGCAATGCCAATCTTGCGTAGGATACGCCTGATTTTACTTCACAAGTGATATTTTTACCTCATTAATCAAAATATTAAGTTCTGTTTTGTTCAAGTCAAGCATCTTCATCGTTATAACTGTGAGAGAGAAAAATCCCAGTAAAATAGCTGTATATTTAATTAGAGTTCTTAACAAGTATCAAGGGTTGATATTTTGATGTTTAGGTAATATAAATCCGGGAGAAAGGAGAGATTTTTTAGGAGAATGTGTACAGGAGTTCAATGTGGCTCGTGTTGTGGTTTTGTAGGTGTCAAAGTGCTAAAAGGATCATCAAGATCCACAAACCACAAGCTATATATTTATCTATACCCCTGTTTAACCGGCCCTTTCGGTTCACTAATCAAAGTCAAAAACCTTGTTTATCAAGAACGAATGAATTAGAATATTCACGAACTAATTCCTAATACCAAAAAACTTGCAATTCCGTCTAAAGATATAAAATAAATTTACCTTTGTTCTCCAATGTTTCTGCAAGCTGCCTGGCCATCCTCTCATAATCTACCTATAAAGAAATATAGCGAGACAATAAATGGATGCCAACGTGCAAGAAGGAATTGCTTGTATACAATATTACATGTACATGCACCTTGTTTGCAGATGCAAATAGCGACTGAACCCTTTGAATAACCCTGTTTAAGTCGCTGTTTTCCTACCTAAAACCTCGTATAAACCTCGTAAACTCTTACTATATCCAAAGCTTAATCAACTATACTCCATTATGTGATACTATTTAGCGAAATTAAATTGTAGAATAATTAAATAATTGTGCTCCATTGGAAGTAAATTATCTAATCTCTGAGCTAAGCCAAAGCACATACGAGTCACATTTATGTTACTAAAAGACTTCAAGCTTACATTTCCTGTACAAGAATTAGAAGAATCGAGATGCCATTCATCGTCAAGTTGTTCAAACAGTTGTACTGGAGTTGTACTATTTTGAGTCAAGTAATAACCTTGATTGTTTGTCGACTTACTCTATCATTAACGATCCAAAGCGCGGTACCTTTGGTCTATGTGAGCATCAAATATCACTCTTACATGACCTAGGTTTTTATCTGTCTTATCCCTCGTGTAAATGATCCCTGCTATCAGACCGACCCATTCGAGTCGTGAGTGGGGACTGCGATATTGCGTAGCGAGGCCTAGGAACTACTGGTGCAGAAGCGAAGCGAAGTATCCCTTTGTTTAGAGTAAATTATATGCAATCAGCGACGTCAGAGACCACAATAACGATATGTTTACACATGTTTTACATCGAGGTCTGCGTTCTTATGATCAAAAACAAAGCAATCCCAACGGCGAGAGCTACGACGGAAATAAATGAGACGTAGGTTCTCTCCTTTAGAAAGGTTTTAAAATATCCAACTGTGAATGAATTAAAAGCATTTTTATCTGGTATTGTTTTGAAGATCTTTTCAAAATAGATTGTCACGTTAGAGAGATTTTGAGAATAATGACAACTTGTTGGTCGAACGAGCGAGAGTTGAGAATTGTTTAGATTCTCGCTGCACATCCGGTCTATAATCGGAATTCTAATAATAACAACTGTGAATGCCGTAAATAGTTGCGTGACACAAAGATGTTGAACAACATGAGGTACAAGAAAACGTACAGTACCCCTGCTAGTACGTTATTATTCGATAAATGTTCTCCCATGTGGAGCCAGGCCCTAATAATGTAATGACGGAATACAATTTTTATTTACAATCAATTTTAGAGCTGTTGTTGTACAGAGTACGACATGCCGTAACATTGAAATGGCTTCTCATTGTCTTCCAATAATTCAACCAATAATATACAACGTGTATATACGGCTACGGTAAAATAGAAAAGTTCGTGTTCGACCTCTAAAAACTTTGACTTGAGGTTCGTATAGAACCCTCTCAGGTGACGTCAAAGCAGCTCAATTTTTAGGACAAAACAAAAGAATTTCAATCTCCTGAGAATTGGAACCTATTGTTTTGTCCTCCAAATTGAGCTGCATTCCGAAGTGCTGCAAGGGGTCTATACGATGGTACTTCTTATATTGTTATGATAGTTATTGTGACCAAGTAAAATAGTCGAAGGAACCGACTATTCATATGTGATGCTTTTATCGTTCTTCAGCAAAATGGAGAAATGAATTACAAAATAGTTTTCGCTCTACTTGATATATCTAGATGTATTTCGATTGAAGTTGATCTGTAGCCTTACGAATGTCATAAGAAAAACTGAAACGGCAATGATAAAAAAGAATTGTATGACAGGAAGTACGACAGAAAAGATAAGAAGAGAAAAGAAAAAGGAAAGGAAAGGAAAGGGGACTGAATGGAAAAAAACGAAAAGTTGCGAAAAAGCAAGAAAAGAAAGGAAAAAAAAAGGAAAAAAAAAAGGAAAAGAAAAGAAAGGGAAAAGGCAAGCTACAACATTTTTTCTTCTATTAAAGGAATGAACATTCATAACTTTGTAATCTCCTCCAGCTGATCTGAAATAGTGATGTAGAAATGACGTCACTGCAAAACTGAGGCGTCTTGCAGCCTGCGAAAATTGACTTAGAGTTTATGTCTGAGATAAATATAGATTTTCAGGAGAATTTTTTCTTATTTTGTATACTTTTACATGATATTTGATATTTTTATTGAGTGGGAAAATAAAATTTAAAAAAACCGTTTCCCGAGTCGCCGGGCTACTAAGGGTGACACCTCAGTTTTGCAAATTTTCTTCGTCTTCCTACTATCTACTAATCATCGTACTTTCTTGCGCACCAAATGATTAACCTTTGCATATCCAGTGTGCATATCCAGTTATCTATCATGCAAGTGTACAAAATGTATCTATCCTAGTACGTGCGGGGGGGGGGGGGGGGGGATGTAATTATCACACTGGGACGTCAATTTAAGCACATATTTTACAAGATACAGTAGTGTTCCTGCGCAGCTCACAGTTAAGGTCAACACCCTTCCTAGAGCCTGCAGTTCCTAGAGGTCATTGCACAGCGGGATTTCGTCCAATGAATACTCATCGCTTCCGACACTCAATCTCTCACGTGACCTGGCTTATTTTCCTTGCAAGTTATTAGATATAAAATTTGATTATAACGCTACGAATTGATGACAGATTTGATCATTATAGTCTCACCATAGCTATCCAAAGAATGTTATAGTACATGCATGGGACAGGACAGCTAACAGCAGATGCTGGTTAAAGGGAGTAATATTCCTAGACCTAGAATGTACATTTGAGCCGATTATTTCATGCTGTTTTATAAATACTCCCCTTGACTATTTTTGCAATCGAATTTCTTTCCCGAATTGGAACATAACATTCCGCCTTAAAATAATCTTAGAAAAATATGAGAAGAATATCTGAAATGCTGAGAAAGGATGAAAGGTGTAGAAAGACAATTCATCTAGTTATTTCTTTGGATGCCAACTTCGAGATAACCGTGTGAGATGAAGGACAAAAGCAGCTCAAAATCTAGCAATTTTTTTTCTTGAGATGCAAAGTGTGGCACGTTTGTACTACGAAACGGACGAACTATTTCCTGAAGTGCTTGACCGTGCATTAATTCAATTTAAAAGTCTGCTTATTGATTGAGTTATTCCTAATTGACTCGCCGAACATTTTTATCGGATTGGCAAGAACTCAAGTATCTGGAATGTACATGTCTGTAATGTTGAGTGTACACCATTTGCTATTTTATTCCATTTGTTTCATGGTAGCAATCTTTGAAGACAGAAAAGAACGATCTTAAAGCTCTTTTCAGAAGCTTTCCTCCACTGCACTTTTTATCGCTACATTTCTCCCTACGTCATAAAAAAATATTCAAAAGAGACTGAGTGAATAGTAAACGAAATATCTTACTACGACAGTGGAACATTTTCCAACACATTATAAAAGATCTTTTAAAAGAACAATTACGTTATCACGATTGTTTTTCTTGAGAAATTTGATACTTTTAACTTTTTCTCGGAATGAAATTGTTATGAATTTGAAGTATTTGAGTAAGAATTCTGAACTTCAAAGTTGTTTTTACGATCTACAATGAAAACTAATGGCCAGCATAGTTGTGTATTCCCATCGTTAGTGC